>JACDJE010000155.1:764746-784550 GCA_016647715.1 Pavo muticus
GTGCAGGACGAAGGCCAGCGCCCGCCGCCATCTTCTGCCTGCAGCCACCGCCGTGCGGGCCGCCGGGCGCCGCGCCGGGCTCGGGGGGCTTCCCTCCTCGGGTCTGCGGGCCCGTAGGCAACGAGGGGCGGCGGGGCACGGGCTCAGGGTCCGGCTGAGGGCAGCGGGAGGCGGCGGCCGGTGCCCGGCGTGAGGTGCTCGGTCGCTCGGTCGTGAAGGAGGCGGCACGGGCGAGTGATGGAGGGGTTTATCGTATTGTTACAATGCTGTGTGATGGCGTGAGTGACAAGAAATACAGCCGCGTTTTTCTTTTTCGAAACAGATGTTGGATAGAGTGGGAAAAAATGAAGCAGTGACAAGGTGGGATGTACTGCAGTCAGTCTGGTACTGATGCTCCACTCTGAACTGCTGTGAAACGTTGCCAGCTTTGTATGCTTAAACCAGCTGACTGCTTTACCTAGCCCATGGTGTGGCCAATGGAAGCTGTAATTTGCAGGTTATGGCCTATTTCCTCTCCTTTGGCACCGTCAGAAGCCTAGAAAGTGAATCAGGGCACACAGGGCACACGCTCCTGTTTGTTTGGAGATGCTGCAGCCTGCAACTTTCAGAGCTCTTTCTGGCTTCACAACTTAGTGCTTTGTTTTTAAGTTGGCTGACTGAAATCACATTAAAATCCCAATGTTTATAGAACAAAAACCGGAACTCTGCAAGCCAAAACCAATCTGCAGAGAAAAACATATATTTAATATTGAAGGTGTTTAACAGTAAAACCTATGTTGTGCATTGTTGACACGATGGAAGGAACACAGAAACTTCCCACTTGCAGGTTAGATGAACCAAAACTGAAGGTGGCTATTTGTAAAACAAATTATGAAATAAGATGAGAAGTGATGGCCTCAAGTTGCACCAGGGGAGGTTCAGGTTGGATATTAGGAAAGATTTATTCTCAGAAAGAGTGGTGAGGCAGTGGCACAGGCTGCCCAGGGAGGTGGTGGAGTCACTGTCCCTGGAGGTATCCAAGAAATATGTAGATGTGGCACTGAGGGATGTGGGCATGGTAGGGATGGACTGACGATTGGACTAGATAATCTTAGAGGTCTTTTCCAACCTTAATAATTCCATGATTCTAAGAGAGGAAAGGTCTGCTTGCAGATGTTCATGCCATGTCTTCAGTGTATTACAGTACAGCAGATAAGCTATTGCCTGGAGTCATAGACCCTTCCTTATCTGTCTCCTCTGTGCCTTACCTCACAAGTGATTTCAGGTCATTGCTGCAGGCATTGCCTGTTTTGATACTCTTCCTTTCTGACTCAATACATGTTTTCTGTACTTCTTAAAAGGAAACAGTATCCATTCAGTATCCATTCCTAAAGCTGAGGAGTCAGAATTCTCTCCCTTACAGATATTCCAAGGGATCCAAGCATGCACGAAGAACCAGCCGAGTGGAGATCCCCAAGCCTTAGCTGAATGCCCCGCTCCATGTTCGTGCTGCCAAAGCTTACATGGTCAGTGGAAGGCTTCCTGCCCTCATTGTAGCAAAGTTGTGCTCCAGCGCTGTTCTCCCCCACCTGAAGAATGTTGCAAACCTGAGAAAATGTTTGTTTTTATTTCTCTCTGTTATTTCCGTATCTCAATCCTGGACCCACTGATAGAGGGATTGTGTCTGTGACAAGGTAGTCCCCCATCAGTACAGCTCAGTTATCATCAGTCAAAGTAAACACTATTGGAACCCTTTCTCTTCAGTGTTACTTCTTTTTTTCCTTGTATTTATTTGGTTATGCTTTATTCTCATTCTACAGGTTACCCTTTCCCCACTGCACCTCCTGTGGATCCATTTGCAAAAATCAGAGTGGATGACTGTGGAAAAACAAAGGGATGCTTCAGGTCAGTCTGAGATAAAAGCACAGGTACCTTTACATTTGTAAATGCTGACTGATTGCACCTAAGAGTTTGATCAATGTTCCATATTCATTTGAATATTTTTTTATTACTTGAGAACCTATTCCGTAGTGCAGGACTGTTTTATTTAAGTAAATTAGATTATTTAAGGACATCATAGTTGTGGACTAGATTAACTTATAATCTTTGCATTGTCCTGAAGTACTTACTTATAAAAAAAGGGACTCAGCCTTTCAACACAGTACCGCTGTGCATATGTAATTGCTTGCCGTTATGATTAAACATTATACTTTCTTATTCTAAAAAGGTAATGTTTGCAAGTAATTAACAGTAGTACTTTAGTATAGCATAATGTATGTTTTACATTCTTTCAGTTTTTCTTGCAGAAACATAATCTCTGCAGTGAGAAATTGAAAGGCAAAGTTTGCGTGCTTTTCCATTTCCATTTAGGTACGGCAAACCTGGCTGTAACGCAGAGACGTGTGACTACTTCCTCAGTTACCGTAGAATAGGAGCTGACGTTGAATTTGAGTTGAGTGCCGATACCGATGGCTGGGTGGCAGTGGGATTTTCCTCAGACAAGAAAATGGTAAGGTTCTTAAAGTTCTTCACCTTGATAGTGTGAACAATTCTTTGGCATGCCAGAATATAAATACTTTGATCTGTCAGAAGCAGAGCATATATGTAAAAACTGACTTGCTGAAAGCAAAGTACCCAATAGCCACTGGGGAGCAGAAGCTAGGTCTGCTGTCTCCTCACAACTGCCTAATCCTTAGTAGCGTGTCCTTTCCCTTCTTTGCTGAATGGTACAACAATGTTTTGGTTTATCTTTGAGTGTTTGAATATTACTAACTTTTTGTCTTTTTATTATAATATCCTGTTGAGTTTTTCATGTTGGTGTTACTTGGACAAAAGGCACATCAGGAACAGAATATCACATCGTTTTGTTCTTCAGTAAATCATCTGTCTTTCAGAGATACAAATATGGCTTTCGCTTTCAAACTCTGGAGATCTTCTTGTTTCTTTCATCTCTGTGTTTTATTCCAGGAAAGCCACAAATATGTGACAAAATAACTACTACTCACTTAAATATAATGCTGTAGAAAGCAATCCTTTTAGGATTTCTTCTTCTGTCTCTCCTGCATTTTACTGAGTTTTGTTTTATGCTCATTTCTCTACTTGGTTATTCACTGCAGAGCCTTATTTTTTGTTGTGTTTCACTGGGCAAAGAGGCACATGTACAGTTTGAACTTTAAAACAACTGAGCAATAGACAACTTCTGCAAACGTGTTTTGTCTGTGATCCTTGTAACACGATTAGGATTAAAATGTAGTTTATAACATTGGTCTTCATATGCAGAGACATTCCTGAGTATATAAAAAATACTGAGTCCGTGTTCTAGATTACCAGTCAGAGGAGAGTAGTGTTTCTTGTTCAGTAATAGTCAGAAAAAGTACAGAATGTGGAAATCCTGCTGTAGGAGCTGTGAGAGACAATGGGAAGACTCACACTAATTTAGCAACATTTTATCAGACCAAAAGTGAGAATCAGAAAGAAAATATGAGGGCAGGTGCCTTTCACTCATTAGTAACTATGTCTTGAAAACGATGCTGCAAATAAACACAATAAAGAAAGAGAGCAATCTTTTGTGTCATAGTGTTGTGAGGTACAGTTTTACAGCCAAATACCAGGAGGAGTTTGGATGCCGGAAAGTACAAGTAGTCAACAGGATTTTCAAAGCAGCTCAGTAGCTTTAAATTCTTGGCCCTAAGCTATCAGAGATCATGTTAGTGGTCTGTAACTCCTGTGTACCTGTACCACCGCTTCAAACCAAAGACATTGAATTTCGATGGTTAGACAGACTTTGGAGAGATAATTGCTTTCAAGTACAGTTAACCCTTCTCAGTGTGATCTTGCCAGGCTCTGCCACACCTCTCAACCACCCTGTGTAGTGCAATATCACTTCCCCTCCCCATGCTCCCTTGCAAGCCCACTCCAACCTGTCCCATGACTTCAGTTCCATTCAGCCTGTGTGTGCGGTCCATCCAGTGCAGCCCCATCTCTGTTCCCACTCCTGTCCCCATCGTATTCTTTTGAGTTCCTCCCTCCCATTTCACTCAGGAGTGCAGATAAACTACTCGGCCTGCCTGCTTGATAGCCCTCAGTCAGAAACATGACTTTCTGCAGGGCAGGTGGCACAAGCACAGTTCACAACCATGAGGATGTATGCTGTAGCCCATGGGCTTGTCTGAGCAGGCGGAGTTGTGCTTGTGCTTGGTGGCTGGAAGGTCAGTATGGTACAATAGTCCCTGGGACACACTAGCTGTGCCTTAAAGCATGTTACCTTTCAGCTCAGATGGACCAAACAGCACGTAAAGTCAGAGCTTCCAGTAATAATAATGAAAGCTGAAAGATTTTCATTATAAATATGAAGCATATGAGAACTACTGGTCATCTAGACTAAAACAGCAGGTGTTTGCCTTCCTCTCATGTTCCCCTGCTGACCTCATCCCTTGTCATAACCTGAGGATGTTTTGGTATCTGGGATACTTTAATGGTAAAATGACTTTGTATCAAAAGAGCTCTGCTGTGAGAAAGGAGCTGTACCGTGGAGGCCCTGATGAAAACACTGTGGCCTGGATAGCCAAAAAGTTCAAGGGAAAAAAAAAAGTGTTTTTGGGTTGTCAGATTTTTTTAACTCATGTAACCTATTTCTTTGTCTCAGATAACATTACAGTTTTCCATTCATAGGCTTTTGTGCCTACTTAGGATTTTGTAATGTCATTCTGTTAAATGAAGTGCAGAATTATTTTTTTTCCCTAATGTGGAAACAGTTTTTTGTTGGTTATTTTGTTTGCTTCTTTGTTTCGCCTCTTGGTACTTAAAAATGAGAGATATTGGTGCTCAGAGGTGAAGAAAAAATTAAACTTAGAAAATAAGCCATGGAAAGCAATGATAGGCTCAAGACCAAAGCTGGAAAGGTAGCCTGCAATAATACTGGGTACAGAAACTCTTGAAATGTGTTTTAACTGATTTTTCCCTTATTCCCTCACTTTTGACACATCTTTTACAGGCCTTCATAGGCATAGTCCCAGAGAGATGCACTGTGCCCTTTTTTGCCTCCTTTCCCCGTAACAGCAAACTGATGGTCACGCTAGCAAGCACTGCTTGTGGCGTCTGTGTGACCTATCAGAAAGACTTGTATTGGAAGAGTAGGACCTGTGTCTAACATAGTAGTGATACCTGCAGCAGTGGCACTCAGCAAAATGCCATGCAGCAAACTTGCAGTGTTTTAATGGTTCATGACAGCAAGGCATCTACAAGACGGTGCTCCTAAAACTAATACCTGAGTGATGCAGTGCTCTGCAGCTTTGACAGTTACCTTGAATAAACTATTCTAACAACTGTTTTAATGTTTCTGTAAATGACTTACACAAACAATTGCCTCACACTTCTTTCTAGCCCTGGTTTCTTTGATTGGTAGTTTATACTATGGGAAGGGGCACAAGTTGATTAATCTTTTCTTGTATTCTACAATATTCTGTATTGTTACTGTTTGCTGATCATTTCTCATTTTCTCTTAAGATAAATGAGAAGTTATATTATCATAAGCGAACATGAGATTAGAAAAGACAGACTGTAGTTAATGATAATAACTATACAGATTTAGTAGATTAATCTTCTCTAACTTATTAAGTTATGTTGCTTTTCTGTCTGCAATTCTGATACAGTATATTTTGCATGCATCAAGGAATCAAGACCGCCAATTTTACTGAAGCAAGATCCCAGAAATTCACACATTACGAAAGAAAACAGCCTTCTACAGGTCCATTGTGTGAAATCAGGGTGATATCATGCCTTACAAATGTGTTGTGTATATTAGGTTGTTTTGGATCTTAGAAAGATCCAAACAAGAATGCAGAGACAGTAAGTAAATGTTAGTACTTAGCCTGTGCTGTTCAATCTGGATGAAGAAACATTTCTAGGGAAAAGAATATTAGCATATTTGTAACTTAGAAAAAGGGAGTGAGACCCAAGTCTTGGTTGTTAATTTTAATAGTTGAAGTTGTATAAATAAATGAGGAAATGCTTTGTGACACTTGTTTTCTTTCTGCAAAAATGTTTTTACCATGTAGGGAGGAGATGATGTCATGGCTTGTGTTCATGATGATAACGGAAGAGTCCGAATACAGCACTTTTACAATGTTGGTCAGTGGGCTAAGGAAATCCAGAGAAATCCTGCCAGAGATGAAGAGGGGGTTTTTGAAAACAATCGTGTAACTTGTCGATTCAAGCGTCCTGTATATGTTCCCCGAGAGGAAACTATCGTAGATCTGCACTTGAGTTGGTACTATCTGTTTGCCTGGGGTCCAGCAATTCAGGGTAAGTTGATATCTGTGTGTCGACGGTTTACGGGCTGGTTTGGCCCGGTTCTGTGGCTAGCGGGGCAGAGGGATTTCGCAAAATCCGCGCCTACAGAAAAGGGAAACAGGGGACCTCAAAATAATTAAAAACAGTGGGACGATCTGAGGAGAAACAAACTAATAAATATGGTATCGGAATGCAAGATAACACACTACAGTACAATATAATTAGAATTGAAGCTAATAAATCAAATATGATGAGAGAGAGAGATTGTCCGAAAGCTGGGTAGGCCTCACCATAACGCTGAGGTGAGATGCGCAGTCCGGTTGAGCAGCAGGGAGAGAGACTGATGAAGAAGAGCCCGGTCAGATGACCTACCAAGGCCTTATATCTGTTTCCCCTGAGCAGAAATGATAACAGCACAGCAAACAGTCTTCTGGGGAATGTAGTTCTTCTTCTCTTGAGGGACAGGTACCTGGAACTTTAACTCCCAGTGCACTACATGATGTTATGATGTGGAATACCAATAACCAAAAATCATAAAGCCATGACACTGTGCTACTGACAACTTAGGTACCAAAATTGAGAAATGTCTTTCAATGACATTGTTCTTACTTATATCCCCCCCTTTTTTTAATGAATTAAAATTTTGGCAGCATCAGTCTTAAGAATATATAAACAAGAAGGTGAGATACCTAGCAGAGTCCTACATACCATATTTTCTTGGTTACGCAGGTATTGTTCCCACTCCCCAAAGCTAAATTTAAGTTAGGACAGTTCATAACAGGAAGTTCTGAATTCCTCTGAAGGATGATTATTGTTTATTTGAATGTCATTTGTTTTATTCAGAAATTTAATTTCAGAAATCAGAGCTGTAACTACTCACTGACGTTGTAACGTTGCATGCTCTTCTATGTATGAAAATTAAGTCTTTCTACCTATTTGTTTGATAAATCTTTAGAAATCAAATGCAGCTGATGTTATTTCTTTCTGCCCTTGCCTATTAAAGGTTCTATAACTCGTCACGATATAGACTCACCACCTGTATCAGAGCGTGCAGTCAGTATTTACAAGTATGAAGATATTTTCATGCCATCAGCTGCCTATCAGACCTTCTCTTCTCCATTCTGCTTGCTCCTCATTGTTGCACTGACCTTCTATTTATTGATGGGAACCCCTTGACCTCTGGAAAGTAACAAGAATTTACCAGTGAAAGTTTCTCAGGATGGATGGATATATGATGGATGATGCATATTTCTACTGGAATTTATATCATACCACCATCGTCATCTAGCTGCTTTTGAACATAGTTAGAGCTTCTCAGAAGAATGAAATCACCATCTTTTGAGTGGCTGAGTGGTGACAAATCGTTTAAGAATAATCAATGAACAAATAGGAGACGATGTTCAGTGTTGTGACTACTTGCTTAACAAAGACTTTTGTAAAATCAGTGTGTGTGTGTGTGTGTGTGTGTATGTGTGTTTGGGAGGGATGTCTGTATGTGTGGTTAGGAGAGTTTAGTGATGCACGTCTTATCACATAACAAAGAAATGCCTTCCAAATTGCTCCCAGAAAGCAAATTTGGGAAAACATTATAATGCCGTTTGGTACTTCTGGTGCAGACAAAGTCCAAGTGTGGTTTCTGAACTTAGGATCAGGATGCTGACACTGCAGTATAAAAGCTACCTTTCCATAATGGACAGTTGGATGTTTTTTTTTTTAATTAATGTTTATCAAGGTTTATTTGCTCTGATACTTTCCAAAACTAGCCTTGCATAATCAAGCATGAACAGGATTTTTTTTAATGGAAAGAAATGATCGATGTCTTTATAACAATAGTGTTTCAACAACCTTCTTGAAAGAAATGTCTGCTTGTTTTATGAGTGAGATATTACATTATGTAAACAAAGGGAAAGGAGAATGCAGTCATTTGAATTCTCCATACATAGGAAAAGCAAGTGGAAGCCACAGAGAATGCTGAAGTTTCTAACAAGCCATAGAACATCCTCCCATGAATGAAGTATTTTTTTTCTTTTTATTTAAAAGCAGTAATGTTGCTGATGTGTAAATATGTTTTTAAATAGTTGTGCAGTAGTACCAAGAAATCTGTTTTTCTGTGTTGTATTCTTGTATATCCTGTTCATGTTAAAGGTGAATATGGGCAGCAGAGGTTCACTTACAAAGAAACAGAAATATAACTGAGATTATTTGTAAGGAGAGATAGGAATTGATAAAAAGATCAGTATCTTTTATTTCATCAAATCATTGCTGAAACATAGTTACAGTGGAAAAGATGGGCTAAAGAGGAAATGCACTTCAATTTTTTATTACCAATAAATAATACTAAGATGAATGCTAAATATTATCAAACTGTAAAGTGTCAAAATACATTTGAGCCATAGAATGTTCTGAAAACTCTGAATCTGTGTAGAGAATTTCTATTATTCATGTGACAGGTAGGGTGTGACGTATGTATAGGTGTAGCAGCTGAATGTGCTTAGGTACAGTTGCACATTTGTTTCCCAACTTGCATTATTGCACCAAAATTCTCTCTAATGTGAGAGAATTAAGGGCTCTGTAACGTAGGATCTGGTAAAATATGTGATAGACATTCTTTGTATTTTCATTCCTGTACAGAGTGTAAAAAAAGTAACAAGCTTTACTGGGTTTGCATCATTCTTCATGGAATGAAGTTAATAGTTTTTTTTTTAGGCTCTACATTCTTTAAAGCAATTCTTCAAGTAAATAGTGAAATAGGCTTGAAAAGGGATCACAAACTCCATTGCAAATCCTTTATTACCATTTTTAGAGGAAGATTTCGTAGTAACATATAACATTTTCATTGATGTCCTTAAGGATTTGTTTGCTTAAAATTACTGGACTGAGGTTAAAGAGGGGTGAGAAGAATGCGAATTGAAGTGAACTTTGAAGGTGCATATAGTAGCTTCTTTCATGTAAGTTACCTTCCACAGATTGAATAGCCAACTCGCTATCTGATGAAATATGTAGTGGAAGCCACCTGATAAGGAAGGTCAGCTTTGGACCTTCATGATTGTAAAAATGAGGTCTAAGATTAGCAGAAGCAGAGAGCTGAAGTCTTGGATAATGAGTTTTATAGTAAGCAGCCAGGTGAAGCGAGGAAGTTATTAGGGCTAATTCCTTCTCTCCTGTGTTAAAGTGTAGGCAGTTTAGGGAGCTGAGATACCACAGCCCCTTTTCTGAAATCACAGCTACTCAAAGTAGCCTCAGGGTAACTTTAGTTTATGGCCTTGTAATTTACTGGTTTCGTTTCAGGCATTTCCCAGATTGCCCACTAGCAGGGTAATCTAATAACTGAAGCATACTGAAGTATGATAGAAACCCATTTGGGCTCCTTTAATACAATGCTGCACTTAGGATAGCCTGGCTAGACCTAGGCAGAGACATATGTTAAATATGGCAATACTAATACCGAGGTAAATGTACAACACACGTAGAGCTGCTTTGCTCTGTCAAGCGCTCCACAGGGAGTCAGAGCTGTGTAAAGGTTGAAAGTTCAGGCTCAAGCAATAGTGAGGTCAAAGCTGAAGCACAGCCACTTATGGGAATGCCCCGTGCAAAGCATAAACTGCTTCAGGCCACAGATGTACCCATGTTCTAAATTAGGGTAGAAATACAGTTCCTTTTTTTTTTTTTTCAGGTTACTTTTAAGCATTCTGTCTGGTGTTTTTGTTGTTGTATTTTTCTCTTTTTGAAATATCAGCAGAGATGTGCACTTCTAAATGACCTTGATCCTTGAGCTTCAAAATACTTAATTAGCACTAATTAAGCATTTCTAATTAATTAGGAGGAAATAAAAGTCCACAGCAAGCAGCAAAGCAATCTATTATTTGGCCTTTAAACTTATGGCTGAGCTACGTTATTACTCCCTGGTAAACTGTTCTAAGCTTTTGTATACTTACTTCACAGGTATTAGAAAAGCTACTGTGCGTTCTCTAAATGTTTGGCAGAATGTTTAAGGAGAACTGAATACTGAAAATAATGATGATAAATTAGAAGCAGGAGGTAGGATAAGTGTTGGGTTTTTTGTTTTGTTTTGTTTTGTTTTGTTTTGTTTTGTTTTCCCAGAGAAAAAAGTTTGTTGTATTGTGGCACTTTGTCTGAGAGTTGTAGGAAAAGCAGGACTGTGAGCTTTCCAGATTCAGGAAAACAAGGAAGGTACAAGCACTTGGATATGGGGTAGTTGGGAGTAAATATGAGAACAAAAAGGCTATGAGAGAAATGAAAAGGCTTTAATTCACTGGTGCTTAGCTTTATATGATAACTAATAATTATTGATATTTGAGTGAGCATGGCAAGTATTTTGTTTTTCATGTTTTCTTTCCTAATACTTAAAAGCAGGATTGATCCCTGCTGTACAGTTACTACAAAGTAGCTTTCTTCAAAGTAATTGAAAATTGGATCATTTTTAGATTCTTTATGGTGACTACCAGTAAGCAGCTATTAAATAACACATTTCCAAAGCGCTTTAATTTTGAGAGTGAGAATAACTTGCTGCAGGGTAACATAATACAGAAGCAGAGGCTTTAGAAAGGTCACATTTACAGTATGGTGGCCTTTGGAAATTTGATTTGGTTGCTAATTATAAAGATAATTAATTAGAAAGATAGGACCAGAAAAGACCATAAGGCATTAATTAGCAGTCTTGAATATATTCTTTCCATGCAGAACCATATTCAGCTCTGACCATAGCGTGTTACGTTAACCATAACACCTTCTGCTCACTCAGTCCATCTTATCTATAAATTCGTATACTTAAAGTTCATAAGCTATTTGAAGGAGCAGTCAGCTTCTTTGTGATGGTGCCTATCACAAAGGGACCTTGTGTTTTGACTGTAGTGTCTGACAGGTACTCCAGTACAAATACCAAGTTTGGCCTGAAATTATACCATAAAGAGTGGCATAGGAAAAAGAAAAATGAACAGTGAATAAAGACCTCTATAAAGTTTGTTTTTCTTCAGTGGAATCAAATAAATTTATGTATAGTTGAAACACTTCCAGATGCTATTTATTTTTTCCCAAATAAAAGCTTAGCTGATTTTAGAATGTCGCTGGATACAGGATGATGCTTTCATCTACAGTTATGCTACAGTTGTAGCATTATACGAGAATTATTTTGTTTCTGGAAGCGGCTTCCTTGTCTTTATTGATGGGCGTTGCAATAATTGGGTAGCAGGAAAATAAGTACTTGTAGCCACCCTAATCGAAGGGCACTCCCCAAATGGGTTAAAAGTTCTGAAAGCTTTTTTTGGCACTGACTTTTCCAGTCTTCACCACAAGGATTAGAGAGTAACTGGAGCAATGCATGCGTCAGCAAACTGCCTGGGCAGTAGCTTTGAAGCTTGATTGGGTTGCTGTATCCTGAGGCTGGACCAAGAAGAAAAGCTCTCCTTGTTCTCAATGACTACTGTGAAATGGTGTTACAACTGTATTAATGTCTTCCTCTGAAGAGTACAGTGCTCCTTGTCACTAGCTTATGTCCTGTCCCTCTGTCCACATCTGATGATCCCGAGAGGTCTTAGCCCAGCTGTAAAGAGGAGTTATTAGGTCAGGAGGACTGAAAGACAGCTGTCCTCACGATCAGCCAGGTCACAGTTAGAAATCTGTATTGTAGATGATACTCCACTTCTAAGTACTGTTGTGAGTTGAGGGGGAAGGGAAGAGGCATTATTCTTTTTTTTCAGTCTTTGTTAGCCTTACTTTTCCTGTCCTTCTACTGCATCAGACATTTCAAAAGAAGTAAATTATCCTCCTTTTAGAGCATAGACCGCATGGTCTTTGATTTCATCTGGGAACATTGGCTGTTGGCACCGCACTGCACTCTAGAGGCAGAACTGGAGCTCATTCACAAACCTGCTAATTTTACTGGCATGTAAATTAACGTGACCCCTTGCCATAATGATGTGTTGCATACCGATATGTTGTTTTTAAACTTCTTCTCCAAATGGTTTCCCCAACGAAAAGTACTCAGTAACAGCTTTAGGAGAAGGAAACTTCTTTCACAGACAGAATTACAAAAGGTCTAGTATCACTCTTTTTCAGAGATGCCTACTGTGAAAGTGCTAGTATATTATACAAAGTGCAACTGGTGAAGAGCCTTACATTTATAGTAGGAGTAGAAACATATTTCAGTAATACAGTTGTTCTGGTGCTTCACGGAGATGTATATGTGCCCACCCTGCATGAACTGGCACCCTCCGTTTCAACCCTGAGCCACAGCACGTGGTGAGCAGGTGGAAAAGTCTGCTTGGGTGCTGTACGATGATGTGGAGGTGACCTCAAATACTTCAGTACAGATGAGTAGAGAGTTTGTAAGTAAGGCTGTGGGACGAAGAAGGGCTCATGGTTTTGTCATACTTCCCATTTTGGCATGACTTTACATGTGGCAAAGACGCACGTAAATCACATGGAAATATTACTTGATATGCAAAGAAGCAACAGAATCTAACTTGAACAGAAATTTAACTATTTTGCAGTCCTAGCTGTTGTAAGGGCGAGAGGTCCGATTTATGCCTTGAGATGTGTGCTCCCAGAAAGCTCCAAGATTTGAGCGAGAGGCTTCATCTTGCCCTCAGAGGTATGAAGAAAGGCCAGGATCCTGTGTGTGATTGTAGCAGTTGGATGGTGTGTGTACCTGCTCACTGGCTCTCTCACAAACTGCTAGAGTCTCAGAAGAGGGAGGTTCTAAATCTTAACAGCTTTCTTTGCCCGTTGTCTGTTTCCCCTAACTGGAATTGCATTATCAAGGTTTCTGTAGCATTGTGTTAGGGCCTAATATAGTTCTTCCACAGCCTGCCCAGCACAGATAGGGGTCTAACTGGAAGCCTGTTGGCAATTTAAAGAAAATCTCAATTTTCTGAGTATAAAAATCAATTTGTATGTTTATTTATTTATTTATTTACCATATGCCAACTCTTCACCTATTTTTTGCTAACTGTTCTGTGCAGTTCGTATGTCTGAGTGTCTGATTTTTTGCAGATACAATAAGATCTAGATAAACCTTCCTTTTCTACGCCTGTTATTAGAATAATCACTTAGGTAACTCTTGGAAATTTATTTTACGGTGAGATTTGATAAAACGATGTATATTTATACTCCATGATTTAACTTCTCTCATCTGGGTTCAGGTAGCAAGGTAAAATCAGTATAATTTTGGAGGGCTTGTGCAGCTTAGTGGAGTTAGTAGATGTGAAAAAACAGACTGAACAAACGTTACTTTGGAAATCTGTGATTGAATTGGCAATAGCAAAGGAACTGCTATAAGGAAAAGAGCAGATTTCTTTTGTTGTTGCTGTTGTTGAACTGCCAAGTAATTTCAATTGCATTCATTCCTAATAAGCTTCCATGCTTGTTACCAAGGTAGGGATGTTTGCTCACACTGATGTGAGGTTGGAGCACAAGGAAAACTTCACAGCCCACGTTTGTATAAAGGCTGCTGCTCAGTATAGACCAGTTCTGATCTGCATTAGAGACTACTTAAAAGTGTCCTTACAAGGGGAATTTTTATACGACACTTTTAAGAACCATTCTTAAATGCTTTTATAAGGTACTGTGCTATTATTTATATAGACTCGATCATTACAGAATTACCTGTTAGCAGTAATCTTCTGAGTTGTTTCTAAATGCTACTTAATGCAAATTCATGTTTACATTTTTAAGGAAGGAACTGGATTTTTCAAACGTGCCAAGCAGCTGCAAATCTTTTATGGCTTCAGTGCCTATTCATGGCAAAGTGATTGCAGTGTGTTAGCTAATTTAGTCTTAGAGCTCTCTCTTAAGCTTCACATCATTCGGTTCAATTTTATAAGTTACCAACAGTACAAGACTAAATAGGGGGAAAACTCACCTACATTCTATGCAAAGGAACGAAAATATTATTGATTTTTCACAACAGCAATCAACCAGATTAATGAAAAATATTCTTCCCAGAATCAATGTTTAGGCATACTAAATGTGTGGAAGGGGTGTGAAAAAATTATATAAGACAGTTTAAAAGCACAAGGTTAGACTGTATTTTGGAAATAAAACCAACCAAACAGAAACCTAAAACAAAATGGAAAATCTTACATGTTCCCTTACTCCTAGCTGATATTTTTGGACAGTGATACAGAAGAACATATATGAAAACGGTGATGTTGCCTGCTCCAGGATCAAATTTGCTCTTTTAATAGACTAACTTCTTGTTGCCTTCTTTAGTGAAAAAAAATTAGTCTCACATTATTATTGTTTTGGGTTTTTTTTTTCCCCAAACAAGATGAAAAAAGACGTTAAAGAATCAAGGAAATATTTTCATATAGACTGTCAGGATAACTGGAGAGGAAACAACGGATGTCATACTTAAAATACAGGAGGCAAAAACCGTGTTGTTTAAACCCCAAATTCCATATCTGCTACTGAAATGTTAGACTGCTCACCTAATAATAAAGCAATGGTTTCTTTTTCTGTTTTTCACGGTGATATGAGCCCCATGACAAAAACTGAAATTGTAAGAAAGACCACAGTTTTCTCTAAAGCTGGAAGTATCATTCAGGTCTTGACACAGAGAGTCAAAGATGAAATCCCAAACCTATTAACTTCATTAGAAAAATGGGATCCTATTTCTCAGTGATGTCCCCAGCCTTCATTTAGGGAGATAAATTTTGTTAACGTATTTGAAGCACTGTGAGTTCTGTTTAGGTGAAGTCAGATGCTAGGTATGTCTTGGTATTTCTGATTAATCTGAGATCTGGTTTGCTTTAACTTCTTAGCAGTTAAGCAGACTGTCATAACTACATTAACACTTGCCACTTGGATTTGTGCTACATAAATTGCAATGGTTGAAGCTGAAATGTCATCTGCGCCTTTTGAATTCATTCAGCATTCTCAGGATGAAAATTAGGTCTAATACACAGAAGCACTTTGTAAGTATAGTGCTAAGTGGTCTGTTTTTTTGGTGTTCTTTTTTTTCTTTTACTAGACTCAGTTCTGTATGCCAATACCCAGCATCCATTTGAAGACAATGAGCATTTAAACTTATTTATATTCGTGCACCAGTCTTTTTGAAAAAACTAACAGTGGATGAATACCTAATGGAATGATAATGACCTATGGGATTATTTTACAATCAATGCATGCCCTAAAGGATTGCTTTGTAACATCTGTTTTATACTAAACGTTGGTGTTAAAGTGAGCCTTGTTAGCTATTTGACAGTGACATACAACATTTATAAACCTGTTACAATAAATGCTTTTTTAGTCTAAGTGTGTGGTATGGCATTTATAAAAGGTTAAAAAAAAAAAGAAAAAAAAAAGGTCTCTGCCCTGTCTTGTGTTAATAATTCCTTCCTGTGCCATGGTTTCAATTTATTACCCTGAGTAATTCCAATTCACTCAGTGAGCCTGGTCACAGTAACAAAACAACAGACATGGGAGACTACTTACATTTTTCTTTTCCACCATCAGAATCACTGTGAAGCTTTAAGTAAAAGAAATCAGCTATATTTTAACAAATCAACCCAACTGACATTCGGTGTAACTAAGTAGAATGTAGAGGTTTCTGTGGTGACCTCTCTATTGTGTTTGTAATGTATTTGATGCAAGTATAATCAAGATACCAATATTTCAGATCCGGGTGTTTGATCTTCATCACTGCCTTGCTGTGTGGCCAAATGGAGCAGCTCCCGAAGCAGTGCCAAAAACATAATGTTGAAATGAAGGTGGAGATTGGAAAGGGAGAGGAGAGAGTCCTGTATCAGTCATCATGAAAAATCAGCCCCAGAATGCTCGAAGAGATGCTTCAGTTTTGATCAGCATAAAAGATACCTTTTTTTCCTTTAGCCTAAAATACAAAGTGACCTACAAATACAAAGTTTATATCTGAATGATCAACTCTAAGGGCTATATATTTTATTTCTTTAGTCCAGCTCTTACTGAACTGGTAATAGTTTACGTTAAGTATTTTTTCTTCATCTGAACAAGATACAACATTTCCAGAAAACTGAATGAATGAAGTGAGATGAACCCCAACAGCGTGTAAACATATATTCAGCTATACAGGTTTAAAAACAAAAATAAAAAACAGCTTCCCAAGCAGGGATAGATTTATTTTCCACATGTGCAGGCCAGTGCTGACACCTGCTGGCTTTATTGCTGAGTGATTTCATAGTTTTGTGCATTTATTACTGGTATGAATTGTGATTAACTTGCTGTTGCCAATGTTGTCTGTCTCCTCTGCTTCCCAGCCACCTCAGCATCCAGTATTTTGGTATCACATCTGAGACTGCCTGGCAATTGCAGCTGTGTTGACTGCACGCCAAGCAAATGAAAACTATGGATTTCTTCAAAGGGCACTCAGAAAGCTTCAGTTCAGCAGATGCAGTCACTAATGCTGCAGCAGACAGAAGTTACAAGTTTATCTGTTCATGAGATAATATTTCATTTTATATTACTGTCTACATAGGAGAGCATCAAGGACTGTCAATGTTACCACATACGTACTTTTAGGCACAGTGTTTTCTATATGGCCAAAAAGCACTCCTTTTCTGTCCTCTTCACCCTTGAAGAATTACTAGTAGCAAAACACATCCAAAGGCTGTGCTGGAGAATTTCTGTTAATATAGGTCCCTGAGGTGCACTACACACCCATGGCCATAACAGTCCTTAAAACACAAACTGCCAGGGCAATCTATACCTAAATTGCCATCTAATCTAAAACAGCATTGAGCTTCAGTGTTCAACAAAATTGGCTGATAAGGCTGCAGTCACTGTTTGAAATCTGTTCTGGAATTAAGTTTTCAGACCTTCAGTAGTATTTTGTGAAGATCCTCCCTGAGCTGTCACCTCAGAGACTACTTTGTGTGTTCACATCCCTGCTTTTCAGTGTTCATGTTGTGGTAACATGAGACAGCAACTGCCATTTCCTTGAACTTTTTTTTTTTTACCTTCTGCTATGTTTACTGAATTTCAATTAAATAGGGAAGGTTTTCTACAGTATGGACCAAATCCTCAACTTATGTAAATCAGTACTTATAGCTTCCTTCAAGGCAAAGAGGTGACATTAATTTCTATTTGTGAAGAACATGATTGCCTTCATCTGTTAAGAAAAATCAAAGGAATAACTGTACTGATAAAGACATGATTTGCTGGCATCTCTGTATATCTAAATGAATAATTTTTACTCTCAATAATCCTTCTTCCCCCTCCAAATCTCAATTGCTAATTGAATTTTAACGCAATAGATGTACTACAATGAACCATTAGAATCTCCTTTTTGACATGCTTCCCTAGGAAGTAAAAACGCTCAGGTAGCGAAGCACATTTGTTAGCTATTTCAGAGCTCTTCCAGAAGGTATTTGATCAAAGAGAAGTGAGTGACAGTATCGTTTCAAGGTGCAGTAAGAGCTTCTCTCTCACATGGACAGCTGCTTGTAATGCACCATCATGATCAAACAAAGTGCCTGTAGATCTCTAAATGCCTCTGCTGCGTGAAGTTAAAGCATTAGAACCTGCATGGGGTCTGTATGGCAAACGAGAATGAGGTGCTGTGTGAGCCAAGAGGGACCTCTGTAAGCAGTAATGAATATGTAACTGGCAGCAAAGCCTTTGTGTCATGGAAGAGTAGGAACTGCAAGCCAAAAGCTCCAGGAAACGGGCAGGCCTTGCCCCACCTACAGCTGTAAGGTGCAGCAGAGTTACACGAAGTGTGGAAAAAGCCCCGTCTTTCCTCCCCTGGCTGATGACACAGGTAAGTTTTTGCAATAGTCTGTTGTCAGGTTGGATATTAGTAAAAACTTAATTCTCAGAAAAAATGATGAGGCAGTGGCAAAGGCTGCCGAGGGAGGGGGTGGAGTCACTGTCCCTGGAGGTGTTCAAGAACTGCGTAGATGTGGCACTGAGGGACATAGTTTGTGGACATGGTGAGGACGGGTTGGTGGTTGGGATAGATTATCTTAGTGGTCTTTTCCAACCTTTATGATTCTATGATTCTTTATATTGCTCTGCCTTTAAAAACTGGGCTATGATCAGATGTATTTCCATTTTACGAGTTAAAAACAATTGTTCTCAAGGTAATTGCAGCGTGCATTGCACAAGAAATGTTCCAAAGTCCTGGTGATTGCAAATCTACCATTATGTTACATAATGTTAAACTTGTATGCAAATCCTAAAAAGTCTAGAACAAAATCAAATTCCAGTTGGCATGCACTTTTCATATGTTCAGAGGCATGCAAACTCTATGTTTTAAAGGTGTAGTGGAAATGCTAAGTCAAGGCTTGAAACAGTGATTGAGCACTTGGTGGGAAGGCAGGGCCAATCCAGAGGATCTCAGGTGCTTGCAATGCACCTGAGTGACTGGAAGGGGTGAAGCCAGGATCCCCCCCTTCCCATACCTCATTTAAGGGTTGGCAGTGGAGGTGAGGGTATCTTGCTGGAGACCCCTGCATGCCTGAGACCTTCCAAAGGTAAGCTGATCCTTTCCTTTGTTTCTGTGGCTGTTGCACTTGAGCAAATCCTCAGTTGTTCCAGCCTGGGGCCTTGCTGCTCTGCTGCCATCACTGCGCTTTCCACTGAGCTACAGAGGTTATGAAGCATTTCACTTTCAGAAGGAGGATCACTACGGAGGCCTCGTGGTGGCACTGCCAACAGGTTCAGTACCCGCTGAAGGTTGCTTGAAGCTGTGACAGGCAAAGAGCTGGACAGCATCCAGCTGCTTCAAATGTAGTGGATCCCAGCCCTCAAAAAGACTCCTTCAGATCAATCACATTAATAGAGGCATTTAGACTGCCTCTACAACACTAGCTGGCACCTCGTGTATGGACACAGGTGTCTGGTGTACAACTGATGCAGGGAAATAGTTCCTCCTTATAGTATTCTCAAATAAATAAAATGATACACAAAGTAATATCACAAACATCAGGTCTAAATATCCCATCAGAACTACTACTTCTAGTGAGTTTAATGTTCAGTAAAAGCACAGATGTTTCCCTGTGAAACAACCTGCTGCTAGTGTGGGCTCAGGCAAGAACAGTTCTCCAGTTGCTCTGACCTGACTTGCTCTCCACCTTTGCAATGACACTGCACTGTGGAGCATTACCTGCTCCCAAAGAGTGCAATGCTGGGAACGGGAGAGAGCTTAACGGAGCTACGAGGGGGCTGCAGGGCCGAGGACAAGCTGCCGAGCCCAGGTGTGCTGGGCTGCGCTGCACTTCGCTCCTCTATCTGAACCTTCAGTAACAGCAGCGGCGGAGCTGGGCAGCCTCATCCCTCGCTCTGCGATTTCCCAAGAGGAAAGGAAAGGACGCGGGGCTCCCGCCCTCCCCTCCGCCTCGCCGTTCCATCAGGCCCCGTTTCGGGGGAGGCGCGGCCGCGGGCTCCTCCGGAGGAAAACTACATTTCCCGGCACCCTTCCCCGCCGGCAACTCCCTTCCCCGCCCGGGCCCGGAGCCGCGCGGCGGCACTAGAGGCCCCGCCGCCTCGCCGCGCCCTCGCCTCCCGCGGCGGCCTCGCCCCCTGGCACTGGCGGCCG
>JACDJE010000155.1:784700-887785 GCA_016647715.1 Pavo muticus
GGCCGTGCCGCGGCTGCCGCTGGGCGGCCCGGCCGGGGCGGCGGGGATGTCGCTGCCGCGGCTGGAGAAGCCGATTAAGCAGGCCTTCTACAACACGGGCGCGCTGCTGTTCGCGGGGCTGTGCTGCGGGGCCGCCGTTCTGGTGTACTTCATCCTGGAGGCCTTCCTGCGGCCGTTGCTGTGGGCCGTGCTGTGCGGCACCTTCCTGCACCCCTTCAAGAGCTCGCTGACGGCGCTGGGCCGCCGCTGGCTGGGCCGCCTGCAGCGCTCCCGCACGCCCGTGCTGCTGGCCGCGCTGCTGCTGCCCCTCTGCTTCGCCAAATACGGCGTGGAGGCGCTGGGCGAGCAGGTGCTGCGGCGGCGGCGGCTTCTACTGCTGCTGGGCGCCGGCGGGCCGCTGTTCTACGGGCTGTACTGCCTGGGAAGCTCGCTGGGCGTACAGGTGCTGCTGGCCCAGGCCGCCCGCCTCATCTGCCAGGGGCTGGACTACTTCAGCAGCCAGTGGGTGAGTGTGGGGCCGGAGGGAGGAAGGGGCGGCAGTGGGGCTGGGCGCGGC
Source organism: Pavo muticus (assembly GCA_016647715.1). Taxonomy (NCBI): domain Eukaryota; kingdom Metazoa; phylum Chordata; class Aves; order Galliformes; family Phasianidae; genus Pavo; species Pavo muticus. Next base: position 785,257 of record JACDJE010000155.1, read on the forward strand.
CCGGCGCCATCTCACTTGTTGCGCGGCGGCGGTCGCGGGAACCGTAAGGCGGGCGGTGGAAGCGCTGCGGGGCCGGGAGCGTGTGCTCCCAGGTGTCCCGCCGGGTAGTTTGAGCTTTTACGCTGGTGTGTTTGTGGTGTAGATAGGATGGGCTGGAGGGTGTGTGAAAATGGGGGAAAGGGGTGTGAGTGGCTTTCTGCTCCGAAGTATTGTCGTGTGCTGGAAGGTGTCGTGGAGATGTGTTTAGTCCTCACGAGTAAGGTTAAGACTGAGTAGGCAGGACAGGCAGGCGTTCTCTTTTTACAAAGAGACAAGTTACGAGCGTTTCCATTTACCTGCAGTGAAGTGGTAGAGGAACACAAGCGTGACTTGTCAGTACTAACTGGAAGTTTTGGTTAGTTGCTGTGCCATTACCTTGCTAAGCTTCAGACTTCCCTCTGGATTGGCAAACATCTTATGCAGTTGTGTTGTTGCTAGGCTGTGTGACTTGGCTAAGTACAGTCCCTTATTTGGACTCGGTTGATCACACTGTAATGATGGCTGGTGTGTAGAAAGCTACCAGAAGAAGTTAAGTAACTGTGGCTGAAGTGCACTACCTCATGGCTGTACCTGCTCACCGCAGGCTTGTTCAGCTGTGTCTGATTCTTCTGCTTTGTTCTGGTGTTTCTAAAGTGACCTTTCTGTTCGATGAAGTGCTGTAAGATATTAATTGGGAAGAAAAAAAAAAGTTCCCAGAACTTTCAGCCTCAAGTTCTTTGGGAGGATGCAGGGTTTATGTCAGAAGAGCTAAGGGTGGTCTTCCTTAAGGAAATCAGTAGCCAGCTAAGTGAGCTAGTGGTAGGACTCAAGGTGCTGGCTTTAAGTTGCACTGGAGGAGGTTCAAGTTGGGTAATTAGGAAACATTTATTTGCTGAAAGAGTGGTGAGGCATTGGAACAGGCTGCCCAGGGAGGTGGTGGAATCACTGTTCCTGGAGGTGCTCAAGAAACGTGGAGGTGTGACACTGTCCGATTCTCTTCCTGAGACGCTGTACAAGAAAGAACCTTGGCGCTCTCCTTTGTGAATTTCATCTGCTCAGCCAGGCATCTTCTATACATTTTATAGTGTTTTCCCATTCCAGTTTCATGGACTTTTCTTCTGCATCACTTGTATAATCTCAAAGCTGCAGAAAAGTAACTTAATTTTATCCGTGCTGCTGAGGAGCCTTGAGCTGCATCTGCTTTGATTTCAGTTAAGCATTTGAAAGCTGCTCCATTTCCATGTTGGATTGCAGGACCATGTTTGCATGTGTATGGCCTGCTTGCTAGCTACACGGGAATTTTGCATATTGCAAGTCAGTTTGCTCCATTGTTCTCTGGAATCTGAATGGTTCTTTCTCTATATTATCGTGCATGAAAATTTGTTAGTAGATACTCTGCGATAAGCAAAAGGGATGGTCATCTCAGTTTTTGTTGTTAATTTTAGCAGCCTACTAAGCCAATCCAGATTTCCGTGTTTGGAAATACTTCACAACAACTTAATATAGAATAAATAATTTTTTTCCCTTATCCAGTAGGGAACATTTTTTTTTGCCAGGAACATAATGTATAAATAATTTAGTAAAAGCCTAAAAAAGATAAAGTAATGCCTGTTGCAGCGTGGCTGGTTTTGACAGTGAGAGCAGCATCTGGGTAGCAGTGTGCAGTTGTTTATGGCAGCTTTTATCTTACAAACTGTGAACGTCTGTGCTCCAGGCACACGCAATTCTGTCCGGCAAAGGTGTAAAGTTATTTTCACTGGGAGCTTTGCTCCACCTGGCTGGCCCTACTGCTTGCGGAGGATGAATGTGCACAGTTGTCTTTCTCCCTTTCTGCTTCCCTCTGCTGTACTAAGGGAGTGAGAGGTGTCTGTTGTTAGAATTTGTCTGAGAAAATTACGGTTTATTTGGGTACCAATTTGGTGTTCTAAAAGTATTTTTATGGTACCTACTAAGCTGTGATACAGAGATGAAATTTATCATTATTTCCAGAAAGGTGTTCTCCAAATGCAGGAATAGCATGTGATAGTGACATAGAAAACTGCATCTTGGCACCAGTACGCTGCAGAGCTTTCTAGTGCTGTTGTCCTCAAATCTGGAAAAGCTATTCACAGCGTTGATAAATGGAGGTTGAGAAATGGCTGTATTCCTGTCTGGGATTTCTTTGTCACTTCTGCAGTTTGAGTTGGGAATCCTAGATCCCACCATGATAGGCCCATTCTTTAAGTAGTTGTAAAATACTGCATTTGGAGAATAAGCCCAGGATCTTAGGCTAGTCTACAAGCATCACATTCCCACCATCCCCTTTCCTTTTGTGCTGTACAGTTAATGCATCTTCTTTGAAAAAGCTTGCTCGAGAAATATAGGAGACTGCTGGGCCTGTTACATAGAAGATATGTGCTCTACATGAGCATCAGGTAACCTAATACGGAAGAAGAAAGTTTTCCTATATCTTTTTTTGAAACGGGGAGGAGTTTGTCCCGTAGCAGTCTGGTGATGCCCTGTTTATACATATTTTTAGAGATATATACACACATATATACATACCTGCTTATATGCTATACCAATTTCAGCATAGTTGCCCTCAGTGTTCTCACATTGTTTAAAGACTAGTCTTGGACTGCTCTATCCATTGTAGCTTTGTAAGGAGGATCTTGTATCCAGCTCAATACTAAGGTATGGGAGATTTTTCTGCTTTATGTTGACAATTCAAGTTACTTTATCCTGACATTCTGCAGTTGCAGTGCTGTACAGGAAATGCTCTTGGTTCTATTTATTTATTTTTTTTTCACTAGGAGTCAAATGCTTGTGTTTATTTAGAAAATGGCTTGTTTTCTTTAAACGTCCCAGCAGATGAAATGAATTATACAGCCATTCTACACTGACTCTGAAGTTCATCTTCTGAGTAAATTAAGTCCGATGTGGTAATCATGGGCAGGGTTCTCCAGAGTGAATTTGGTTACGGGGCTGTCAAGATCTTTCTCCTATGGCTAATCTTTCTTCTGTGGTTTGTCGTAAGTTATTGATGAGGTTCAGAAATATGTCTTGTTTTTCTTCTGTGTGTGGAACTGTAGGTCACTGAAACTGTCCCCTATGAAGAAAGGCTAAGTGAACTGGGTCTGTTTAGCCTTGAGAAAAGAAGACCGAGAGGGGACCTGATCCAGGTCTATAAATATCTAAGGTGTGGGGGGCAAAGTGGTGAGGTCAGACTCTTTTCAGCAGTGTGTGGAGACAGGAAGAGGGGAAACGGCCAGAAACTGGAGCATAGGAAGTTCCGCACCAATGTGCGCAAGAACTTCTTGACAGTGAGGGTGACGGAGCACTGGAACAGGCTGCCCAGGGAGGATGTGGAGTCTCCTTCTCTGGAGATATTCAAGACCAGCCTGGACGCCCACCTGTGTGAGATGGTGAAGGGAACCTGCTTTGGCAGGGGGGTTGGACTAGATGATCTCTGGAGGTCCCTTCCAACCCCTACGACTCTGTGATTCTGTTAGCTGAGCTGTATCTGAATGTACTAGGTATGACTAGTTTCATGCTAGTAGCATGCAGTAAGAGGACTGAATTGGTCCTTTCCTCACTACAGTGCTGGGCAAATCTGGAAATACAGTTTTCTGTGACCAGGACGTTGGATGGAGTATTGCCTAAAAAGGTGCTGTGTGTCTTAGCCAATCGATTGTCTAATTCTCACTGTCAGGGAACTATCAAAGACTTCCACCAACGCTAACACCATTGTGCTGGCACTAGGTGTCAGCAGTCCTTAAGGCATCCCTTGTAGACTGAAATGCTCAAACATGCTTCCTGACAAACATTTGGGGTTGCAGGCACCCATAATGTTCTGCTTCTGTAGTGCTGTTGGGGATCACTTGAGGAGAAGAAAAAGCATCTGTATTTTGCAGAGTTCACTTACTGGGCAATTTCTCTTTTAGCAAAGGAAGGGGTTAAGTCTGACTATAATGTTGGCATAACTATAAGTGAGAATAATGCAGTTCTGATTTTTGAAGTATTCTTTTTGCCTTTCGTAACCGTTCTTTTGGTGTTTTGGTGTCGCAATTTGTAAATCAGACAGTCAGGAACTGACTGTAAACACATGCTACCAAAACCACAGTTCAGGTTTGTTGTCACAACTTGGTAGAGATAACCACGTGTCCTATTTAAAACAGGATGGAGAGCGGCAGGAAAAGACTAGGTTGTTCGTAGTGTTTTCCACCTTTTCTTTTCCCTTCCACATCAACCTCAGCTTTGGGAGAACCTTCCAGGACTCACCTATCTTGAAAAGACATATTAGTCTGTTTAGATTTACGTGCATGAAGTGCAGCTCCAAGCTTGAAGCTGATGCAAGTCTTCAGCCTAATGATGAATGCAGTGTAAAGATGGATTTTTTTGGTATTTATTATTATTTGAACACAATATTATTTATGTTTTTCCACTTCTAAAAGGAATGTTGGTATAGAACTGACCAATAAAACTTCAGCTGCACTCTGTGGAATAAAACAAGAAGAGGAAGAAGTTAACGTAAATTAAAGATTCATCTTTGGTTAAAATGACATCATGAGGCACTCTCTATCTGGAGGGAGAAGTTTGATTCCTGAATAGCTTTTTACTAACAAAGATTCTAGTAAGTAATTTTTCCATTGAAGTAGGAAACGTGAACTGTAGGAGGGAAGCATTAGCATCCATAGCTGCAGATTTCTGTATCTTAGTGTAATGGATTTCCTTACATTCACGGCACAGGAAATGTTGCAGAAGACATGGAAAATGCTTTTAACTCATGCGTGACAGTATTGATTTTGAAGGTCAGTTCCTGCCTGACTCAGAATTCCAATTGTAAGTTGAGTCACTTACAATTGGAGAAAGTCATCTACAAATGGAGAAGGTTGGAATCTTGCTGAGCACCAGGCTTCTTCATCTGGTTTAGTCATCACGGCATGTTAAAATCCAAGGTATTTAAATGGTTATATATCATAACTGGGGGTTCTAGAAGCAGAACTGGTGCAGGTTTCTATTCCTGTGAGGGTAGTACAAGGAATAACTCAGGTGTACACTTGCTTGCACTTTTTTGGAGAAAATCACAATGTCACTTACTTGCTTAGGTAATATTTAGAATATCCACTGTTATCATAGAATGGTTGGGGTTGAAAGGGACATCTAAGCATCATCCAATTCACCTTTGGGCCCACCAATCTGAGAAGTTTGTATGTGAGTTTAAACACAGCTATTAAATCTTCTCAGGCTCTAAAATACCACAGAACTGATCTGTGCGTTTGATTTTGTTGAAGTATTCAGAGTTTCATTTCTTCAGAACAACAAATACGAAATCGTGTCATAAAAACTGATAATTTGTGCTGTGTGCTACAGAAGTTTGACGCTCATTTTCACTCCTGTCAAATGGAGTTCTCAATAATGAAGGTTTCCTTAGTGAAGGGGTGGATGAGTTTGCTCTTAAGTGGTCAGTAGCATTCCCTGTGTGGGAGTTTGGTTTGGTTCTGTTTTTTTGGTCTTTGTATCTGCTGGACAAAAACTCTCTCTGAACTGAAGGTCAGTTATGCTTTCTTCGTTCTGCTCAACTCTGCATGTTGTGGAGTTGCCTGTGCTGTGGAAGAAGCAGAAGAGCCTCGTGAAATTAATTTTGGTTCTGTAAACTGGAATAAAAATGATGGGCCCGTAATTCCTCACTTACCTTGTTATCTTTTTTCTTGTTTAGAAAAACTTTTCAATTAGATACAGAAAACATTGTGATGTTTGTCACGGCAAAGAGTTGGCTGTTAGTGATGCATGTAATGCCTTACATGGATTCAGTTTTTAAGAATGTACTCTTTCACTCAGCTTTTGCCATCATTCCTTTGCCAGTGAGGAGGGAGAGGTTAGAAATTACGTCACAAGATCTCATCTTTGGCTGGCATTATCTGGTGTAACACTGCTTTAAAGCTTGTGAAACCAGCATGGAGTGCCTGAGAAGACTTTGTGTGTGTGGGATGGCTGCTTCTGATTGCAAAATTGTAAAATGATGAAATTCCCTTTTTTTCCAGGGATTTGTATGAAACCTAGATATGTGTATATACTTGAGACAGCTTGCTTGGAAGCATCCTCCTGTCCTGTTGATCTGTAATTTGATTTTGAAAGTAAGTGATAGTCGTACGGTGTGTAGGAGAGGTGAGGCTGCATCTCCGTCAGTAGGAGAGAAGGGAAGTGCTGCTTTCACTAGCAGTGAAGTATTAAATGAGCTCAGTTGTAAAGCCTCTCCCTTCAAGATTAACCTGCTGGTATCAAGAATGCACTGTGTAAATAAAAAGTGGAATTTATTGTGAAGAGTGGAAGAGTAATAGGGAGCTCGTTCTCACTGATAAAAGCTCATTCTCATTTCTTGTATTTTCAAATTCTCCCATCTTTAACTGGAGCTGAAAACAGTCTTTCACTAGCATTGTTGAAACGGTCATGCTGATAAATCTTTCTGACAGTAAAATCAAAAAGAGAAATCAAAATGCTGAAGCAGATGCTTAATGTAAAAGCTGCAGCCTTTTTACGGTGTAGTTTTGACTCCAGAAGGCGATTGGAAGAGAACTGAAGCCCCTCAGATGTGCTTAGGCAACTAAAGATCTGCTGTTTTAAAGTTAGTGCTGTAACCCAAATGTGGATGCTGAAATATGAGAAATTGCTGTGCAGTTATACAACTGTTTGTTCAGGGAAGTATACAGCTTATTTCTATGTTTGTTTTTAATATGTCTGAAAGCAAAGCAACTTCTTTGTTCAGTAGCAAAGGGTGCTGGAAAATGCAAGAAAGATTCGAGGAAGGAGGTCTCTGCTCTGGCAGTGAGGATAAGTGAAGGAAGGATGAGGGAAAGCTTTACAATGTTGAGATATGGGAGTTGTTCGTATGTGTAAATATTGAGATTGAATAAGCATTTAAAATACAGAGTAGGTGATGGAAGGCATCTGTGGCTGGCTTCTGTTTAATAAACAGTTAACGGTAGCTAATGTGTTTTGCAGTATCTGAAGAGTGTGCATTAGTTACCTGGTTAACTATACCTGCATAAATCACATCTGTGTGCATTGTGGGTTAGCGTGGCTTGTGTATCCACATTTAAACTTAATTTCAGTGAAAGTACGCTATCTTTTATTCTTCATTTCCATGGAGACAATTGCTGCAATGGTCATGTAATAATAGAGGCTGTTACTATTCTCATAGCCAGAATGTTTAGAAACCTGTCGATGGTTTACGGGCTGGTTCGGCCCGGTTCTGTGACTAGCAGGGCGGAGGGATTTCGCAAAATCCGCGCCTACAGAAAAGAGAAACAGGGGACCCCAAAATAATTAAAAACAGTGGAAACGATCTGAGGAGAAACAAACTAATTTACTAAATATGGTATCGGAATGCAAGATAACAGACTATAATACAATATAATTAGAATTGAAGCTAATAAATCAAATACAATGAGAGAGAGAGATTGTCCAAAAGCTGGGTAGGCCTCACCATAACGCTGAGGTGAGATGCGCAGTCCGGTTGAGCAGCAGGGAGAGAGTCTGATGAAGAAGAGCCCTGGTCAGATGACCTACCAAGGCCTTATATCTGTTTCCCCTGAGCAGAAATGATAACAATACGACGAACAGACTTCTGGGGAACGTAGTTCTTCTTCTCTTCTGGGACAGCTACCCAGAACACTTTAACTCCCAGTGCACTACATGATGTTATGATGTGGAATACTGATAACCAAAAAAGCCATGACAAGACCATTCAGGGGAAAAAAATGGAAAAATTATATAACAGGCACTTAAAGGGTTAAACAAACAAAAAATTCCAAAAATCAGAAATAAGCTGTTGCCAAGTTAGAAAGGGATGAAATCCTAGTCTTTGTCAGTGTAAGTTAATTTGCTCTGTCAGCTGCTTTCAGCCATGAATTGTTGGAAGTAGGCTACCCCAGTTCCCATTCAGCGTGTCCCTTGCAGCGTAGGGAAGCAGTACTGAGTTTTGAGAGGTGCTTCACTGTAAGGTGAACTGGTGGTGAGTTGATCACACCACGGTATCATTGAGGTGAAACCTCTTGAACCAGCCAGATGGCCGCACAGTTCGTTTACAGGCATTAAGCATTATTACTGTTCAATTTCTAAAACAAAATGACTCATTTATTCTAAAACAATCTCCTTCTCTCTAATCAATAGAAGTTAGGAATACTTATACTTGGGTCATTTGCTAAGCTTTTAGAAATGAGAATTGATGAACAGAACAGGAGTAATTATTCAACAGCTAAACCCACATGCGCTAGCTTAGTTCGGCTACGTGCATGGCTAAAGGCAATGGAGCACGTTTTGGTTTGTTGGCTGTTGACCACAGGCTCATGTCTGGCCTCCCACTCTTGGTTTATTTTCCATCAGAAGATCTAATTGATTGAACTTACTGTGTCTGTTGTTGGTAATTTGTGGCTACAGGTTAAAAATTGTCTCCAGTGGAATATACGTCACACAGATGTTGCATGGCTGATGTTAAGAAGAAAGGTGTTGTCTTGGACTGAGTTCTCTCTTGCAATTGTGCTGTAATATGACTTCTGGATGAATTTGATTAAAGGCCTGTATTGCCTTTAGCATGCTATGGGTCAAAACTGATTTATTATTTATTTTAAATCTTAATGCCTAGGACTTGTAATAAGTGTTAGGCTTTAGTCTTTGCTGGAGTAGTCACACAGACCCATTCATTGAGGCTCTGCTTCTTCCGTGTCATAAAGCAGAATAGAGGTGAATGCTTTTTCAGTGTGTTCTGCTGTTCTGCCTAATTGCTTGTTCTCTGTCTCTGCCAGTGCATTCTTAGCTTCTGCAGTGAAGTCTGATTCAGCAAGTGCAGTTAATAGCAGCTCTGTTCAAGCTTTGTTGGGATTTATGAATTTATGAATGGGAATTCAAAGGTTTTCTTAACTGGTTATGGATAGGGAGTTAGAGAATGTTGAATTTGGGGCAGAAATACCTCATACTACATATGAGGTATATTTAATAAGAATGCACTGTTGAAACTTTTTACAGGTTTTAATACTTCTTATTTCACCTCTTCTACTGCATATCAGCTGTCTCCTGCAAACTTTTATGGTTTCTGCTTTCTTCTTTTCCACATTTTCAAGCTTAAATTCTTCATCTCAAGATTTAATTATAGAATTGTCTCTTGTCATTAATCTGATAAGCAGATTTATACCTGCTTTTTACAAGCAGCATAACCAAGATGATGGTACTTGATTTGTTACTGCAGAACCACTTTATGGCTTCAATTAAATTCGTTTTGATAAAATTCCATGTGACAGGTTATTTTAAAGTCATGACTTTTGTGAATGAAAGCTGCTGGGGAGCAGCGTTTTTATTTTGTCTTTCCTACTGACTGTCTTTGGTATAAAGCCTCATTATTTCTTTGAGCTGGAGCACAGAAGCTGGCAAGTTGTGCTGTGGTAGACTCAGTGGTGCTCTGCTGGCTCTGTGTCCCCTAAAGCCCCACTGGTGCTGCTGCTGGCCCTGTCTCATTTAGAGTCTGATCTTTCCCTAGTAGTTCCATTGTAGGTGATTGGACTCTGCTGGATAACCTCCTTCAGGGTTTCTGTCAAGCAAAGAGTGTATTCCTTCTCACGTTCAAACCTGATGTCAGGCCAAAGGCATGTGTGGCCTTATCTCCTTACGCTTCACACTGACTTTGCACTCCTCTCGCATACAGGCCTAAGTCCTGTGCTTGATCCTTCTTAAAGAAGCCTACATATCAGAATTGGAACCTGATATCAAGCTCTTCACTAGACCAACTAGGGGTGTGTGTACACACAGTTACAACTGTATTGTGTGTATGTGTACATACCTGTCTGTCTTTTTCTTACAGATATGGACGTTGGTAGTTGGCTACCTGTTGATGGTTTCATTCAAGTGGAATGTAAGCACCGAGCGTTACCTGAAAGCAATCTCTGTCCCTGTGTGGATCATGCTGCTCTTTCACTTAGGTGAGTAACAAATTATTTTTCTATTGCGTCCCATGTGTAAAATACATTTAATAGTTGAACTAGAAGCAAGGAAGCCCATCTGTGTCAGCAGTCATTAAGCAAGTCTATATCAACAACAGCAAATAAATTTATCAGTAGACTGTGTAATCTGTAATGCAAATATAAGATTATAGTAGAATATAAGACTATAGTAATTGATTTTACATATTTAAGAATGTCAGATTACGTTACGATAAGTTTATGGTGACAATGTTATGCGTATAATAATAGGCTATAATGATGAAGGATTTCAGATCATATTCAGTGATTTACTTTGCTTTAGCAGCAAGTTTCAGGGATTGTGATGAACACGTAGACACGCTTTGCTGAGGTTTGTAGCTGCAGATAGTGATTTTGCATTAGCTTATGTTTTGTAGTCTTGTGTTTTCTGGAAATACTAGATGAAAAGTTGAAACCCAAGAAGGCACTGCTTGATAACCACTCTAGAGATCTAAAATAAATCCACATGTTTTTACTTCATGTATATGTTAATGTAATTTTAGGTGTATCAGCATAGTTTAGAGCCACTGACATTAGAAATGGTAACAGCTTGGCTTATTAATAGAGAAACTTGCTCACCTGCTTTTCCAGTTCTTCCATGGGAATGCAGGAATCGTGTTTGTTTTATGATGCTTAGTTTCTGTCTAGATTTTTCTTCGTTAGTGGGGTGCTTACCTTAGTTTTCCTAAGTGTAGTGATTACTAATAGTCTAATTTTTGTTGTTGTTAAAAATGCCATATTTTTCAGCTTCTGTGGCAGGTTCCTGGAGAATTCCTGTGTTCCTGGTTATAGTTGTTCTGATGACTGTAGGCATGTTGCATGAACAGCAGAATGGAAAGGAGTCTTCTGGTAAGAATAGAATCGAATCTTTCTTTCATAATGGAGGCGAAAGATCCGTGAAGTCGAGAATCAGGATTGTATTACTGTAAATTCAGTACTGTGGATTGGAAGAATTTGCTGGAAGGTTTTAGTACATTTGTTTCAAAGCGGTTTATGCGTGCTGAAGTGAATCTTCAGTTTTTTACAGAAAATCTTTGAAATGGATAGTTTCCTTTTCATAGCAAAGTAGTGACTTGGTATCAAGCCCCATCCCCCTTAACTACATTTTAGAATATATTTGTATAATTTAACGTTAGAGAATCCTATATGTAGCCTCAAGCATAAAGAAAGCCCAGGAAATAGGGAATCAAAGGCTAATTTTGAAAGAAAGGATCAGTATGGGTTTAGTAGCTCTTGTAATGTTGTGTTTGAGAGAAACTGAGACATCCATCCAGCAAGCTTCTCCTATGTAATCATTTCTGGTTAACGTATGTTTTATGGTTTGTGTTTAGACTTCGAGAAAAAATAATTTTCTCCTGTTGCAAATCAATTTTGGATACAAATAAATGTCATCTGTTCCTATCTAGTAATAGTTGTATGGCTACTTTAGGAAACTTCTTTCCTGTTTTGCTGTTACTGTTTTCCTGAACGTCATCATCATTTTGGTTAGTAAAACTGACTATCTGCTACAGCAGATTTTTAGATTAACTGAACTGTCAGCAACTGCAAATGACTTCATCAGTAGCAGCTCACTAGCAAGGGAAGTGTAAATAACTGCTTTTGTGTTTTGCCTCCAGTTTGTATTGTAGTACTAAAATTAATAGCACTCATTTGTGTTTGATAACATTGACTATAGATAAGACATATTAAAAACTAACAGTATCTATCCGTATAATTTGTTTTATTTGACGGCTTCAGTGAATATCAAGAAACACATAAAACGTCTTAAGACTTGAGTTTTTGTTTTTTTAAATGACATACACATATATTTTACAGGGGCAGAGCTTCCTGGTCAGATGATTTCCATTGCTGCTTCAACAATTGCCATGGCAATTTCCGTGACAGAAGATGAATCCAGTAATGAACGTTCCTCACAACCCTCAGGTGACTGAATTCTCTGTAAGAAGACATTTAAATTTGCTCTGACGGCATGAAGTTAGAGGGAATAAAGAACAAATTTCAGAATAGGCCCTCAGTTTTTCATTCCTAACAAAACAGCACATTTGTACTTTATCAAAGTGATTTATCTGTTTTGAAAAAAATGCTAAGAAGGCAATATATAAAAAGCAGCTTTCAAATTATAGTATGTGGCTGTGCAACTAGAAACTAGCAGATTTTATTTTCAGAATGAGGGCATTTTTTCCTCATCCTTATTATTTTATTTACTTTGTTTACTCTTCTCTTTGATTTCTGGTCTGTTACAAGATATAACTGGAGCAAGTACAGACAGACAAGAATAAAATTTCTGTACATCACGGTGACAAAAAAACTTCACTCTCTTTTTCAACTGGCATGATGAATGTCTTTCCTTTACTACTTGAGAATGTAGCTTGAGTCATGATAATTCACTTGCAACAACAGAAGTCTATAAGAAATGGCTTCAAAATGTTGCAAAGAGGATGTTTTGATATCCATCACTGGTTTTGAGCTTTACCATCATTTTTCTGAGTAGGCCTTTATGGAATGGCGTGGGATACTTGAAAAATAAGCTATTATGGAGACCTGACAATTGAAAGGTTTCATCAATTTCCTGTGAAACAGGTCATTCAACTTGACAGAATATAAGCTTCCAAAGCATCAGCTTGAAATTGGCTGTGTCAGAGTGGTCTACTTGAAGACAGTATGTTCTTTATATCCTCTGTAATGAGGGAGTTGTGAAGAGGAGGAAACATAGTGAGTGTGCAAGAGAGAATCCTTTGAGCGTGCTGTGTTAAAAGCGTCTAAAGAGTGGCTTTTGTGAAACTAAAAAGTTACTTCAGCCGTTGGGTAAAAAACAGTTGATGTAGAACGGTCTCTTCAGAAATCTTTTGTTGAAACGAACACGCTTCCAAATTTTAAATACGTCAGTGTAAGCTGTACTTGGAAACAAATTTGTTTTTTAAATATGAAAAGGATGACTGTAGACAGCTTACTCTTTTCTCATCTTTGTTTCTGCATTTTACAAGACTATCATGAAAGTAAATACAGAACACTGTGGACGTATCCTGAAATTTCAGAATGGGGCATTGTGTGGCAGCCTTCTTTTATTGCTCTTTCTTATATTTAATTTTAGAAGTGAATGGCATTTTTTGCCTGGATTTTGAACATAGGTTAAGAGGCAGTCTCCCACAGATCTATAGTGTAAATGGTTGTGCTTTTCTTTATTGTTGTTTATTTTTCTTTTCTAACTTACGCATTAGTTTTAATTTCTTTTCCTCTTCAAGATAACTTCTTTTCTGTTTTCAAATTGTAATGTTCGCTCTTGGCTGGAAGCAAACTACAGCAGTTTTACAAAGGTGTCTTACTGAGTGTTTTTTACTTTCTTTTTTTTTTTTTTGAGGCAATTAGGCAGTTTTGTATTTTTTGGCTTGTGAATGCTGCTGTTCTTTTCCTTCACAACAAGAAAAGGACAAATACAGAGTTTCCTGTCTACTTCTCATCTGCAAAGACATTTTGGGTTGCATTTAATAAGGTTTTATAGAAAAGATACTCTTAAGATTCTGATAATCCTCAATTTATATTAAGGAGGCGTCCATATCTTGGTTTGCGGAGCTCATCTTGTCAACAAAATCTGACTTGTTTCATTTGCAGTCTTTGTTTTTTGAGCTGGATCAGCTTCTGTGACCTGACTTGAAGGATGCAGAGCTCTTGGAACGGGTCCAGAGGAGGGCTACAAAGATGATCAGAGGGCTGGAGCACCTCTCCTATGAAGAAAGGTTGAGGGAACTGGGCTTGTTTAGCTTGGAGAAGAGAAGGCTCCGGGGAGACCTCATTGTGGCCTTCCAATACTTGAAGGGAGCGTATAAACAGGAGGGGGAATGGCTGTTTACGTGGGTTGATGGTGATAGGACAAGGGGGAATGGTTTTAAACTAAGACGAGGAAGTTTAGATTAGATGTTAGGAGGAAGTTTTTCACCCAGATGGAGGTGATGCATTGGAACAGGTTGCCCATGGAGGTTGTGGATGCCCCATCCCTGGAGGCATTCAAGGCCAGGCTGGATGTGGCTCTGGGCAGCCTGGTCTAGTGGTTGGCGACCCTGCCCATGGCAAGGGGTTGAAACTAGATGATCTTTGAGGTCGTTTTCAACCCAGGCCATTCTGTGAATCTATGATATAGTCACCTGAATGGCACTTCTGACGCTAAGAAGTCTGTGTGTTCGGCATGGGAAGAATACTCTGAGGTCGTTGGCAGTGCCAGTACAGTTTGGCTTAAAGTACTGTTAAACTACATTCTGAAAAAGCTATTGTTTCCTAGGATTTCCAAGGATTTTTGTAGTCTTTTTTTCCTCTCCTCGCCTTCTTTTTTCTCTGTCATCTTATTCCCACCTGTGTTTTGCATTCTGTGTAGTCTACTTATGTTAATAGAGTAAGTGGTAGAGAAACTATAAGATAGTGATTGAGTTTAATTGGTACTACTCATCATTATTGTTGCTGTTATTTAGTTTTATTTATAGCAAAAATATTTCCAGCACGCTTTTCATTGCCAGAAGGGGTAATATTCTTTTCTTCTTTGATAAAAGTGAGACTAATAAGTGGTTTTGGGGCAAAAAGTATCAGATAACTTTCATCTTGAGACGAAGGCTTCACCAAATTAAATTCCTTTGTTTTCTATTTTGGCTTTTAGAATTGTCTTCCCTTTGAGTTTGTGCTTGTTGTCACGTTACTTCTTACATTTATTGTAGCAATTTTGGAGAGTAAGAGTAAAAAGAAAGGTGTTGAGTAAGTTGAATAGATGGGGAAAATTCTCAGTTATGAACATATTGCTTTCTTTAGTGCATTATAAGCTTGATCTGTTTGTGCTTTTTTTTTCTTCTTTAAACAGCAAGGTACAGGGGATTTCTTGTGACAGTAACACTTTCCCTGTCTTTTTAGGAGAGCTTCTGTTTACGGGTAACTTCCTTTCTCCTTATGAAAAATTAACTTGGGTCTTTTTATCCCAAGTATAGTTCATATATGAGAGAGCTGGCCTTCATCTGTTTGAGACGTGAACTGATTTGCTAAGAAGCACTCCACCTGAGCCATCTGCTGTATTTTGTTGCTTGCTGAGCTCCTTCTTTCAGATTGCCTCCTGTAACCCCTTTGGGAATATTCACCAGATACGTTACCTGCAACCAGCTGATGTTTCTGTTATCTTCCGGTGTCTGTCAGTTAGTTGAATCAGTACATCTGTTCTGTGGTATTAATGAGGTTGCAAAGTGTTTATAATAAGCTCTAAAAGTAGTTCCCCTTACTTGTAGAAAGACCAGTGCAGATTTCTAAAACAAAAGAAGAGCATTCATCAAGTGTGTGGGGTGGCAGAATCTGTTATTTACCGCTGTGTTCGCATATGAAAAATCTGCCTTTTCTCTGCTCTGGCTGTTAATGCTTTAGTCTAGGAGTGTCTTTAGTAAAGGTGCATCAGAGCTAAAATTGCATATGTGAAGTGTGTGGGCTTTTTTTTTTTTGTTTTAAATGTATGCAGCATATTGTAATACAGTTTCTAAAGCAGTTTTTCTTCATGGGCGGGAAGTGATTGCTGTTGATGTGACACAAATCCCGTTTTCATTGCTTACCTGCTGCTGTGTGTACGACACAGCGAATTACCTTTTATTCATTAGCACAGAGTAGCTTTTCAGGTTTTCTTATATCCCCATCCTTCCTTTATGGCTATTAATGTTTTTCATATAATATTGCATGGGGAACTTCCCAGTTTTGCCTCAAGGGGCCAAGCATGGGGACGCAGTCAAAGCTGATACTGGTGTTCTCAGAAGGAGATTGTTCTATTTACAAGAACTTTAATTTGGACGTAGTATTTTTGCCTGAAGTTACTGTTTGCTGTTTATTCTTAAATAACTTCATTTTTAACCTTTCACCTCACATTTATTTTCAAATTGAACTTCATCTTTACTGGTTTATAAATGAACGACAGTATTTGTTATCTACTAATCTGTGCTTGCTTTAGACAAATCAGGATCACGGTGAGTGCTGTGTTTGTAATGTAAGCGTTCAAAAAAGTGTAGGAAGAAGATTATAAGATATAAGCATCTCCTTCGATTTATGCTGTTATTTTGTTTAAATGAGTTTTGAGCAAATCTGAGTTTCTTTTTGAGTCCTTGAAAAGATGTAAGACAAAAATTTCTGCTTTCCTGAGGTTTCCAGAGTTTTGTGGTTATTTGCTAAAGTACGTTTAGCTCGCAATTAACGTGCGGCAATGAGAGGCCTCTTAGAGGCTGTAGCATCCCTTCTGTGTTCCTCCCCGTACTGCCTGACACGGTGTTGCGTAATGTGGGAAAGTCTGTGCAGCCCTGTTCTAGCTTTTCAGATCAGTGTCAAGGCTGTCCCTGTCATCTAGTGAAATTATAAAGAAATAAAAAAAGCAACAACAAAAAATCAACAACAGGATAAGTTGGCTGTAGGGAGCAATATTCTGTTCTGCAGTGAAGATTAATGTGATGACTTCCACTTCTTTGCTTTTGTTTGTTTTAGGTGCGACAGAAGGTGATCCACCTCCACAAGCTTCTTCATCGTTCTCCTCCTCTGCGTCCTCTTCTGGGAACAGACAAAGACCTGAGATTGGTTCTTTTCTTAAAAAAAAGAAAACAAGTGATGTTTACTTCGTTACACTTGTGTGGGCAATTGTTATTGTCCAGATCTGGCTAAATTTCTGGATTGTGCAGCTATTGCCAGTGCCTTTTGCAGGTAGTGATACAATTACTATACGTGTTTTTTAAATGACGACTTTGGATAGCTGTAGGCTTTGTGTAAAGTGAAGTAAAAGAAAAGGTCTGTAGGCTTATAGAGTTTTTTTTTAAATTTAAAGCTTTTTAATGACTTTCCATTTTCAAGTGTTGAGAGTTCAAAAACATCAATGTTTTCTATGAACTGTAGTTTGAAATAGGATTAATGTGGGTTGTCTGTTACCGTGTAGTGGATAACTGTAATTGTAAAATTGCTTTGTCTGTTGACTGTCGTTACTATGTACATTACCTGGAATAATTTAGTGCCACACCTTAGATTGTAGGAATGCTTTTGGTTTGGAGTACTTTTGTTTTTCTTCCTCTTGATGTCTTGTCTTTCATGTTTCTGTAAGTATTGACAGAAAATATTTTCGCTGTTATTCACTGTTGAAGTACAACTCATACATCTGTTTTAATTTCCACTAAAAATATGTTGCTAGGTTCTGTGAACGAATCACAAGATAAATTTGATCCTAATTTTAGCTCTCGGGCTAATTGGCTTTGTCACTTCACGTCTGTGCATCTGTTCTGTTACATATCAAGAAAGAATGGAACATTTGATAGCTGTCTGAGGAAGTGATTTAAAAGCTGAATGCCACTCTAGTAGCCTTTCTTGGAGGGTAGGTAGGGAAGATAGGGACTCTAGAAATAAGTCTGGCCTGCGATAAATCTGAATTCTTTTCCCCTAGCTGTAAAGAAAGTGAGTTCCTTGATTTCTTTTGGCCTTTCTCTAAGCAATTCCAGCATTTTTTATGTATCTAATACCGTTCACCCCTTTCCCAAGTTTTGTGGGTGAGCTCCAGCAAGCAACAAAAGTACCACAAAGCTGCTTACTCTTTCCCTGTGCTTCAGTGTGGGCTTATCCATAGGCTGCGTTGCCCCTGGGGAGGCATGTACTCTTAACACCTAAGTTCCTCTAGGTGTGCCTGCTCCCTAATGGGACACTTCTGCTCCTGGCCTTTTTGTTTCTTCCTCCTCTCTGTTTGCTCATTTCCTCCCTGTTCTCTTCTATGTTCCTTCCTCCTCTCCCTCTCTAGCCTTTTTTTGCTCTTTCTTAAAAATGCTTTCATGGAGGCAGCACGCGTGGCTGATGGACACAGCTGTGGTCTGCTGTGGGCCCATTGAGGAGCTGGCTGGAACCATCTTGCACTCTTTCGTGGTCTCTTTCCATGGAGGCCACTCTGCTACCTGGTACACAAAGACATTATAGACTCTCCAGTCTCCTAAAAATGTCAAGAATGATGTAATCATTGGAAATAACTGCTTGTGTGGGAGAGACAAATGGACACAACAATTCTGCAGGTAGGCAGACAGCGGTGGTTGGTTGTAAGCTTGATCCAGACAAATTTACATCAGACCGTGAATCTGTAACTGAAATGGATGAATATTGCCGTTGCCGGTCTCCGAGTTTAAATCGGCTGCCTGAGCAATAAACTCAAGCCAAAGTAGAAATTAATTCTAAGAATATTTGTGACCTGCTGTCTTAGGAGAAACACTGGGCCAGTAAGTGCTTTTTCTTAGCCATAGACAATGAATGTAACTCGATCACCACGAAAATGTTATGAGATGGCGGTATAATGATGAACAGAGCTGAAATTATACCAGTGGATCACATCAAGTGTGAGAAAGCAGATGAGGATAAGCCCAGTTTGTTAAAAGAGAAGTGGTATTAAAAATACATAGTAGTGGAAAATAGCAGGGCATATAAAGCAAGTTTTCTTGCAACTTTCCAAGTTTGAGGCTGATAAATAAACTTAAGTTCAGAGACCTGAAGGAGATTGCTTCTAGTGTGTTTAAAAATAAACAACAACAACAACAAATCCTGAAGTTTGAAGGGGTTACTTTTGACAGCGTAACTCACACTAGTAGAAAGGATGCATGTGAAACAGGATTTAGGTTATTAGTAATATCTTGGTACCGTTAATGTTTTTCCTTGAAGTAATTTTCGTTCAGTGGAATGAGATGCTCTTAAAATTACTTGATGTAGAGGGTAGAAAGTAATTATTCCACAAAATGAAAAGGTGAAAAGATGACTTTTGAATTCAAAGGCTAAGCAATAAACCAAATTGTGGAACGCTCTGTAGCATTTGTTCAGTGATGTCAGCCTGGTATTCTCTTGCTGTAAGATCTTTCATTTGCTTGCTTATTCTGTCAAATATATATTTCACTTTCTCTCTTGACTCTTTATCCCAATCTAATTTCAGCTGTGTGATTGACCGTAGGACTTCTTGATACCACATTTGCAGAGAGTGTACAGTCAGTTGCTTTAGAAGATACTGTTTAAATGTTTGTATTTAAATAATAGCAAAAGTTTAGAACGCCACACCGGTACAGGTTGGGGGATGACCTGCTGGAGAGGAGCTCTGCAGAGAAGGACCTGGGTGTCCTGGTGGAAGACAGGTTGGCCATGAGCCAGCAGTGTGCCCTTGTGGCCAAAAAGGCCAATGGCATTCTGGGCTGTATTAAAAGGAGCGTGGCCAGCAGGTCGAGGGAGGTGATCCTCCCCCTCTACTCTGCCCTGGTAAGGCCTCATCTGGAGTACTGTGTCCAGTTCTGGGCTCCCCAGTACAAAAAGACAGGGATCTCTTGGAAGAAGTCCAGCGGAGGGCCACAAAGATGGTGAAGGGCCTGGAGCATCTCCCCTATGAAGAAAGGCTAAGTGAACTGGGTCTGTTTAGCCTTGAGAAAAGAAGACTGAGAGGGGACCTAATCCAGGTCTATAAATATCTAAGGTGTGGGGGGCAAAGTGGTGAGGCCAGACTCTTTTCAGCAGTGTGTGGAGACAGGACAAGGGGAAACAGCCAGAAACTGGAGCATAGGAAGTTACGCACCAATGTGCACAAGAACTTCTTTACGGTGAGGGTGACGGAGCACTGGAACAGGCTGCCCAGGGAGGTTGTGGAGTCTCCTTCTCTGGAGATGTTCAAGAGCCGCCTGGACGCCCAGCTGTACGACCTGGTGCAGGGAACCTGCTTTGGCAGGGGGGTTGGACTTGATCTCTGGAGGTCCCTTCCAACCCCTGTGATTCTGTGATAGAAAGCTTCAACCTGAAAGTTAGGTGCTGTAGGTTGGCATTGACACTTTTCTCCTCTTTGTTTACCTGATGATCTCTGTAAGAAAGCTTACTAGATTATTTAATTTAAGAGGCTAAATCCTGTATTTGCCACATGATGGTGCCAGAGGCAAGCAAACCAAATCTCAGTGAATTGTTGAGTGAGCTCTTCATATACTTGAGTTGCTTTAAAATAATAGGCTTTTTTGGAACCTTGATAAATGCACTGTGGATGTTAAAAGTTTGCCTTTGGGGCCGTGGATGTCATTTTGGATATCTCCAAGTAGAAGCATAATGAGTGTTTTGCAGGACGGGAGGATTGTTATAGTATGGCAGTGTGGCAGTAAATAATGCATCTAATTTGGAGAAAAAAATCTTTTTTAAAACTGTGTTTGAATCTAGTGATGGGGAGTTCAGTTTCAAATATTGCAATAAATATGATATATAGGATCGTGTAATGTTTTTAGTGACTCATGTTTTCATTGATACTCTAATAAAATCAGTTGTAATACAAAGGTTGAATAAAAAAGAATATGGCAAAAATATCAGGATATTAAAGGCCCATTAGCTTCTGAGGAAAGTTTTGTATGTAGCGTTTTTCCTTTGCTTTCACATTCTTTATTATGATTCTTTACTAGTTTTGAGTATATACTCAGTAAGCGAAGGAGAACAGAGATGTCTTAGAAAAAGACTTACGTAGAAGTCTCTGGGCAGTATCTTGTTGGAGGTAAACAGATACCTATGTTTTTTTTTTTCCTTAACTTTAATGCTGGACTTTTCTAGTGTTGTTAAGTACAATGGATCTACATTAGGAATATTAGGGAAAAGCTATTTGTGGTAGCAAAATGCTTCTTTTCAGAAGGAAAGGGAAGAGTTGTTCATCATGTTGGAGTGGGTCCAGAGGAGGGCCATGAAAATGATCAGAGGGCTGGAGCACCTCTCCTACGAGGACAGGCTGAGGGAGCTGGGGCTCTTCAGCCTGGAGGAGAGAAGGCTCCAAGGAGACCTTATAGCAGCCTTCCAGTACCTGAAGGGGGCCAACAGGAGAGCTGGGGAGGGACTTTTTAGAAGGGCAGGTAGCGATAGGACAGGGGGAGATGATTTTAAACTGGCAGAGGGTAGGTTTAGACTAGATATTAGGAAAAACTACTGTGAGGGTGGTGAGACCCTGGAACAGGTTGCCCAGTGAGGTTGTGAGTGCCTGCTCCCTGGTAGCATTGAAGGCCAGGCTGGATGGGGCTTTGAGCAGCCTGGTCTAGAGGGAGGTGGTGTCCCTGCCTACAGCAGGGTGGGACTGGAACTAGGTGATCTTAAAGGTCCTTTCCAACCCAAACCGTTCTGTGATGTATTTCTTTTATCTGGTTTTGAGGAGCAGCATAGATTTTTCTGAAGCTTTTTGTGATTTATCTTCAAGCCAAGATACAGAGGTGATCTCAAGATAAAGTTTTAAATGTTTAAAAGCACAAATCATCAATAGTTGTAATTAACTTGAAGGTTTGTATACTCACTTTGTGATCTGCTGTCAGTCCCTTGAATAAAGATGTAGATTTAGCAGAATAGAAGGCCAAAAACTCGAATGAATGAAGAACTTCTCTTATGTATAATGTACTTATAAGTTCTGAGTGTGATATCTGTGCTATGTGTGTGAACATATGATAAACCCACTGTACTGGAATCACGGATTGGCACCTGCTTATCTTAGGCCTTGCTGAAATCTTAAATACCTAAGTGTGCAGTGCATGGGCACTTCTGTTCTTGTGCAGTGTGAATTCAGTGTAGGTAAGCATGTCTGTAAAGTGAATGAAAAGATTAGTAGTAAAATCACTTCAAAAATCTGAATGTGATTTCTAATGTGAAATAAAACTTTTTCTTTCTTTTTCGTAGGTCTTCCATACTGGCGTAGTTTTGTGGTGCTCCTCTGAAAATCACTAATCCTTTTATTTCCTTCTTGTGGTTGCAGTTTGGGCACTAAAAAAACTCGTGGTTCATTTTGGAGTTTTGAGTTTCATGGCAAAACGTTGCAAAAGTTGGTGGCAACTTGTTGAAAACTTTGTGAAAGAACGTCAGGAAGCTCTTGCACCGCGTCCCATCAGAGGGCTCGGAAGAGTCATGCTGAAGCTTGACAGTAAGGTATTTCTGCTTACTTTCTTAAGCAACCGAAAAATCTGTTTTGTTCTATGTTAACTGTTTGTTGAGATGCTTTAACTCCAAAATGAATGTCTGTCACTAATAGAAATGTCTCTCATGTAAAAGTATATCTGTCTTACAGTGTAATTTAGACCTCGTCTCTTCTGTCACCACTCACACTGAAGTACACGTTTAACTTTTGTTCAGTGTATGCAGAGCCTGACAAAAGTCACTTATAAAAGTTGAGTTAGCTTTAGAAGATTCCTTATCCGAGTTCTGCAAACTTCTTAAAGTTCAGTCTCCTTATCTGGTTGCAGAGATTTTGAAGTTAAACTTACTGAGCTTGGATGTGAAAGATGAAATGTTACTTCTTCTGTTGTGCAGACTTAAGGGTCTGAGCTAGCTTGAATGCATTTGTTTACACTATATAGACAAGTAGTTGCTGAACACAGTGGCGTGGTAAAGAATGGAGGCTTTCTTTTGTAGGAGAAGAAATATGATGGATAACATACTTGGGAAGACCTGTAGAGTAAGACTTCCGTGATCCTTTCAGTTTCCTCATCCCCTTCAAAATGCACCCCCATGTGCATTGGAAATTGCAGAGTCAAAAAGCTCCAGAAAATTTATATGAAGGCTCCTCCTTTCAGAATTATAAGTTTTCACTTAACCTGATGAATTATTTTGTTTGTAATAGTTTTGCCAATTTTTAAGAATGTACTTTCTGTAACAGTTCTGTTGAATTATTCTTGCTTTAGAAAAAGCTGTTACCTCAGATTTTCAGTAACATAAGGTCTGCACCCTGTAAGTAAATTTGTCAAAGCATTTACACCTGGACAGATATCTGCAGATAATACCTTTGAATTCCGTCAAGAAAAGGAGGCATTTGAGCCCAGATCTAGTGGGTAAATGGATGCCAAAAGGTCAACAAAAGATTTAATGAGTGTAGGAAATAAGTAACAGTTCCACAGAGTTAATTGAGGAATAAATTGAAAAAGAAAAGCCTTTTCAGAATACAGCTATGAACAAGCTGAAGGGGTTTTCAGAAGACAGTGGGAAAATGTAACTTGTTAAAGAGGAAAAAAGTTTTCAGTGTACAAAGATTTTTACTAAAAACTTTTGTTTTGAAAGTAAGAAGACTGTCTAGACAGAATAGTGTATGTATTGTATTTCCTGTGTTGTTGAGTTTAGTGTTCCTGTATCACAGAACTACATGATAAAAGATGTTTCCTAATTCTATTAAGCCTTTTTTTTCCTTGAAAAAGGTAGGGTTTTTGTCCTAATGTGCGCCAGAACTTCCCACTCTTCAGCTTAAATGTACTGAAGGTCAGTTTATACTCATATTGTTCTTGTCTAAGGAGATGAACAGTTTGGGCAAAATACATTTCTTCATCTTCCCTCCCCTGTTTTTTAGCTAACGGTCATACTCCTGTGTCTGTGCTGTGTGTTAAAACAATCCAAGCTCTTTTAGCCATTAAAAGAAGTGCGTTTGATATTCTGCATGATTGTATTGTCCTTGTTTGTGCCTGCTGTAATTCACTTGTCTCAGGGGTGACTGGAGTTACGTGTGGGCTTCCAGTATTTGTCACACTAATGCTTTCATAATCTTTTAAGTTCTACTGGATATGCTTATTCTGTGCCACGTAGGATCAAGAATGCCCTATCTCCAAGAATTTGGGAAGCAATGCCAGTAGGGTTATATCCATTTCTTAACTAAAAGAAGGTTGTTTTTTTTTTTTTAAAGAAGACACGCTGTTCCTTTTCATTGCTCATCAGCTCCTGGTTATCTTATTGGAAATGCAGACAAATTTGAATTGAAGATCTTATCGAAGATAAGTTGGGCATTGCTTTTCATTTTCATTCTAAACAGTAGGTCAGGATGTGCCCATACGTGCAGGTCTGGTTTAAATATGGACTATAGAAACAGTGTCATTACTGTATTCATTAGTCCCTAGTTGTAGATTTGGCCCCTGGAGCTGATGGACTCAGCGATTTGAACGTGGGGGTTTGCTGGAGGAAGAAGAAGGAGAAGAGGTTTCTGTTGTCATCTGTCTAGTCACCTTACAACTCAGTAGAATCGTGCATGTTCTCATCAGCGGTCAAGAACTAATAGCTTGCTTCAGTTTGATAAAATTAAAAAACAAAACAAAACACCTTTGTCTTTTAACATGGTGACTGTAGTTTTGCTTCATTGAATTCTCTAGGTAGTTTGGCAGCATAATCAGAGGATCTGCACGCGCTACTCTATTTTTGATATATTGTTGCGTGCATCCTTTCTGATAGACTTCAGCAAATCACATGGTTATTACATAGTGCTTCTAGATAGAGTGTACTAGAATTTTGTAACTGGAGGACTTCAGTAGGGTGTTTGGACTTCGAATAAAATCGAGGTGTGGTTCCTCAGGTACCAACTTCAGCATATAGTTAAAGCAAGAAGAAGCCAGAAAGAATCTCTACCAGTGCATTTGTTATTCTAGGAATTAGTTTCATAGGCATGGAAGATATTGCATAAATGGTTTTCCAGTAATTAACTGGAAAAGTTGCTGTAACCTTATTCGTTTTGAATGACCGGAATGTCAGTTTTAAGCTTAATAACCTATTTTTAAATGTGTATTGATCCTATTTATAGAACTACTTAAATATAGATATTGGTAAGATAATAGCAGGTAGAGACCCCCAGATTTTCTCTTAAACATTAATTAATAAAATGATTGTTATTTTTAGCATGTGATGTTATTTCTTGTTATTGCATTTATCATCTAATTACAGGAGGCAGAAATAATGTAAAAATGCCAGAATTTCATATTCTGCTAAAAGCTCAGGCTGAGACTGGGGCTCTAACCTTTGTTATAAATTATGCCATAGGTGAAGAAGGAAAACAGAAATTGTACAGTGTCAGTTTGAAGCTTTTGAAGCTTTGCTGTCCCTTTCTCCACTACTGTTCTGCTTTCCATGAACATACTAAAGCCACACAACTGCACAGGAAAACTGGGTGCTTTGTGATGTCTTTTATTTTCAGATTTCCTGGTGTTCATATTTCCTTGTAAATCTTGCTTCTGATAAAATATTAATTAACGGCGAGTGTTGTTTTCTGTTTTTTTTTGTTTTTAATTAGAAATGTTAAGTTTTGTTTTCTTTGGGAGCTAATACGAATTCAGGCAGTTGGTGAAAACTCAGCCTAGATTAATTAAGAGTTTAATAACCTTTCTTGTGTTCAAGGGGGAGCAAACTTACTTATTTCATCTTAACTTCTCACACAGATTAGTAATAGCATTAAAGCTTTTCACTGTTATGCTGCTGATTAGTAATAGCAAGAGTTAAGAGTACAGTCCTATAGAAACTAGACCTTAAGCGAGTGTACTTGAGTGCTTTCTGTGAGAATTGGTAAAAGATAAAAAATAATTGGAACAACACAGTTGTAAAAGAGAGAAAATGAGAAGTGCAGAGCCTTCTTCGCAACTGATGGAATTAAATGAAGTCCATACGTTGATTTGATCTACAGTTTGTTTTTGTGTGTATGTCAGATTTCTTTCCATGTTGAGACATTGAATGTGAATGTTGTAAATATTTCAAAACATCCCTTTTATGTCTGCTGTTATAACAAATGAAACTGCCTAGATGGGAATATAAATGCAATCATTAAGTATCTCATGTTAAGTTTTGGTGTTTCAGTAATGTGTCCTTCTTGGAGTGCAAATCCTATTCTGAAATCTGAAATGTTAGCACTCAGAATAACAACCAGGTTATGCTGATTGCTCTGTTAATATCATTGTTTGTTTTTACTTGTTATATCTTCCTTTGTTTAAAAAATGCACGTTAAATGCAAGAATCTATATTTTACTATTGAAGTTTTTATGCTCTTTTCCTCCTATTACAAGTTAATTTTGTGTCTGAAACAATTTCATTTTCATTCTTTGGGTGACTGCCTGCCTCTCATTGCTTTCCCCTCCCTCTATTACTGCATTTTTCAATAATTTTCCACTGTGTTCTTGTCTTTTTTTCCCTTTTCTTCCATCTCCCTCTGCCACTGACAAGCTGTGGCACTGGCTTAATAAGAAGGTAAATAAACAGCAAAATTATGATTCCAACTAATTGATTCTGCGGTTTTGGGGAGGTTTTTTGCAGCATGAACACTCCTTAACTTGCTTTGCTTCTTAGTTTTCTCTCCCAAGTGTTTCTTTTCCAGCTCTTGACATAAGCTACGGAAGGTCATATAATTCTACCTGGTCTCTTGTCTTCTACTAAAATAAATGCATATAGTTACATGTTTTGTATAGCAGAATATTGTGTTAGCTTTTCAAGTGGTAGTTTGATTTAGTAGCACTTGTATTTCAAAATGGTTGATCTCCTCCTACTCCTCACTTATATGCTTGACAGGATGAGTTAATTCCCTGACTAGACATCTGTTCTCTGCTCAGGGAAAGCATCAGTTATATGAATTAATGTGGGAGTGGTGAGGGTTAGGGCTTGAAGTGCAGTCTTGAAGGTAGGAACATAGATGCTTGCATGTACTGCATTGCCTGGTTTTGGTCTGTGCTATTAATGTCTCACTTTGAAGTGTCAAATTGACCTGTATATTCAGCAGGACAAGGGGAAATGGTTTTAAGTTGAGGGAGGGAAGATTTAGGTTGGGTGTCAGGGGGAAGTTCTTTACTATCAGAGTGGTAAGGTGCTGGAACAGGCTGCCCAGAGAAGTGGATGCCCCGTCCCTGGAGGTGTTCAGGGCCAGGTTGGATGGGGCCCTGGGCAGCCTGGTCTAGTATTAAACAGGGAGATTGGTGGCTCTGCCTGGCAGGGGGGTTGGAGATTCATGATCCTTGAGGTCCCTTCCAACCCGGGCCATTCTGTGATTCTGTGTGATTCAGTGATAGTGTAGCACAAGGGAAATGAGAGTGCCTGCATGGTCTGAGAACTGCTGAATCCAATGACGCTCTGAAGAGAAGTGATTGCTAGTTAGAAGAAAAAAAATCCACAAATGTTGGTATAGCTAAAATAATAGTGTATCTAGGTTTTAAAAGTATGTTGTGTGTTATATATCAAATGTACTCCTCGGTAGACGTGGTTCATCTTAATCAGTCCCAGTGGACTATAGCTCTTTGGGGAACCATCAACCCAAGAAAAGTTGAAACTGAATCAGTCTGTTTGGCCTCAGATGTGACCGAAATCTGGAAAACTCAATGCAGTGATATGTCTGAAATCTGGGCAGTGTCACTGTTGGATGTGTACATCTGAAGAACCCTAGAGTTTTGGCAAGGAAAATTTAGGATGTGATAAAACATATGAAAACTAGGTAACTGAGAGGGAGAGGAAAAAGTTAAGTACCATATGTAGAAATGGGTTATGCTCTCAGCAGCAACTTTTGTCCTTACTTACACTTATCTTACTTATCACTTCACTACTACTGGGCTAATCAGAGTGCTTTCTTGGTTTATAAACAGCTTTAATCTTTGATCAGCCACACTTCAGTAACAACTGAAGTAGAAACCACAGATCTGCCTTGCATGTTGTGAAAGATACCTGAAATACCTTTGTTGTGAGTGATGCTGAAAACAAATTGAGCAGAATAGTAGAGCATGTAGGCCATGGAGGGCACTCGCACAACCCTCCACAAGGTTCTTTTAAACAATTAAAGGAGGATAGGTAGCTGATGTCTGCTGAATGACACATGAGGAGTGATGCTGCAAGTCGTTGTAATGAATTTAGTATGTTTAATTGCAAGTATTTAATCATTGAGCTAGGATTGCATATTTGGGAGGATTTCTGTGTTTGTAAACAAGAGGGTAGAGTTGCTTGTTTTATGTTTCAGTTATAACTGTCCACTAAAAGGGCAAACTTCAGATTTTCTTTTGCCTTTGTATATCATTTGGCTGCTTTAAAGTTGTACTTTTATTTCCTGTTTTTGCAATGTTTCTGCTCTCTAGGTGGCTTGTGATCGATAAACACGTACAACTGTAACCCTTCATAAAAATTTGGATAAGTGATTGGTTTGTTTGCATGCTTGAGGTGAGCTGCTAAGTTCAGCGAGTCACCAGTAAAAGCTCGGTCTCAACTATTTTTGTGAATTTGACTTGCTTTTTTGAAAACTCAGTCATATGGATCGATTTTTTGTAAAATATTGATACACTGCAAAAAAAATTTAGTTGCAATTACTTTGAACTCTGAGTTATTGGTGCTTTTTTATATTAGAGAAGTGAGTTATTGGTCAAAAACCTATGGATACAGCTTCTTAGAAGAGGATTATGTAGTTCCTAGGAGATGATTTTGAAACTAATGTTTGAGTTCATATTTTTATGGGAAGAGAACCTGAAAGTCTTGTAGTGTTGCATATAGTGTTGACTTGTGTGCATGATGAGCAAGTAATAATAGCATTATAGTCAAGGTAAAGAAAAAAGCAAAACAACAAGATACTGTATGAACTATATCAGGTTCTTGAGGGTTTTTTTTTTCTTAAGTTTAAAAATTATGCTCTACCAAAGGCAAAGAATGGAAGAGACTTGTAACATAGAATGTTGCAGTCATTTAAAAAGTTACTTCTTCTGGACCTTTCCTCTGGGCCTTTCTCTTTTTTGCTACTCTGCAGGGAAGTATGTTTGGGAATGCTAACGTAAGTTCCTGATAATCCACTGAGAATCACAGAGATGACAGAGTCTGAAGTGATGACTGGCTGGGGCTGCTGGTGATAAACCTTAGCTTTTTTTCTTCCTCTTCTAAGAGCTGTCAAAGAGCCGCTTGAATTTTTCTTTAGCAATCAAGAATGATGTATAACTGTGTTTAATGTAGCAGATATGGCCCGAAGTGGAGAATAGGTTCTACTGGGTTAGCGTGATTTGTTCTGTGACATTGTACGTGGCAGGAATCTTCAGAATTACTCAATACTGTTGTTGCTGGAGAGACGTGAGTATGAGCAGGCTTATCTAGATTGTTCTCCAGCGTTAACTTAGCTATTCTTACGATTCATTTCAGCATAGTGTGTGTTGGGAAGCTTGTAATTGTAACACGTTACTCTCACCAGATGATATTAATAAGATGATATCAAATATTAATTGAACTAAAGGAAAATGCTATCAAGTCTGTTGTGTAAAAAGGTATGGGAAAAAAAATCCTGGTAGCTGGTGAAATAGCATTTAGAAAGAAATAGCCCTTGTTGGTAATTTCATGTGCATTTAATGAAAATGGAACGGATATCCAGGTATGCGTCGCTGTGTATGAAGTGCAGTTCATAAAATGGTTTAAAAAAATGCTCTGATGGCTGTGCGGTTTGAGGACACAAAAATATGAGTTCATTAATGATGGATTTTACTGCATAACCCGTCTAGATAGCATGATTCCTGATTGCTAAACATGACCTTCTTGCAGCTCAGTGTAATGGGGTTTGTATCACAATATGAAAGTTGTAAGCGGGGGGTACTTAAAGATACTAGAGAGGCATTTTAAAAGAATGCAACTTGGCTTAGAAACTTACTTCTACCTTGAGATAAATTCTAAAAAAAATGTTTTGAAAGTTGATGCCTTTTCCTTTAAAACCTTGAAAATTTAAGATAGCTTTTTGCAGTCAGTCTATCACAACTTTTTAACCTTTCGGTTTGGTTTTAAAAGTGTGACCTTCTGTAGCTTAGGAGCCTGGCTTTCCTTACCTTTGCCTAATTTTGGATGTTGTGGCAGCATCAGCTTCTTGTTGTTAACTAATTTTTAGATAAAGAAGCTCAGAACTGAATTTAAAACTTCATTATCTCTGGCTGATGACTAGTGTTTAGTCAGTATGCTTGTATTTGTGTGCATGTCTACCATTTACAGAAGAGATGTAAAGGGGTGGCCTGATTCAGTGGTAAGTACAAGTACACAGGGATTTAGCATTTTAACTTACATGCAATACTGAGCTAGTACCAATGAATTATTTAATGTGAGTGTGCCAGGGTGAGTGCTTCCTATTTGAAGTATTGCGGGTAAATGTAGAGGGAGGGAGGGTAGCTTAATAGAAAGCAAATTAAAGGAGGCAGAATAAATGTAACCTTAAGTTAATGTTGTGCATCTGCTTTTATTATGAGGATACTGAATCCAGTTCAGATCTCTTCTCTGATTCGTTTGTACCGGTTGTATAATGTTGATCTCCTTAAGGCTATGGTGAGGGACGTGATTGAGGTACCCGTAGGCATACGGCACTTGGCTTCCGTGTAGATTGCATGGGCTACCTGCCCAAGAAAATAAACACAAAGTGGGCTTGCATGGCTGAGGTTGCTGCCTGTGCTAGTGCAGCATCAGCACTGCCATTACTTTGCTGACTAGATTAAAGGTAATTGAGGCTTCACACATGTTGCAGCTGCACTTCAAAGGCAGTATAGCCGAATTCCAGCCTGCAGTGAGAAGCATCAAGAAAAGATCCTTGCTGGTGATGTTCAGAGTGTCCTCATCCTGATTTTTTTGGAGTTTTTTCTTCTTCCAGTAGTCGCTATGGTGGTAAAACACCTAAAACATCCAGCCTCTGCTGCTGGATGAGATTCTTCCTGTTGGGTATTCTCACGCAGCTAGTGCTGCTAGCAGTGAGACAGTTCTAAATGTAAGACTAAATAGTGAGTTGATTTTGTCTCTAACTTAGAAAGCAAATAAGAATTAGCTTTTACTTTAACTAAGGAGTAGCAAGGGAAGCTTCATTTTCTTTTTCTATAGCTTCAGTTTAAAACCCATGCCATAAATTTTCCCTTCCCTGGCCATCCATTGTTTTTCAGTGATAGTGTTTGATTCTCACCTTCAAAACAGGGGTTTTTATCTTTGCTTCTCTTGCTTAATTCTTGGCTGAATGTGAAGTGTGGAAGGACACAGCAAATCCTGATTTCCGTCTTGTTCCTAAAGAGTTAACAGCCCCATGTAGAGATTAGTCAGAATTTTTCTGAAAGCTGCACTATTGCTACAGGCAGGTAGCCCCCCCCCCCCCCAGCATAAGGCATTTCTGATGGCAGGGATATTTCAGCAATGGGGGAAAATGTTAAAAATATCCAAGGCATAAGTTTTTGCAGATTCCTTCCAGTTCTACAGAATTCCTTTCTGCAGGTCATGTAGATCTTGCCATAGAAACTTGCTGGCTCAGCATTAGTTTCTTTTGGAAGGATTTTGCTTTCTTCCAGCTTTTTTTTCAGTATTTTAAACAGCAGTTCTAAGATGCTGGACATAATCCTTATCATGATTCAGATCAAACAAGGAATTGGTTGTAAAAACTTAAGGCTTTTTTTTTCCTCAAAGCTTTATGTGTATTAACTGCTTAAATGTTACAGGACGAGCTCTGTTCCTTTTCAAGCAGGAAATAAAACTTCTTTGTTAAGCAATTCAATAATCAGACATGCAGCAGTCCATAGTAGTTAGTTATTGGTTGTTGGTTTTTTATGCAGAGGTGGGGCAAATAGTGAGGAAAGAGGTGGTTTACAAATGTGAACAATCAGTAAGCTCAGTAGTTTAGGAAGACCTCCGTGCAAAGAGTTGTTATCCTAATCTCTGAATATGTAACTTGAACTCACTTGGAAATACTTTCTTCTCCTGCATGTTGTCATTAACCTTAGTTCTCTTAAAGCTCAGATTTTACAATTGTATTTTTTAATGCCAGATGGAATAAAAATAAAACTTGGCACTTGAACTGTATAGAAGCTAGAAAAATGTGCTTGGTCATACTTGCACGAGCGTTCTCAGCTTTTTGAGTGGACAGTCAATTGATGTATGAGAAGGCTCAGCTTGCACTGTGAATAGTCGTGTAGTTGAGCAGTGAGTAGTGAGTTTTCATGTTTTGAATGACATCAGCAAAATTTCTCTAATCTTAAGTGGTATCATTGCTACCTGTGGACATGTACAGAATGTGCCTTTCCATAAACCAACAGAACAACAAGCATGCCTGTTCCCTGTATGAGTAGTTTTAGCTGATTCATGTATAATACTGAAAATCCTTTCCAGATTGAGATTAGGTGGAAATATTCGTTGCAGAATAATTGGCCAGAAATTTGGTAATTTAGAAAGCCTTCAGCTTAAGTTCAGAAGGTGATAAGCAGCTTTAAACATTCGGTTACTTGCAGAAATATCTTGGTAGTCATTTAGATGGCTGTTAGCTATTGGAGTTCCGAAGTCATGGTCGTACTTAACAGCATGCCCTGTTAACTTCCAAGTTCTGTGCAGATAGTATCCGTAAGTTTCCAAGCTGGTGAAGGACAGGAAACAAAGTCAGTTTCTAGGTTGGTAGTTGGAATGAATGCTAGCCTCTTTAGGTCTGCTAAGTAACTGTTGAATTATCATTTGCTTTGCAGAGAGCTTGCTGTGTCTTGTGGTAATGTGTAAATGTCGTTTGCAAAACCACGTGTCATACCATGGCCTTAATCATGCTAACATTGCTTGTTAATTGTCCACCTCAAAGCTTGGGCATTAATGCTGTTTGATTAGAGCCTAATTTTGCATTCCAGTTGTAAGTAAAGATAACAGTGCTGTCAGATAGCATCTAACATTGCTTTCATTAGATATTGATTTATATGCCATGATTTTTTTCTTTTTTTTTTTCTGCACAGATGATCGTGTGGTTGGAGAAAATGCTCGATAAAATAATCAGCATTTTCATAATATTTTTGCTAGTGATAGGAACCCTTCTGCTAGCCCTGCTCCTTACTGCAAAGGTACAGTGCACTGAAGAATGTTGTCACGGAGCTCATGTTTAAAAGCTGAATGAAAGTTACTGATATTTATGCAAAATTCTGTAGCTTAAAGAACCTTTTGAAGTATTCAGGAACTGAATGTTCTGTAGTCAAATTTATTACCGTTCCAAGATTTTTGAGGATAAATGCATGTGTATTTATATATTTATATGTAACATAACCAATCTGTAGGCATTCGGAGATTTGACATTTATTCTAGTAGTGCAGTTGTTAGCTTATGTATTAATGTAGCACTTCTGTTTTGCATCTGGTTACAGCTTTCATATCAGTAGCAGAGTTGCTTAGAATTTTGTTGTTTTTTTTAATTTACCTTGCATCAGAACCGTATTTGTGAAACGCTTACGGTGTGTTTGTCTATTTGCTTGTGTGATTGCCTGTAATAACCTCATAGTATCACATTCAGAGCTTAAATGTGCTGAGATTCAGATGCTCGTTGCAATTGATTTTTGAATTGTGGTTGATTTTCTTTTTTTTCACCAGAAGAGGTCACCCATATTTTTTGTTTTGTTCTGTTTTGCTTTTTCCTTTTTTTCCCCCCCTTTTTTTTATGGAACTGTATTCTTAACTTGGCACCGTCAGTGGAGACTGAACGATTTGCCTGAATAAAGCTGTAGAACAAATATCAGATTGATTCTGATGTCAGTCTCATTTCTCCGAAATGTAAACTTACATAATATTGAGTACTTAAAACTGAAGGCTTTAAAAGCTGTGCAAACATTCCAGCCTAAAGATTTCTTACAATCAGAAAAGAAACGTTAAGATATTTATATATGGTGTCTTTTATTTTCTTATTGAAGAATTAATTTGGTGAGGCGCTTCTAGTGTGGTTGATCGTATTAGAACTGAGCATTCATTAATTTTTACGGTTCTTTGATCCACGTCTTGGAAAGTCATATCTGAAACTTATAAGTTTTGTATTTTAGTACTTCTCTGACAGCACAGCTGTAGTTAGATATTATTTCACTATAGTATGCCCAAGTATTATTTTTTTTCCAATTGACGAGATGAGGTTTAAAATTTCCGTTTGCTATTGTTAATTAAACAGTGCATGACCAAAATTGTCAGAACAGGCTATCGTTTGTTACACTGATTTCTTTTCTGGGTTAATGCTGCTTCATTGCTCACAGTGGGTCTTCTGAGTTGTAAGAATTATTCTTCCAATCTGTCAAAAACTGGCACCAGTCCAAAAAAAAAGTCTCTCAATGTAGGTAGAGTTCTAGTTTGCATTACATGACATTTCTTCTCTCTGTATTTTATTTAGGTACATCAAGAGAGTGTCCACATGATTCAAGTCACGAGCAGCTTGATCAATGAGACAGTAGCCAGTCACCCAGAATGGGCAAAGTAAGAATGCTGAAGTTAAGCGAATAGTATAGGGTGGATGAACAAGCTTCCAGGTGCTCTTACAGATAGTTTGGTTGTTCTGTTGTTTGTTTCTTTTTTTGGGGGGAGGGTTAGTTTATTTCTTTTGGTTGGTTGGTTGGTTTTGGTTGTTTTTTGTTTTGGGGTTTTTTTTTTTTAGCTTAAGAATTCCCTAGGTGAACAGAAATGGGAGTGACTTGCAGGCAGATGTAAAAGCTGAAGTGTCAGGAAGTAGCAACGTTTATCCATTATTCTGCACGAGAGACACGTGTTCTCTCATGTGAGAACTGTTTGAGCTTTGGTGGAGAAGGACAGCTGTATAAACTTCTGTAGTTACAGTTTTGGAGAAAAAGACTTGCATAATGCAGAGAATAGTGGTCAATATTTCTTCCACTTTTACCCGGAAAAGTAATGGCAAAGAATGCTTTAAAAGACCGTGAGCTGAAAGCTGAATTGTATTTTCCATATAGAGAGCTGACCACAGAATGCCTTTGACAGAGTTGAATTTGAAAGAAATGTTTCTGGATCAAACCAAAAAAGAGTTCAGGGGTAGAAAGAATGGTGGATGGTGAATGTTTGTATGAATCGTTTAGTATCAGAGCGGATATTATGTACACTGGGAAGACTCTAGATACAATATACGTAATGATTACAGCTAAAACAAGGTAAATATTAAGGAATGGAGAATATTATGAAATAATTGAACGTAGATGAATAATAAGAGTGCAGTGGTGAGCAAAACTGATTGTGTTAACAACAGAGTGGGAATAGGTAATAAAGGAAGATTATTCAGATTTGCTTTTGTTCTGCTTCAGCTAAATAGACCTTGAATGAAAGTAAGTCAGGGCACTTCGTGGGGAAAAAAGAATTGTCTCTTAGACGAGAATTGTTGACATTTGTCAAGGGCACCTTTCTCAAGAGAAGTGACAGTGGTTTAATAAGATTGAAAGAAACTGTGTACTGTATTATAGGAGCAGGGGGAGTTTTCAGAAATGGAACTAAAATGGTGTTGTTGATAAATGCTGTAATAACGTCTTTGAGCAAAACTGAAGTAATCTCAGTCAAGAGAGACCACTTAAACGCATTTGTTTATTCCTTTGTGACATCTGTTGTATCGTTTAGCCTTCCCATTTTTGCCACAGGATGAAAATAAGTAGGAGTAATGAAAATGGAAGTTTGAAAGTCCAAAGCTTATTCACATACTGAGAATTCTGGAGTATCAGCTGAGTAATTAGCAGAATTTTATTTAGGATGTTTACTTGCAGTTTTCGCCTCCAAATTTGAAGCACTCAAAACACCATATTTTAATTCATTAAGAAAAAGTATACCTTCTGTCAAATTTAACAAGCTTAAGATTTCAGAGCTTGATACTTAGTACTTAGATTATGTTTAGAAACGAGTTACTGAAATGTCTTCAAATTCCAGTGCAGAACATTTCTGAAGAGTTATATGCACAGGAAGGCTTCCATATTATTAACTCGAGAAACACAGCAGTTTTGATTCCCAAATGTTTTTTGTTCTTTTTTTTTTTTATTATTTGAAGAGCTTTAACGTTATTCATTGAATGAAGATGTAGAAAAAATTCAGGGAATTTATGCCCTGTATTCACAGTTGTTGAAATGTTGGCAGCGCAATAGGTCTATTATTAGAAAGTGACATGAATCATGTCATGATTTGTGACATGACATGAAAGTGACATGAAGATACTTGTAAGCAGATAACTTGGGAGAGTCTTAGAAATAAATGGTACTCGAACCTATTAATTCATCCTGTTACTTATGCGGAGAAGCCACATTAACTAACAATTTGCATTCAGCTCATAATTGAGAAGGATGTCTTTGTAACTAGAAAAGACTGCTTCATGTAGTATTTTCAAAAAACTAGAACAGTAGAAAAAATTATAAGGATGTAATAGGAATAAGGCTCTCTTGAAAACGTTGAGATAGCAATTGAACTAAGGATTCAGGTACTATAGTGAATTACGAATGTAATGACGTATGCTGTGTTGAATTGCGCTCTGCTTAACAAAAAATTGTCTTTAACATATAAGAACAAAGTACTCTAGCTGTAATGTGTTCATTTATTCTTAGCTATTTTTTGTTGTTTCTATATGTTAATTGGTAATAAGTTTCAGGTGTAACAAAATGGTAAAATATGTAGCAGATAACTTTGTTTTCTTCTTTAAAAAAAATGAAATACGACAGCTGGCTTCCAGAAGCCCAGGTTTTTCAGAAGGCACTCAACTCAGCAGCAAATAATGTGTACCAATATGGCCGAGAATGGATTACACACAAGGTGAGAAACAGTTCCCTTGTATTTTTTGTAGTAATATTTTGGATTCCTGTGTTTCATATAAGTAAAAATGAAATAAAAAGCTTTTTCTCTGTGGCCCTATTTTTCATGTGATCAATTGTTTTGTTATCAGATCTGTTCTTTCCAATTTCAGTCTGTGAGTGAAGGAAGGGTGGGAGTGATTTCAGTAGATTTTCTGCTTAGAGGAATATCTGTTTATAAGAGCTGAAAAATCTATCATCATTGTAGTAAGATTGCCAGTGAAAATGCATCAAATAAAGATGACTAATTTTTTCATTTGACTTTAACCGTCCAATTTTAGAAAATGTGCTTTTTTTTAACCGCCTGTATTCTAATTTCTACATGGACTGCATGTGGTAAATTTATGTTTTATTTATTTACTTTTAAGTTAACATTCTTCAGGAGGATTTGCCAAGATAGCACGCATCTCACATAATTTGAAATGTTTACTCTGAATAAGATCAGGGATATTGGATTAAGCATTTCAGAGACAGCATTAGTTTTTCAGTGTAGAAAGAAGCCTTCAGCTTAGTGTAGCAGAATGTTTTATCAGATAAAAAAAAACCTTTGTTTTGAACCATATCGATTTGAAGAGTATATTCCATACTGATACTCAGGTCTTCTAATTATTTGGGTTTGGATTATGCCTTTACTGATAATTCTGTGTGATATGTCTACCTTTGAGTTTGTCAGTAGATGCCAGCTACCTTCTGTCCTGTGTAATAAGAGTTGTATATGTTTCAGCTTCATAAAATTTTAGGAGAAAAAGTGAACAACACCGCTGTGATTGAAAAACAAGTGCTAGAGCTTTGGGACAGGCTTTATCATTCTTGGTTTGTGAAGGTGGGTAGCTTGTTTAAATTATATTTATATAAACTATCACTTACTGTTCTGAGATAATTATGCTAAATATACGTTTGTAAGATTAGCAAGAAGCTTGAACTGCTGAGTAAATACTATAATGATACAAAATTGATTTTACAAAGAAACAAAGCAAAATCCCAAGTGCATAAGGTTGAGTATATCCAGAATTATATCCTTCAATGTGTTTTTATGCCTGCAATTTAATACATTTTTTGT
Organism: Pavo muticus; assembly: GCA_016647715.1. Classification (NCBI taxonomy): domain Eukaryota; kingdom Metazoa; phylum Chordata; class Aves; order Galliformes; family Phasianidae; genus Pavo; species Pavo muticus. The sequence continues at coordinate 822,608 of JACDJE010000155.1, forward strand.
TCGTTATTTATATTTATTCTCTTCTAGTTCAGAGCTTTCTTTTGAATTTTTGTTATACTGAGGGATTGGGAAAAAGCTGGTATTCTGAGCGATTTGTGTAACTTTAATTGATTTGAATTTTTTATGAAAAAGTTATTCTTTAAATGCATGTTTTTGTGAATTTCAATAATGGGTTCTGCACATCGAATCTTGAAAAGTTTATAAAAATTAAATTTTTGTGCTGTCGATGCTGCTTGCCTGTGAAGGAAGAAGAAAGCAATTCATTAGCCATGATGCAGCTGAAATACCAAAATGTAAAAGAGAGAAAACTACAGAAATCTACAGAAGAACTGAAAGTAGAAAGCTGTTCTTTCATTCCCAGTTTATTCTCACTGTGGGGAAGAATGGGCAGATGCAGGCAGAAGAAAAAGCAAAATCATGCAGCAAAGGAGATGGCTGGTGTGAAAGGACACGAGCCAGTAGTGTGTGCTCACAGCCTGGAAGGCCAACTGTTTCTTGAGCTGCATCAAAAGAGGGGTGGCCAGCAGGGTAAGAGTTGTGACTATCCCCTTCTGCTCTGCCCTCATGACACCTCACCTGGAATAATGTGTCTAGGCCTGGGGCCCCCAGTACAGGAAGCATGTAGAGCTATTGGAGTGGGTCCTGAGGGAGGGCTACGGAGATGACTGGAGGGCTGGAGTACCTCTTCTGTGAACTCTGGGGGAGTTGGGCTTGTTTAGCTTGGAGAAGAGAAGGCTCAAGGAAGACTTCATTGCTGTATTCCTGTACTTGAAGGGAGCTTATAAACAAGAGGGGGACCGATTTTTACATGGGCAGACCGTGATAGGACAAGGGGGAATGGCTTTAAACTGAAATGGGGAAGATTTAGGTTAGATGGTAGGGGGAAGTTTTTTACTTGGAGGGCAATGAGGCACTGGCACAGTTGCCCAGAGAAGCTGTGGATGCCCCATCCCTGGAGGAGTTCGAGGCCAGGATGGATGGGGCCCTGGGCAACCTCATCTAGTGGGTGGCAACCCTGTCAGTGGCAGTGGGATTGCAACCAAATAGGCTTTAAAGTCTCTTCCTACCTAAGCTGTTCCATGTTACAAGAGATTTTGCTGGAAGAAAGCATATAGGAGTAGTCAGTGTTGTATACTTGGCCAAGTGCTGATGCTTTTGGTGTTGTAACCAGTGGGCCAGATGTGCTGCAGCACTGTATGGTTCAATTGGGCATGTGCCACAGAAACTAAATTGTTGCTTTCAGTATGTTGAATCTCTGAGTTGCATTATATTATTTCTTTCCTGCAGATTGTTACTTGAGGGGAGACTAAGGTTTTGATCTTGTAGATGCTGTAGTAGAGCAGAGTGGCAAGTGGCTTCCCTGGCAATCAAAACATCAGAAAGACCTGCAGGAGCACATTGATGCTTGCTACTTATGGTCTTAGTTTTTTTTCTCCAGTTACTAGTTGCACATTAGAGACATAAGTTAGCAGGGGCATGATGGGCTGCCACTCATCCGTGGGCTGCAGGTAACTGCCCCAGAGTTGATTTGTAATCTTGCCCCTTCTGTCATGCTCCATGTCCTTTACAAGTCGAACTTGTGTTATTTCCACCTGGCTGTTTCCTCCTGTAATACTGCAGTTACCTTGTGGAGCCTTTCAGAGTAACTGAAAACTAGTAAACCGTATGATATTCCAGCACGCAAGATGTCTGTACCACATCTAATGGTCTCTCAGTGAAGCTTTCAAGCTCTCCAGTTGTACAAGCGTAGTTATGCTTTATTCTGAGGCCTGCATATTGTTGTTGTGGGATGTAAGGTAATATTCTTACATGAAAGCTGTAGAGTTGAGGAGGAATTGCCAACAAAACATGGATTCAGTCACTAACTTCCACTTTGAGAATAGATCAGCAGATAGCAAACGGTGTATATTTTAAAAAGTTCTAGAGATGTTGTAAATGATTAATTAATATTGAGCGTATGTACTCAATGAAATTAATAATGGAATAATAAATCACTTGGAAGATGATGGCAAAACTGCAATTAAAGTGTCATCTTCAAGGAGAACCTCTCCTTTTAGCCCATTCAGTTGTGAGGTTTTTTGTTTGATTCTGTTGCTCAGAACCTACTTCATAATTCAGGTGTAGCCACCTAAGCAACTGTTTGTTGTGTTTATGACTGTTATGGTCAGTTCCTGTTGTCTTGTTTTGCAGTTACAAAGCTGTGTAGTTAAAAGAAATCCTACGTACTTCTGGCTCAGTATTTAGCTTTTGAATGAGTGAATGTTGCCAGTGGAAGACACTGATTGTGAGAAAAATAGTTCTTTTTGTGGCTGCTTTTATTATTGTTTATGGATTGCACTGGAAGAAGTTGTGTTGCCGTCAGCAAATTATGTAGGCAGTAACTGAAATTGTTACCTCTTTGTTCTCTGCTTTCCTAAAGAGCAAAATAGATACCGTCGTCTTTGTCAAGTTGTCATGCTAATGTTTAACTGAGATGCATTAGTACAATATATAACTGTAATTACATCAGATAATTAACTGTAGTTTTTTGTCAGCTTTTAGTTTTCCAGTTATACAGAAAAATACTTCCTTGCTTCCAGTGATTTTTGAAGATGTCACTTAAAGCAGACTGAACTGTTTAGGTACACAGAGGACATGTTCTAAGAAAATCTTAGTCTTTGGCTTTTCATGTCTTAGTTATTCAAATATATGGTATCTTTATATCTTTGTCTCTTTCTTTAAGAACGTAACGCATTCTGGAAGACACAAAGGACACAAATGGCACATAAACCGACAGAACAGCTGGCTTGGAGATATTCTGGACTGGCAAGATGTTGCTTCATTTGTTCACGATAACATTGAAACATTTCTTTCGGTATGTATTGTTTGCCCTTTTTAACAAATTGGTCTTGTTTTAATTCCTGCTAGTTTTGCTAGAGATATGGCATGCAGGTATGTGGAAACTCTGATAGTGGTGTTTACAGTCACCTGTGCAATAATTTTAAGTCTCCTTTGGAAGTTTTCATACTATGAAGAACCAATAGTGATGAAAAAGCTCCTGATTTCAGCATCTTCACTGATATCTCCTTCCCTAGAGTTATTCAAGACCTGCCCAGACATTCTCCTGCTCGACCGACTGTAGGGAGCTTACTGTTAGCGTAGGGGTTGGACTTGGAAAGGACCTCTGGAGATCATCAACTCCTATGATTCTGTGGTTCTCTGATTCTATGATATGAGCTTCAAACTTTTTCCTGGTTGAGATTGTTGTAGGATTACCTGTGTCGCTTGCAAGCTGGTTTAAATTCTTCATATTCTGTAGTTTACTTTTCTGTTTCTTAGAGGTCATTTGTTTGGAATTGTTCTTACTTCATCTGTCTCTTCTAGGAATTTGTTGTGTGCCAAATATTAGTTTGCTTCGGTGTTATTTTTATGTAAAATGTATGCCAAGTGCAGAATTGGTGGCTTTTAAATTTGTTTTAAATACCTAATTTGTCTAGATTATAAATTAAATATATTGACCAAGAAGTTGTGACATGCACATGCAAATAAGTAAAATATATATATGTAAATGCGTGTGTTGTATAGTCTTTCCTGAAATTATTATTCGTTTGGTTGATTGCGACTTTATTTCTCTTTTATGAAAGTTCTGTGGAGAATGAAATTAATATTTTACACTGTACGAGTCCCTGAATTAATGCACTGGACCTTTTCACCTTATGAAGAGGAAAAGCATTGAAAGCAAAAAGAACGGAAGCAACTACATTTGTCTAATAAATGATGTTGAGTCTGAAGCATGTAACGTACAGTCAGTCCCTGGCACAGTTCATCTTTGACCTGAACTATTGTCATAATCAAGAAATATCTAAAGATTAATATTTATCCATTTTGAAAGAGTTTTAATTATACCTAACTTCAATCTTTTGTGGATGCAGTTTAAGCTGTTATTTGCCTTGAGGCAGTCGTTGGTCTTGACTGATGGGCATGTGTGCCTTGTTTTCCTTCAACTCCTGTTTAAATGGGTTGCAGTTTCTATCATTTAAAAAATAAGAAGTGAGTCAAGAAGTCGAGTGGAACTTTTTACAGTAACCTTTTCGGCTAATGCAGAAAATTTGCTGAATTCTTTCTCCAAGTTGACTGTACGTGCCTGAGGCAACGTTACAAAAATGTGTACCAAATTATCATTTAAAATCAATTTTGCTTTTAGGTAAGAAAGAGTAAGTGAAACAGAACTACACAGTAGGTGCTAGCCATTTCCTTTACCTCATTGCTTCATTGTGCTCAGAAACCATGATGTGTGTGCATCAGTTGTCTAAGTAGGCTAAAATAATGGAGAAATAGTGAAAAGAGAATAAATATTTAAAAGTTTGAGGTAGATCGATATTAAAAATTTTAATCTATCTAGTATGCTTTACGTTATCTTGAAGTCTGATTTTAGAAATAGAGGAAAAATGCCAGCAGTTGGCTTGCTTTCCTGCTTATGTCCATGAACTCATTACTTACCATCTCTGGGGAAGCGCCTATCCTTTTTCTCTGTACACGTAGATCCTTCTTGACAGATTGTAAACCAGTCAGCATTAGTATATAATGCAAAATCCTAATTTCACTCCTTATTGGGTAGCATTTTCTTTATTGACTAGCTTGTAAACAATCCACTGCATAAATACTAATCCCATTGTTTCAAATGAAAATCGATAAAGATCTGATGTGTATTTGTCTAGACCATTAAGGCTTGGCTATGATAAAAATAATCATAGTTTTAACTTAAGAGTGGTATCTGTTAGCAAGCAGTTTCACTTATCCTTGGATACAACAGAAGCTTACTGCTTCCCAGATTTATGTTTTGTGAGAGAGTGACATTCTTTCTCTTGGTGCTTTGAAAAGGAGCAGTGAGTTTATAGAACAGAATACTGAACTGGAAAGGATATTTTCCTTATTTTAAGTGATGTGGGGTTTTCTTGGAGGATAGTGTGGGGAGGTCATTTTTGTTTCGTTGTTTGATTTTTTCTTTGGATTTTTTCTTGCATTTTTGTGGATTTTGTTGTTTAGTAAGGTTTTTTGTTTGTGTCCTTTAGGTTTTGGTTACGCTTTACAGGCTGGAGAGTTTTTTAAATGTCTTGGCTATAATTGAAACTGTAGGATGTTTCCGCTTTTGGACACTTAAAATCACTGTTAACCTGTAATTCTTAAGCACACAGCAAGAAGTAAATTCCTAAAACTGCTTCAACATTGTTTTTAAACACAGACTATTGAAAGAGGTAACTGTAAAGAATATGCAGCTATAGTAAGACTTCCTTCACTTCTAAAAAGAATAAGTTTGTACTACTTGCATGTAATAAGTACCTATTCATAGACTGTGGCTAGAGTTTGCCATAGAATAACTTGCTAGACCCATGACTTTCTTGAAATATTTCAGAATAGTACAGATCACTGTATATTCTTTCAAAACACAGCTGTTAGACCATGTCGTCTTGCAATTATAAGCAGATAAGCTCTTTCCCATTTATGGGAATAATAGCAAGTGTTCTTCTTGAGGAAGAGGAATATCTGCTAAGTGAAAAACTTTAAAAAAAAAAAAAAAAAAAAAAGTTCCCACATGGGAAGAAACTTTTGTATTAGAGTTGAAAGCATATAATTAAACCACTGGTATACCTGTGCAGGGGAATTAGTGGCATTCAATTTGTCTGTAACAATATGCACCAATTCAGGAGTGGAACTATCGTTATCAGATAAAGCACAGAAACTTCTGTACTTCCCTCAAAATGTGCTGTTTATTATAGTACCTCCGGTAGTTTTAGTTTGATGTAGGTAGATCTTACCATTTTGAAGCAATTTGCCATACAAACATGTAAATTGCCTCAAGATTTAATATAAAGATAAGCTTTTCTAAATAATCATTTTCCTTTTTTAATAGCTTTGGTGTTAGCAGCCTTGATGCTTTTCCTCTTTGAATTTTTTCAGTATTCAGTAGAAGCAGTAGTGTTACTAAACTGTTTTTCCAGTGATGTACTTCCAGGGTGGGTTTGTTCCATCCTATTCTCAGTGTAGGGAGGGAACTAGAGAAGGTCCTCATGTCTGCCTCAAATTTTTGACCTCATGCTGTATCCTGAGGTGGTTTTTCTGGTGAATGAAACATGTAAGTGTACCTGGGCTATTAGTTTCCATTTTTCAGAAATGAAACCTTCTTAATTCCTTTCTCAGTTGCCTGTTTTTCCATTCGTACCTTTTACTCCATTTCTGTAATATTTGAAACCTTGAAAAAGCAAATTGCTGCTGACCAAATCTGTGAATGATCACTCAAAACTCCCTCGATGTTATATGAGAAATTGCTCATGTCTCCTTAAATTGATCTTCTTGCTTCTTCCACAAGAGTATTCATCATTCTACCAGCAGTTGTTTTCTCATTCAGAGGTTTCTCAGACAGGAAGACTGAAGACCTTCCATTAAAACATATGCAGTAAGCTTTAGCTCAGTTAGGTTTCTCTGTCTGTTCCTTTAGCAATGACTGATAAATGTATGTTCCAAATCAAGTTGGACTGATATCCAATTTCAGATGCTCAATTTTGTATTGTAATGTTCTTTCATACTGTAATGTTATTTTCTGTCCTTGAGAATTTCTTCAAGTAATTACATAAGCATATAGCTAATACAGTCTATTCTTCATAATGATTCCATTCCAATGCATTCCTTTTAGTAAGGGAAGTCTAGGAATCAAACAACACTGAACTCATAACTGCAAGGGCTTGCTTTTTGATTTTGTGATGGTTAGTTGAGTATTTGAGTGCTTTTTGTTGGCGTATTCAGCGATGACTAGTGTCTGCAATGCCTGTTTTCTCATGAGACATCTTGAAATAGGTAATTGTGAATTTATATTAGGGGCAACTTACTCTGCAGCTGAATACCAGTCCCAAAACATGCCCTTGCTTTCATAGGTCATACTGAAGATCACTAAGAGGCACTATTTGTGCATACTTCAAAGTAAATGCTAGTGATAACTTAGCTCAGCACTTCTGATGAATGACTCTATGTAACAAGAAAGTTCTCATAGGACAAATCTTTTCAGTGTTAACTGAACCACCTGATAGCTGCAGTTGTTTACTCCACGTTATCAGCTCCTTAGTCCAGAATTTGTAGGGAAACTGTTACGCAGCTACAGCCTGTGCTAAGGAACTTAATATCCTGAAAGAAACTCTCCCAGCCTCCTCCAGATATCTGTCTCTTGAAGTTACTGCCTTAATTAGCTTGTTGCATCTGCATCTAGGCATAAACTAATTTGGCTATACTGGGTATTCTTTATTTAAAGGCATATCTCAAAACTACGCTGTACTATCTGTAATTAATAAATGATCAGTTTCCCAAGCCACTACAGGATTTAATAGGTTGTCCTGTATTGATTGATTAGTTTTCCGTAACTACTTGACTAATTATTGCATCTCTGTGCAAAATCATCTCCTGTATAGTAGTCTACAGACATTATGAAAATTATGCAACTTACTTACACACAATGTTTAAAACAAATACATTAAAGTAGTAATTGTATTACTTGATTTGAAGCTGACTTCAGCTTCGTTTCTACTTTGTGATGTTCTTTGTGCTTTAGCATTTCTGCGTTTGAAAAGATGAGTTTTCTCTCCCAAGATGAGATCTGCTTTCAATCAGTGGTGACACAGAGCACAATAAACAATGTCACATCATCTAGATTTTATGCAGGTTTACATGATGAAATTATTTTGAGCACTGGAAGAATCCCCAAAAACTCTGTAAATATCTACCTAGCGGCTTGTCTTCCACCAGCTAAATGTTACCTGTTGCAATTTAGGGGTAAGGGAAGATGATTGATTTTTTTTTTTCTTTTTTTTTTTTAATATATAAATTTCTTCTTTTTTTTTTGTATGACTTGATGGAGAATGACTCTGAATGCAATTCTGTGTTTTAACTAATACAATCTGGTGCTTGATTTTTGCATTCATTGCTCCTCCTTTTCTAGATCCTGGAGTCTCTGTGGATAGTGATGAGTCGGAATGTGAGCCTCTTGTTCACTACAGTTACAACTTTGGTGACAATCCTTTTCCATAGTGGGACAGCTCTTCTCAATTTTGTGCTTTCAGTGGTAAGTAGTATGCTATGTGTTTACAGGATTGGTTTTAATGAAGGAACCTAATTGCACATATTGTAACTTTGAAAATCAAACCTAAGACATTTAAAACATTCTCTAACGTTACCAAATTGAGATGTTGCAACCTTCAAATCAGTTATTCAGGGGACATCCTAGGCAAAGGAGCCCAAAATCCACACTGTGATTTCCATGTTGAGGAGCTGGCAGTCTTCTCATCATTCTGTTCGTTGAAAACTCTTTGTTTCTGGCCATGTAGATACTGAGCTGTAACTTGCGATACCCAAAATAACTGCTGAAATATTATGGCATATTCTTGTAAGCATATCCTTAAGCAAACTAATGCCTTTAGAAGAGGGAAAAAATGTGTTAACTGGAACTTTGCTGAAAGCTTATGAACATCTTGATCTCAGACAGTGTGTGATATTAAGAACTCTGGCTGAGGACTTCTTCCTGTTTTAACTAAATAAATACGGATCTTGGAGGGTTCACTGAAATCCATGTCTTAGTTACTTGTTCAACATTGAAAAACATTTGTTAGAAAAATAGATGTTTTGCCAGTTTATCTTTACTACCCTCATTGATGCTTGTTTGGGAACGGAGGCCTTTCTAGGCAAAGTTGTAAAATCAAAGTAATGTTTAACAATATTTCAAGGCAGTTGTGTGAGTTCTCTTCAATTTTTAAGAAAGAACAAATAGCAGCAAGACTTAATTTAATGACTGCCTGAAACTGAAGAAAATCACTGCAATTGAATTTTGTTGTTTTCTAATTACCTTTTCTTTAGTTAGTGAGGAAAACAGTAATATTCCATGGCAGTGTTTCATTTCTTCCTTAATTTACAGCTTCACCTGTGGTGACACATTGGAAACAGTATCTGAGACAAAGGACAAATTCAAATTGCGGATTGTCTTAACACACTCATTGCTCAGACACAAAATTTAGCTGTCCAGTGGCTTATATCAGATTCATTACATGCTGCTCTTGTGATGCCATGGTCCTGCCTTTTTGTTTGTCATCAGGGCCCTGCCTCTTGCTGGGGCACTGTACAGTCAGCTAGCTTAGCAGAGCTAGTTGGGATACTTGGTGCCTTGGAGGCTGGATGCCCTAAAGGCTACTCAGTTTCCTATACTTGTGTTGTGGGCTGAATCTGAGTAACAGTCCCTTTTGGATCTCTGAAATTTATGAGGCAACATATTCTGTAGAATAAGCTCAATTTTATGAGCTTATTAGGAAATAAACATACAATCCCCTATGTATAGACTAGTCTTAACATGCGATTTCACTGATTTCCTCACTTAACTCATGAGGTTTCTAATTTGCAAGTTTTCAGCTTCATAAATTGCAACTTAAATCTCAAATCTACTGTATCTAGTAACACGTCTGTGAACAATATAGTTATCTAGCCAGCAGTGAGTGGTCATCCTTCCTCCTCCATCATGGTGCAGGTGTCCCCTCTGTCACACCAGGAAGGATGAAGGCCTTAGCAGTCCAGCTGCTGTTGGTTCTGCTTCAGAAATTTTTTGTCTCAGCTGATGTATTGTACCTTCTAGTTTGGAAGTTTGGTCCATTTCCGTGGGTTTGCTGTTTGAGGAAACTGTCAGACAGCAATGTGTGAGGATTATGGCTGAGGAGACAGTAAGCTGCAGGTGATAATAGTGACCATTAGCCCTTCCTGGCCATCATCCCTGTCAGCGTGCGACTTTGACTTTGACCTAGCTGCTCTGCTCTCAGCATACATCAGGCCTTAGCACGAGCTGTGTGCAAGCCAAAATCTCAGCCAGAGTTGATTACGACTTACTTTAAATTTTTTGTATAGAACTATCCCCATCCACATATGTCAGTCCTACGTTCTTGGATTTGGATTTTTGGGGGGGAGGGGGGGATTTTAACTGTACGGAATGTGTCAGGGTTTAACGGGATCATTGAATCACAGAACATCCTGAGTTGGAAGAGACTCACAAGGATCATCGAATCCAACTCCTGACTCCACACAGGACCACCCAGAAATCAAACCCTATGTCTGAAAGCACTGTCGAAATGCTCCTTGAACTCCAGCAGCTTGGAACCATGACCACTGCCCTGGAGAACCTGTTCTAGTGTATGACCACCCTCTGGTGAAGAACCTTTTCCTAATCCCCAACTTGACCCTCCCCTGACACAGCTCTATGCTGTCCCCTCGAGTCCTGTTGCTGTCACTGGAGAGAAGAGATCAATGGTGCCTCTCTGCTTTCTGAGAATTTAGCAGACAAGGTTTTTCTGGCTTCAAAGTGCTTCTTAGTGTAACTTAATTAAATTGTTTTGGAGTCTCTGAATTAAGAATACATCTTCTTTCAAAACATTCAGTGCAAAGCACTCTGTATGTGTAGCTTATCCATCTATAGTCCAGTGGGACCGTATTCAGATTCAAAAACAGACATTTGAAAACTGAGCATTCTTTACAGGAATGCCGCTTATATTTCACTTCTGTTTTGAATTCAAGTTCCTATCTGCACGCATGGGCGTATCGTCATAGAATGATTTGGGTTGGAAGGGACATTTAAGATCCTCTAGTTTCAACCCCCTGCTATAAGCAAGGACATCTTCCCCTAGACCAAGGAGAGGGCATCCACAATGTCTCTGGGCAACCTGTTCCAATGTCTCACCACCCACGCAGTAAAGAATTTCGTCCTAATATCTAGTGTACATTTACTGTCTCCAGCAACTTGCATTGGGGGGCCCAGAACTGGATGCAGTACTCCAGGTGGGGTCTTAACAAAAGCAGAGTAGAAGGGCCGAGTCACCTTCCTGTGATGCAGTCCAGTATACGATTGGCCTTCTAGGCTGCAAGCACACACTAGCGGCTCATACTGAGTTTTTGATCAACCAGTACCAGCAAATCCTTCTCCTCAGGGCTGCTCTCAAGCCATTCTCTGCCCAGCTTGTATTTGTGCTTGCTGTTGCCCTGACCCCAGTGCAGGATCTTGAACCTGGCCTTGTTGAACTTCATGAAGCTGGCCTGGGCCCGCCTCTCAAGCCTGTCCAGCTCCCTGTGGATGGCATCCTTTCCCTCTAGCATGTCAACTGCATCACTCAGCTTGGTGTCACCTGCAAACTTGGCTGAGGGTGCACTTGATCCCACTGTCCATGATGCTTACAAAGATTTTTAACCAGTCCCAGCACCGATCCCTAAGGGACGTCACTCATCACTAGTCTCCACTTGGACATTGAGCTGTTGACCACAACTCTCTGAGTGCGACCATCCATCCAGTTCCTTATCCAGCGAGTGGTCCATCCATCAAGTTCATTTTTCTCCAGTTTGGTGACCAGGATGTCTTGTGGGACAGTGTCAAACACTTTGCACAAGTCCAGGTACATGATGTCAGTTGCTCTACCTCTATCCACTGATGCTGTAACTCCATCATAAAAGGCTGCAAAGTTTGTCAGGCACTATTTGCCCTGGGTGAAGCTATGCTGGTTACTACCAATTGCAGATGGTAGTAAACCCCCCTACCCCACAGGGGTTGGAAGGGATCTTAAGAGATCAAGTCCAACACCCCTGCTAAAGCAGGTACCCTACAATAGGTCGTGCAAGTAGGTGTACAGACTGGACTTGAATATCTCCGTAGAAGGAGGCTCTACAACTTCTCTGGGCAACCTGTTCCAGTGTTCTGTCACCCTTACTGTAAAAGAAGTTCTTCTGCATGTTAGTGTGGAGCTTCCTGTGTTCAAGTTTTACGCCATTACTCCTTGTCCTGTTGCTGCACACCACCGAGAAGACCCTGGTCTCATCCATTTGCCTCCCACCTCCCTTTAGATATTTATAAACATTGATTCCCTCTCAGTCATCTTTTCCCCAGGATGAACAGGCCTAGGTTACCCAGCCTTTCCTCGTATGGGAGATGCTCCAGGCCTTTAATCACCTTTGCAGCCCTCCACTGGACTCCTTCTAGAAGATCTCTGTCTTTTTTGATGTGGGGGTCTTTTAGTCTGCTTTAACACTATTTTATTCCACTGCTGTTCATCCCAGATACCTTCTTTGGTTTCTGCAGTTGCAGATGTGTCTGTATTTCTGATCCCTTGCCCTTTAAGGAAGCAGGTTTCTTTTGTGGACACTGGGAAAGAATAACTTTTCCTGTCAGTACTGGTGCTGTGCTTGTTGGCACTTTAACTGATGGCCAGCTCTTGTTCATTGCCTCCCTTAAATCAGGTTTTCTTCTCATATCACAGATAATCAAGCTTTGTCTGATTGCTGCTGTTAATTTCCTCATTCCCTGACTGCACTAAGCCATTCAAGGGGTAGCATTCTAAGAATTTAACTGTAGCTGAACTAACTAATAAAACAAGATTTAATTGAGCCATTTTTCAGCTTGCTTTTTTGAGTGTCAAGATGAGAGGGTATTGTTCATATAGAAATACACAGCTTTTTCTGTTGAACGTTTCACTGCAATGAGGATCTGTAGCCAGGTCCCACCTGAAGGAAGACTAAACAACATCTGGATGCCTGCTTCAGGATAGGGAGTTTTGTAGCTACGTAAGAAAACATTGTAGTAACTCAGGAGAAATGGCAGGTCTTACCAAGGAGAAAACAACCATGTTTACAGCATTACAGCGGATGTTAGAACATGATTCAGGTTTTAGGTTTTACTTGAAGTTGTAAGAAAATATAGCTGATGTTGTTAGTGGTGATCAGTTATTTCCCACTAAATCAAGGCCTGATTTAGTTTGTTTTTTATGATCTCAAAATGAATGTTAATAGTATTCTGATCAAATGGGCTGAAATAGTGACTTGCTTTAGTTGATAGATTGATTTATCTCTCAAGGCCAAAGTTAAACACTCGGGAAGATGGAGTACGGTCCCTGTCTGTACATGATGTTTTAGAAAGGGGTCATATTGGGTGAACAGTTGAATGTGACTTCCAAGTTAAAGGCTGTGGTGAGGGGAAAAAACAGTAACATTTTACCGAGTAGAAATGAATTAGGAAAAGAGATGATAAATGGATGGATTTGTTGAGGCTAGTAACTTAACACTGCATGCTATACTGTTTGTATTTTTTTTACTGAACACGTTCAAAGAGAATGCAGAAAAAATGCATGAGATGTCTGCAGACTGAATAAAATGCTTGAAAGTTAAGGGAATTCTGTAGGTCAGACAGTTTTGTTTATGGGAAGATTAGGATGTTATTTATTCCAGCATACCAGTAGGCTGAAAATAAGAAAAGTGAGAGTTTTTTTTTAATCTTGGGAAGACAGACAAAAGAAGTAAGGCTTGCAGATAAAGCAAATATGAGCCCTACTTTACCATTGGCATATATGAATTTTCTTTGTTTGAGGTTTTCTATTTCAAGCTGGTTATATTTTTGCGTTCTTTAGCTGAAGAAGTTGCTGAGCCCACTGACCGGAAAATAAGTAAAACATAGCGAGCTGCAAGATACCAGGAACTAATATGATCTCATGGTATAGTTTGGTCTTTAAATTGAAACAGTGCAACTGCCATGGCTTCTGCCAAAATTAACCTTCAAACTCGTAGAAGGGGATACTCAGTCAGCCTAATAAAAACTGCAGATTTTCTATTTATGGGTTTTTGGTTAATTTATAACCAATAACCAGCCACACAGTAATTCTCCAGACAACTCAGCTTATTTGGTTTTGTTCGTTTTTAAGAAGGTGTTACTGTTTAGTAATATTCTGAACTGCTAAATAGGTCTCTGCTGGAAAAACAAGAACAATCTAGATTGTTGATCAACATAGATCAACATCTGGTTGTTTGATCTAGACTTTGACTTTGTGAAGAGACTGAAAAGGGCTAAAAGGTGTTTACTGTTTAGTTAAGTCCTTTGTGGAGCAGGGGTGGGAATTACTTGTCTAGCTCTTTGCGTTCCAAGCTTTTGGAGTAGTAGTTTGTACCTTCTCAGTCAAGTTCAGTGATCTGAAGAATATCTGCATATTGTAGTTCTTAAACTATTTATTGTCTTTCAATTTACGACTCCTATTTGTTTTGCAGGTGATTTTCCTGACCACGCTGTTCTACCTATTGAGTTCTAGTGATGAGTACTACAAGCCAGTAAAGTGGGTGATAAGCCTGACTCCTCTGTCTCAGCCAGGTCCTTCCTCAAACATAGTTGGCCAATCTGTGGAGGAAGCAATAAGGTATGTTACTGATCTGTTGCCCTTTCTGGATAATTCTTTGAGAAAAAAAAAAAAAAAAGTGTTCAACTGCAAATACTTAGTACTTACAGCAGCTCATTTTTCAAAGACATGAGTTACAGATCTCCTTTATTTTCGAGAATCTAGCATTGATGATTTTTCACACCTTGACTGTTAAGAGCAGCTTGATTGGATTTACCTGAAAAAAAAATGTAGAGGTTGATGCTGTAGTGAATGCTAGTATTTTATAAAGCAAACTGATTCACTCATCAGTCCAAACTCATCAGTGAGCATGGTGTCAGCAGCTATGACGGTGTTATAACAGCTAGTGCAGCTCTGTATGAGCAGATTCATACAGCAAAACAGTTGAAATAGAGGACTTGGCATGAGTGCTCATTTTGGAGCTACTTACTTGCAACTATTTTTAGTCTAAACTTGGGGACTAAGTACCCGTTTGCAGCTGGAGTGTGTTAGATTGGCTCCTGGTGTGCATTTTCCAGTTCAATTTTGTCTGAGAGAAATCTCCTCAAGACTCTCCACTGTGTCCGCCAGACTACAGCGAAGCAGAAAAGTGGGGAGCATTGTCCTTATCTTACTTGAAACACTATTCTGCTGTACCTGTGGAGTGCATCCACATTGTTTCATGCTTAGTTACCCTTCTTATGTTACTACCATTCTAAATTACTACAAACTACTGAAGAAATATTTTTTGTGTTTTTGTATTCTTCAGGGAGATTTTACAAGAAAACAGTTTTGGAGTTGGTACAGTAATGTTTTCTGTTCATCAGAGATGAGTGAGGTTGCCAGTCTTCACCTGTTAACAGTGTGAAACTCCAACATTAGTAGCATAAATACTTTATGTAAATCCATTTATTATATTGTAGCTCCATTTTTCAAAACGTTGGTGGACTGGACAAAGGCAACAGTCTCTGTTTTAAGATCTATACAGCTATCTCTTACAGTGTTGTATATACAAAACATGAATAGACTTTAAACCATTGATATATTAAACTCACTGCCTCAAGTTGTGCCAGGGTAAGTTTGGGTTGGATATCAGGAAAAAATTCTTTCCAGAAAGGGTTGTTAAGCACTGGAATAGGCTCCCCAGGGAGGTGGCTGAGTCACCATACCTGGATGTGTTTAAAAACCATTTGGATGTGGTGCTCAGGGACATGATTTAGTGGAGAGCTGTTAGAGTTAGGGTAGTATGGTTAGGTTGTGGTTGGACTTGATGATCTTGGAGGTCTTTTCCAACCTGAGCAATTCTATCGTTCTATGATTCTACGTACCACACAAGTGAGTGTTGTTTTTTGTTACTGGAATTAAGCTATTTCTGGGTATGCTGTGCAATTAGAAGGTTAGATCATGTAAGATGCTGAATGATGATAGTGCTATAGCAGTTTGACTAAGGAGCAGTCCAGGTACGGGTGCTACTCCAAAAGCAATGCCACCTGTTTTATGATGTTGGCCCACAATGTCAGAGGCGGATGTTGGTGGTATGGCAGCAGAGATTGCACCTTCCCACCAGTGTTCCATTATATTTTGTTGCAGTGTTGCAGATGGCAGCAGAGGGGCAGTCTGGCAAAATGGCATCTGACACGGAAGTGCGTATGAAGCAAAGGCGTGTCATTGAATTCCTCCATGTAGAAAAAAATTGTGCCCATTGACATTCATCAACGTTGCTGAATGTTGATGGAAACCATACAGCGAATGTGAGCACCAGTGAGGTGGTGGGTAGAGTGTATCAGCAGTGGTGACAGTGACCTGAAAGACAAGCCATGTTCCAGATGGCCATGCAGATTTTTATGAGCATGGCATGCAGGCTCTTGTTTGTCACTCGCAAAAATGCACTGTGACTGTGTTGAAAAATAGAGTTTTGTAGCTGAGAATTTGCTCTAGCAAATACTGTTACTGTGCTCTTTGTCGTAGTTTCCATGGAAATAAATAGGAGGCATTATTTCTGGAGAGACCTCCATGGAAAGAAACAAGTCACAATTCTGCCAAAAAATTATTAGCCGTTCTCTTGAGAAACTGCTGTTGAGTTTTCATTGATCATGTGGTTAACATCTCAGTTCTTCTGAAAGGTGTTGGCAGATTTATAAACTGAAACTTCCTTGTCTCACAAATTGTTCTCTTTATTGCATCTCTGGGTGGATGGGAACAGTGTCAAAAAACAGACTGTAACTTCCCTAGGCAAGGGTATTCTGCAAAGAAGATTGTGTTAAAGGGGATTTAAGGTTATGGGTCTGTTACACAGATGACCAAAGATATTTGTCAGTGCTAAGAATTGGTGGAAAGAAAGAAAATAATGTTAGAGAAGCAGAAAGAAAAGGAGCAGGAAAGAATGTACATCAGTAATTGATAATGTGATGGGGAAAAAAGGTAAGGTCTGCAGAATGTGGGATATGAAGCTACTTTTCATGTGTTTTTATTTTTAAAAAATTGAGAGGGTGCTAAGTCTGCGTGTTCATTAACATAGCTTGAATCAGTCTCTCATATTTTTTCATTTGGAGTGTGCTGTGCTTGGTACCTTACATGAATTGTTTGAAGAGCTTCTGAGAATTTTGGTTTTTCATCTCTTTTGCTTAGTTTTAACAAATTATTTTTTATAATTCTTCTAGATTAACTTGTATTCCACTCAGTACTTAATGTTATTTTCAGTATGTGGATGAAGGTTGTACCCAGCAACTTTCTGTGTTGATGCATGCGGAATTTAGAGTTACAGAGCCAGATTCATCCTCCGAAGCTCTCAAGTCTTTTTTGCAGGGCTGATTTGTTTGCCATGTGAAAAACAGCTGCTGCTGGAGGTCTTTCCTTTTGTTAGAATGTAGCAGCTATCCTTTCTTAGCTTCTTAGCTGTCGGTAGAGGCGTAGGATGGCTTATTCAACTCTTGTAGAAAAGGTATACAAATGAGTGTGTAATGCTTGGTGGTAGGATGGGAACAAGGGGCTGCATTTGTATTATGAATTACCAAACAATTAAACCTTTGTAGTTGCTTTCATCATTAGGCTCTGATAACATTACACAAATGTGAATACAGTCTAAAAATACTTGTGTGTTTGATCTGGTCTTCCTATATTTTTAAACAAAAGTCAGCAACTCTTCAGCTCTATCACTATCCAACAGGACATAGCACACACACAGAGCTAGAAGCGCATGTAGCTAGTCCAGTGTGGGGGAGCAGGGATACTCTTGGAAATTCTGTTGCTTTGTGTCCTTTCCTATCTGTCTCCAATCTAAGGTTAGAGGAAAGGCGGGCAATAAGGAAATAATTTCTATAGCTTGAGGCATCACTGAGCTTTGAGCTGTTACCTAACAAGCACCTGATCAAAACAAGATCTTTTCCATGGCAGTTTGTCTCTTCAGAGTTGCACTGTGATTTTGTCTTTCTGTTAAGTACCTGTAGATTTCAGAAATAC
This sequence comes from Pavo muticus, assembly GCA_016647715.1. NCBI lineage: Eukaryota > Metazoa > Chordata > Aves > Galliformes > Phasianidae > Pavo > Pavo muticus. Next base: position 840,241 of record JACDJE010000155.1, read on the forward strand.
TTTTCTAATTCCTTTGGTGATGAACTTGCAAAAGCAGTAATAATTGTCTGTTCACACAGATTGAACTGAGTAGCATTTGGATAAGAACAGCTTTCCTGCCTATTTTGAGCCAGATGATGAATCTGACTGTTTCTGTCACAATGCCTCAAGCACTAAATTCCTGCTTCAGTAGTGGAAGTGGTGGAAGGACAGAAAGATGCATCTATAGGAGTTCTGCAAAAGTTGTGAAGTTAGAGGAAGTCTGTGAGGTAAAATGCTCTCTCTCCTTCCAGTAGGAAATCTATTTATCCGAGACAGAAGGGAGGCAAAATGCCAGGAGCACATATCAGGTGATGGGTGCAACCAGGGATTTGCCAAGCATAGATCATATCAAGGCCTAGTCTAAAAAGTTGGCTTAGCTGTCTGAGTGGGATGAGGAGAGATCAGTGAATGTGATTTACTGACTTACTGGCTAGCAATGCAGTTTCCAACAGTGTCCAGGATGAGGTATGGACAGCGGGGGACTACAGGTTGAGGCAAACACTGCCTCATAATCAGCAGGATAAAGTCCACCCGCAGGTCAGTTGCTGCTAGTGATATGCCTCAGGTCAGTGGTAGGGCCAGTGCTGATGATTATCTGAAGCAAGGGCTTTAGTGGGGGTGGCCGCATTTTGCAGGGCTATGGGCTTTCCTTCCAATCTGAGGGAGACAGGACAGCTGCCATTCTAAGAACTGCAGAAGCACTGTTGGAGTGACTCTTACAGGTATCCAGTCCAGGCTCCTGCTCAAAGCAAGCCCAGTCGAATCAGATTGCTTGAGGACTTGTTCTGTCCGGTTGGAACACCTTCAAGGACAGATTCTCTTCAGCCTCTCTGGGCACCTGTTGTGTTTTTGAGCAACCTCATGGTTACGTTTTTTTCCTTTTATTTAGCTGGGAATCTTCATCTGCCATACCAACATGGGCCTGGTGCTGCTCGTCCTTACATCACAGAGCACCTCTGAGAAGACTCGAGCTTCATCTTCTCTGCATGCTTCCAGTAGTCAGCTTTAGTCAGCAATCAGGTCCTCTCCTAAGCCTCATCATCTTCATGCTGACTGAAAGCGTTCCTTCAGCATGCCCTGTATGCCACGTACCCCAGCCTTTCACCATCTGCAAGGTCCTCACACCGCATGCATCAATATCTTTCCTGTACTGAGGAGACCAAAAGGAGATGCAGGAGGTCCAGGTGCAGTTATGAAAGTACCAAGTAAGAGAGGAGAGCATATTTGCTGTTCTGTTTACTATTACCTGGTCTTGGAAAGAACTCCTAATGTATCATCTTGAACAGACCTTGATGCTGCACTCTAGAACTTCTTCCTAGCAGACTTGCAGTCATCTGCTTAGCCAGAGGAACAGTTCTCTCTTACTTTTTTCATTGATCTGCTGCTGTTCTTTCTGTGCCTGCACAGAGAGTGTGGCCTTGTCTTCAAGCACCCACTGAGTAGCCTTTTAATTGTCAGGCTGAGACACCCCCACCTCCAGGACCCAAGGCCTATAGTGGCCTTCTGTGGGGCCCTCCTGTCTCCCACACACAGCTGCTGAAAGGAGGCCAAGTTCACATTTGTCTGCTTTCTTGGGAATCCATGCAGAAGAGATACTACCTCTTCATGAGGGATAGGGATGGGAAAGGAGGCTATCTTGCAGGCAAGCCTGCAAGATGTTAATGGATAGCCCAGCTAATTTATCTGGAGGCTACACACAGATGGTATAGTGGTGGGCACCTGAACCTTTAAATGATGTTGCTGTGAGCACTCCAAAGGGATGCTGGTATTGTGTCAGGTCAGCTGTTTTGGAGGTTGATTCACCTCTGTTGCTTTTTTATCTGGAGCGCAATCCACCTCCATTGGTTCTTCATCTGGAGGTGGATACACCTCCATGGGCTGCACAGCAGCGGTAACAACACTGGCCATTTATTGAAGGCCGTGTGTGCTCTTCCTCCTCCTCCTTCGTTGTGGGCTTCCTTCGTCTCTTTGGTTCCAGGAACCACTTCTCTTTGTTCCCACATAAAAGTGGGGAGTTGCTGCCCCGAGTCATTTTCATTCCAATCATCGTTGGCAATTGCCAGTGGCCTGGAAGCTCAGTGAGTGGTGGGACAGACACAGGGTTTTTATAGGATCTGGAACAAAGGGTGGGATAGTGGTGACTACTGTGACAATAGGAAGACTCTGTGATGTCCACTGAGATGGTGGGAGTGGTGTTGGGTAGCCTGAAAGATGCCCTTTGTGTGAGGAGGAAGATGGTTGGAGGGCCTGAGGGCCCCTTTCCCAGGATGACTCCTCTGTCCTATTTGGCTTGCCATAGAAGAAGGCTGCCCATCAGGCACAGGGACAGCTCTCCACCTCTGCTCCTGTGCCCTGTCCTCCATCCCCCTCCTCGTCCCATGTTTGGGGTGCATGTACCACAAGATGGTAGCAGTAGTGTTTCTGGAGTGTCAGAGATCTGCTATTACCTTTCTGCCACTGACCTGGCTCCCTGCAAGTGGTGCAGCTCCCTCTATTTGACAGAAGCTACAAAAGGATGAAGCACCCAGATGACCCACAGGCAGGAAAGAGAGGTACAGCTGGTCTGTGCAGGGTCTTCCAGCAGTCTGTGAAGGTGCTGCTGATGTTCAAGTGCTGCTGAGCTCTTTTTTGCTGTCCCCTACTCCTGCTGATCTCCGTGGAGCATGAAAGTGTCATGCCTTGTATCCTGAGCCCTGAGGGAGAGGAGAGGGGAGGGCCTTCTCTGGGCTGCTGTGCACCATTTCTATTGGCAGCACTTTCAGTCAAGAGTTAGGAACATGATTTACTTTAGAAATGTGAGAACCAATAAGATCAGTTTAATGGATTTAGATATTTTTGTTTTCAGTATTTGACAGTGAAGTGTGTTGAGGCTTAGAGGAAATAACTTGCACATAACAGATTGTGAGATTTACTTTGCTCAAAAAGCTTCTGTAAAATTAAGTTAGTTTGTAAGTCACCCACCTCCCCGTGTAAGCAGGAAAATTATGTCCTTCAGACTTCAACCCTGAAATAAGGAGGTGGTGCTTCTGTCTGGATTTTTTTATTTTTCCCCTGAATGGATGAAGTAGTAACTCTCCAATTCACAGGTCTCCTAAGTAGTAGCATGCACACCTTTGCCTGAACCATTTTCCTTTCCCTGAGCAGCATGTCGTTCTCTTCCTGAATGCACCATACCCTTCTTCCCTGAAGCTCCCATTCTGCTTGCTCTGGTGGAGATATTGCACATTACTAAGTTGCATGTTGTCACGGCCTCAGTGCAATTTAGTGTGTGCGATACTTTCACATGAGTGCATGCACACGGGTATGGCTGTGGCTTAAAGCTACTGCAGCTTTTGATTTTGGTGGGGCCTAAATTACATCGTAAAACGATCTAAAACCCAGATTAGTATTTTGAGTGATGTCTTGAAATACTTGTTTGTAGAATTTTGGTTTGTACTACTAGGAAGATGAGCACTGTTTTCAATTTGAGAAGGGTTATCATTACCTGCTTCATTTTCTTCATTTGTCACGTACGCTTCAAAATGGATCAGATTTTTCATTGACTATATAAATTTTCTTAAAATCTCGGGCATTTCTAAAAAAGGAAGTATTTCAGTCCGGAAATAATCACATTCATAATTGAAATTTGCCAAAAAGCCAAAGGGAGATTTGATATGAAGAGAACCTGTGTACCTGGATAGCTGAAATAAGAGTCTTAATGGTTTTTAAGCTTCTATTTCTTAACATCTAGAGTGATCAGAAGTGAGGAAAAAAAAGTAACTGTTTAAAAGCACCTGGCTTATTTATTGTGGCATCAAGGCAGTAATGATGAAGAAAATGAAACGGTGATACAATTCCCACAGAAAACAATAATCTTCCAGCATGTTATGCTAATGCTTAGAAAAGCTAAAATGTGTTTATTTTACTGCAACATTAATAATGTCTTTCAGAGTAATTTTTCAAAGCCAACTGTTAACTGATTATGTTTTGACTGAATTTCTGCATGCGTTCTGTGTTCCTTAGTAACAGGAGTATCTCTTGCAAAAATCTGTTTTGTCATTAAAAGGATCTTACTGAAATAAGCTCTACTTATGGTGAATGTCAGGGGATGAGAATAGATCTAAAAATGATTCTGCTTTAATTAAAGAATTTCCTAGTCTAAAACTAGGAGTCAGAGATTTCTCAAAAAATTAATGGAGGAAAAGAAACCATCAATTGAGTTACTGGAGGAAAAAAACCAAAAAAAAAGGTATGATCTATAAATCCAGAAGAGATGCTGTTTTGTTTCTGTATGTTTGTAGAACCAAGCTGACAGTAATTGTAACCTGATTATCCTAGTGGGATAGATAGCAGTTTTTATCTGCTGAGAGTTTTGACTCACTCGTAGCACAATACTGAGTACTCTTAAATACTGTCCTATAAGCAAACAATAAAAAAAAATTACATGTCTTTTCTTGTATTTCCTTTTTAAATATTCCAAATACTTGTTCTAATTAAGTACAGCTGTCTGTTTGTTATTTTACATACACATGATTTTAAATAATTATCCAAGGAAAAACACAGAGGAAAGAAATAAAGGAATCGATTTGCTCCTGCTTAACTGTTACTTGTTTTATTTCCAAAACACATCCAAAACTGTGAGAAAATTATTTTACACACATAATTTGGGTCAAACACATCACATAGTCAGTAGGAGTCTTACAGTGTTGTAGGCATAATTCATGAGATGATGTAAATGTACAGTCTGATACTAGAAATAAAACAGTTCTTTTTTCTAAACCAGGCAGACGGCAATAGTGTATTTTCAAGCATATTGAGTAGCTGTTGAAGAGCTTCCTTTCTTGTATTGGGCAGTGTCATCATTCCGACATTTGCTTCTTCCATTTTCCAGATGGTGCATTCTGAATGCTCCAAACATATTTATTTTGATGTATTTTTCTAGTTTGTGGTTCTGTGACTGTCCGGTCTATTTAAGTCTGAAGATATCTATAAGCTCACAGAGGGAATCTGTTATTGTGTGTGTGCATGTTTAAACTCGTGCATTTGCACACAACCTTTAAGAACAATATAACTGCATAGCATCTTTGATATTAATCCTTTAATTTTGTCCTGCACTGAGTAATCAGATTTTATCTATACAGTTATGCATGCACACTGCTTTTTTTCTACCACACCAGAAATTAAAAAAAAAACAAAAACCCAACAAAATCCATATTACTTGCATGTTGTAACTTTTATTAGGCATTTCTAGGAGTGAAGTGATACTATGATAATTATTTTTTTAGTATGACATACTGCAAGTTTCCATGCTTGCATATGTAATAGTTCTTTATCTTCATATTTAAGGCTGCAGTATGCGTTATTGTAACCTAGGACAGATTTCTGCTGTTTAACTTAGGAATTTATTGTAATACAAGAAGAAAGCATTAAGACTGGTGTAAAATGCCAGGATTTCCTGCCATTTTTATGATTTAACATTGTAACTTTTAGCTTTCTGCTTTATTGTCACTTTAGGTTGAATTACTAGGTTAATCTATTATTTATTCTCTACATAAGCAATCAAAATACTCCCTTTGATGCTTGTGGTTCAGAAGTTTGTAATAGTAATAATCAGAGCAGACAAGAAGGGAGTATCTTAATATAAGACTGGAGCTGATCTTGATCTTTTTATACTGAGTCCAGTTGGCCATTTCTCATGCATTAAACTTTTGAAGCTAAAAGAGGTGTCTAAAATGATTAAATTATTTCAAGTTGTGGGGTGAATAATCAATGTTCAGTGTATAGAGCCAGTGAGTGCTAACCACTAAGAAAGGCTTGAGTAAGGTTAAAGGAAGCCCGTGCAGGTAAGCACCTAATTAACGAAGGTTACTGGAAATGAGAAAGTACTTGGAAAAAGCTGAAGTTCTAGCTAAATGGAGAAGACTCTGGCAGATAGAATCATTAAGGTTGGAAAATACCTCTTAAGTTCATCTCATCCAGACACCAACCCATCCCTACCCTGTCCCTCAGTGCTACATCCACACGGTTCTCGAACACCTCCAGAGATGATGACTCCACCACCTCCCTGGGCAGCCTCTGCCACTGCCTGACCACACTTTTAGAGGAAAAATTGTTCCTAATAGCCAACCTGAACCTCTCCTGGCACAACTCTGAGGCCGTTACCTTTTGCCCTGACTGTTACCTGGGAGGAGAGACACCAGCCCCCACCTCTGTACAGCCTCCTTTCAGGCAGTTCTAGAGAGTGATGAGGTCTCCCCTGAGCCTCCTCCAAATAAGCCAAAAAAATGATGGGGGGTGGGAGAAGAGAGTTTGATGGATTTGCTCAAAGCTCCCCCAGATGCCACAGAAACAAAATTCCATTTTTTGCATGCATCAAGACTTGGAAGTGCTCAGAGGGCCTAGGGCTGGTGAGGGGTAGGCAAGGAGTGCACAGCGATAACAAGATTTCTGTGGGCTTTTATAGGGCGGAGATTGAATGATGTTGTTTGTTCTTTGCTGTGAAGATAAGAGGGAGGGAGTCACTTTGTAAAACCGTTCTTAGGTGGGAACAGCAGCAGAGTCTCTCAGAAATTAAAGTGGCTGTAGAAGGTGTTGTGACAGAAGTGTACAAAATGAGCAACAGCAAATTGCTAATCATGTATGATATGCAGCACAGAAAGCGGAAAGGTTGAATTAAAAAGGGGAACTGAGGAAGTACAAACAGAAGTCAGTGCCACCAGGATTGTTGTGGTTTAACCCCAGCAGGTGGCTCAGTAGCACACAGCTGTATGCTCAGCCCCTCCCTGAAGGTGGGGAGAGAGTAGGAAAGGTAAACCTGTGAGAATTCTTGGATTGAGATAAAGACGGTTTTCAGGGTGAAGCGGAAGCTTCGTGCTCAAGCAAACAAAACAAGGAATTCCCTTGATACTTCCCATCCAGCAGCCCAAGTCCTAAACTGAAGGAACTATGCTTTGTTCAAGACTGTATGGCTTTTTCTGATTAGTGGGATGTCTAGAACCCCTATGTTAGATTCAGTTCCCCCCCCCTTTTTTTTTTAATGTTGCATCATTCCTACAGAGAAATCTATTTCAACAGCAGAATTGTTAAAATCATCTAATAGAGTTGTCTGTGAAAATCATTTGCACATTTATATTGCTCCAGAGATGAAACTCTGTCAAAAAACCACTTACTGCCACTTCTGCTTTATTTGCAGCTGGAGTATATCTTGCCACTTGTTTTCATGTGTAATTTGAAGTTGAAAAAATGAGGATCTTTTTGTCTCCCTAAGAGAACAGAACCCTTAAAGAGATACAAAAATGGGCTTAAGAGTATTTTGTGAAAGGACTTTTTTCAGTCTTGGCACTCAGGAATGAAATTGACTTTTTTAATAATGTTCTTGACTTGGGGTATTCTTATCACTGTAAACCATTCTGTGGCTTGCAATGTGTTTTGTTAGGTGTTTAGAGAGATGTTAATTCTTGCAAACATGTTTCCAAGACAGATGCCACTTTTGTACAATTTTTAGCCCCTTATAATAGTAATGAGTATAGCTCTTTTCTGAGGTTACCACGTTCTTTGTCTGACCTTTTTAGGACCTCTGATTTTCATCATTTCAGCCCATGCGTTCTTCTTTCCTCCGATGCTCTGGGAAGATGGAGAAAATTAAGGGAACTCAGAAGTCAAAAATGTGAATGCTCTGAGTTGAGACTTGAGGCATATGCTGCATCCCAGGAGCCTTCATCTTGTTTCCTTTAAACTGGGATTATTGCAGCAGAAGTTTGAAACCTTTGGAGATCTTCATATGGGAACCAGTTCACATGTAACTAATGGCGAACAGACCTTACCTGTAGGCTCTGTGAAGTGCACCTGAATTCACCTGTGTATTTTAGGAGGCCAGCATACATTTAATGTAAACTGCAGTAGAAGCAAAGGGAAAGCTGTAGACTTTTTACAGTAAATCAGTAAAAATGAACAACCAGAATTCTCTGAAAACTTCTACACCCTATCCCTCTAAACCCATCAAATGGAAAGGTCTCTCTTTTCCTTGTGAAATTTAAAAGCAATTCCTCAGTTTTTCAGTGAAATAGAAGCAGCTGAAAAGTATAGGCCAATTATGCAGAAGCATTTGACAACTTGACAGAAGTTACTTCATTTATAATCTCAATAATGTGAAGCGTGACTCATGTTCCTCTGAGTTTTTTCGCCAGTTTTACCTACTTTTCAAAGCTCTGTAAAAACACATATGTCTAAGTGTGCCTTACACCAAATTGCCTGAGGTGCTTATAAATTACGTACTGGCAGATGACAACTCTTGTAGCTGAAGCGGCTCATCCAAATACAGTACCTGTGTGAGATGTGAACTGTAATTGCATTTTCTGATTTCTGAAACGTAGAATTATTTTCATGTATGAAAGGAGTCTGTGTGTATGCCCGGAAGGTGCTAAGAACCAAAATTTATTTACTGTCATAGTTTCATCAGGAAGTTACGCTTTGTACAGATGGTAATAAATTCATTCAGCGTTTGGCACTCGCATGCCACAGGTATCCCAGATGCAGAATAGCGAAAGTATGCTGTTTGTAAACTTTCTGTTCAGTGTCTTAAGCTGTCATAACCATGAGGTCAAATTAATGTGACTTTCTAGAGTCTTCAAAATACTATTCTTAGTGTTTCTGATAGAAGTAAAAAACATGAGTCTTGAAGAGACTTCAGGGTTCTCCTGAGCCACAGGGTTGGATCCGCTCTGTTTTTCTGTAATTGAGGGAGGACGTAAGCATAAAGAAATAGAACAGGAGAAGAAATCAAATGCAGTCTCCTCTCACTTTGCACTTCACCACTGGCACCTCACAGGTCTTCTGCACTGTGTGATGCCTCCTCCTTTTAGCTTATTAGTTTGACGGTAGATGCAAGGAGCTGGAGAGATGCCATACTGTTATGCAGCCATTTAGAGGCATATGCTTCTTGCCAGCCGAAGGCATGCATTGCAGACCTGCTATGATATGTTACATGGGACACGTGGATTTGTGCCTCAAGTCACAGTAGCTGGCACCCTACCCTAACCTGGTCTTAAAAGCTCAGTTGTGGACAGCCCTGATCTACATGTGAAGAAGTTTAAACCAACATCTAACCTAAACCTTTCTTTTTCTAGTTCAGATATCCTCCTCCTTGTCTAACCCGTGGTGGGGAAGCAGCAGCTTTTACTTCATCATTGCAGCTGTCTTTGGTACCTTTTGTCTTTTACTCAGATTTTCCCCTCTGGTGGTGTCTTTGCTCAGAGATCACCTGTTCTGGACTTGCCCATCATTCTTTCTGCTTTTCACTGTAGATTGCATCCATGCATTTTTCTTGAAGGATTAGTAAATCAGTCTGGACAACAGTCTCACAGCTGATGCCTGGGCATTGCTAAGTAAAGTTGGTGCTTTGAGATGTATCTCATAGACAGTGCTAGTGTATGTGCAGGTCATGTTTCCTTTTTTTACATTAATGTAATATTGACTCGCTTGTAATCTATTGCAGCCGTCAGCTCTTTACATAGAGCTACTGGTGATTCCATTTATTGCACACTTCTTTTTTATTTTTTATTTTTGCTGTTGAAATGTACTATTTTTTTTTCATTGTTCGAACTGCATTTTTTTTATGGTGACCTTTTCAGGTCCACTTTGATCTGTGATCTATGCCCATAAATTACCACAGCTCCTCCCAACTTTGCTGAATGGTCTACAAACTTCAGTGACTAATGCATTTCATCAGGTTGAAGAATGACATCAGACTCAGCCATAGCTGTTTGTCTGGGATTAACTTTTCAGTTATTTTGCTGCTGCATCTATAATGAGTTGTGGATTTACAGTGTAAAATTTTCACAGAATCACAGAATCAGTAAGGTTGGAAAGGACCTATAAGATCATCTAGTCCAACCATCCACCTATCACCAATGGTTCTCGCTAAACCATATCCCTCATCACAACATCCAAACGTTCCTTGAACACCTCCAGGGTCGGTGACTCCACCACCTCCCTGGGCAGCCCATTCCAGTGCCTGACCACTCTTTCAGAGAAGTAGTATTTCCTAATATCCAGCCTGAATCTTCCCTGGCGCAGCTTGAAACCATTCCCTCTAGTCCTATCACCAGTTGCACGAGAGAAGAGGCCGACCCCCAGCTCACTACAACCTCCCTTCAGGTAGTTATAGAGAGCAGTAAGGTCTCCCCTGAGCCTCCTCTTCTCCAGACTGAACAATCCCAGCTCCCTCAGCCACTCCTCATAAGGCCTGTGCTCCAGACCCCTCACCAGCTTTGTTGCCCTTCTTTGAACACGTTCCAGGGCCTCGATGTCTTTCTTGCAGTGAGGGGCCCAGAACTGGACACAGTACTCAAGGTGCGGCCAAACAAACTGCATGATTACATCAGCAGAAGACATGTCTGAACTTGAATTTAGACGTGAATAAAATTCATCTGAAGATAAAGATGAAAATGAAGCTTGCCTGAACTGGAAAGTTCAGAAAACTGCCTAGAAGGAATGGCAGAATTAGTTTTAGTCTTGGATTGGTTTTGAATAGTTCTGCAGCTGTTCCTTGACGTGGTTAAATTCACAGCAATTATTTTTGGCCACTGGGATCATTTTCCTGTTTATTTATTTCTTTGTAGTTAGAATAATAAGACTGCCCACTCTTCTTCTGTAGTCTCTGGAGGAAAACCTAAAGTGACTGCTTGTTTCAAGGTACGTCAGATATCTGCCAGGCCTTCACATTGCCTCCTGTATAGTGAAATATGTTTTAGAGGTATGCTCATAGAAGTTAAGACCTTGTTTCTTCTTCTACCTTACAGGAAATGTTTTTACAGGCAAAATAAGGAGATACTTCAAGGGCAGCCTTAAAACATATTTGACAACTGAAATGTATTTGTGCCGCAGCTCCTGTTTGAAAGGAAAAGGATTTACTTGAGGATTTAATTATAGTGTGCTGAAATCTGAGTTCTTATCAGTGCTATTAAATATTTAGATTTAATATTTTCTCCTGACAATCCAAATTGTTCTGGCTTTGTTGTTGTTTGGGTTTTGTTGTTTTTTTTTTTGTCTTTTTGGTTGCTTGATTTGCTTTTGGAAGAATGTGGAAAACTGTATTAAAAAAATACACTTTTGCATCACCATAGAATCATAGAATCACAAGGTTGGAAAGGACCTACAAGATCATCTAGTCCAACCTTCTTCCCATTGCCATTACTACCACAAGCTACTAAACCATGTCTTGTAGCTCCTCATCCAGACGCCTCTTGAACACTGCCAGGGACAGTGACTCCACCACCTCCCTGGGCAGGTCATTCCAGTGCCTGACCACTCTCTGAGAGAAAAGGGTTTTCCTTATGTCTAAGATGAGGGGGTTCAGTGATTGTGAGATAACCACCTTCTTTGTAGCGGGCAAGTGTTTCTCTGGGACAGACCTAAGATTTAAGAGACCAACAGGGCTGTGGAGGTTGGCTTGACAAAAGCATAAGGGAACAAATGTATCCTTACTGCAACCAGGAGATGTGTTTTTGCTGCAGTCTTGTGATCAGTGCAGCTCAGCTCGCACTTCATCCCACCAGCTCCCTTGCAGCTCCCATTGCCAAAAGCTCCATTGTAACTGTTCATCTTCTGAGCTCTTAAAATCCAGCCGTTTTTTTATAGCCTCTGAGGGAGGATAAATGTCACAGAAAATACAGAAAAATCGGACTTTTGGGCAGCTGAAGTGTGAGTTTTTAGTGCAGACTCACATTGAGCATTGTTGCTGTGGTTTTGGGTTTCAGGATCCTTCTCTCCTCCTTGATAGTTCTTACTACACCAGAAGCTTCCTTCGTGTATGACTGAAGTGTGAAGAAGTATTCCACTAGTCGAAACATGCAGATTATATGTACATATAGGTCTGTAACTTCCCATTGTAATGTTACTGAAGCTTTTTCAAACTGTGAGGTATTCTGTCTGTCTTCAGTGAGGCCCCTCAAATACATAAGCACTCCTCCTCTGTCATCTTCAAGTACTGGGTCTGTTATTTCAAGTCATTGCTTAAGGCATTTTTTTCTATACTTTTCCCACCCCTTTTTTTTTTTTTTTTTTTTTTCTGGAAAAATGGCTGACAGCAGCTGTTTCTTGTTAGTCTATCAAGAGAATCTCTCATTTTAACACCATGTGGATTTGTAGGGCTTATTATGCACTTCTAAATTCCAGTGGATGAATTTTAAACAAGGTAATTTGGTTCAGCATTCATCTGGGAGTCCATGCATGCTTTTAGGTAGGAAAGAGTTGCAAAAAAATATGCACTGTTCCTGGGGCTGATAATGAGAATAAAGCCCAAAGATGCCAAAGCTGGGAGTCTTGGAATTCTTGCTGATGGCTAAAAGAGAAGATTCTACTTGGTGGTTGGATAGCAGGGAAGGTTCCTCTTGCAGGTTTTATCAATTCAACGAAGGATTGAAATTGTGTTCTTAGGGGGCATTGTTCCAGAAGGGGCTGTTTCCCAGGCAGACTGTTACTGCTTAAGGTGCAATGACAGTCTTCCAGCTTATGATCTGGCTGTTGCATTAAATGTAAAATGGAACTTAACATCAGCCAACTGCATTTATGGCTGCTAGGAAGGATATGTGTGACGCCACTAGTGCAGTGATGTCCCATTGGATGCCCCGTCCCTGGAGGTGTTCAAGGCCAGGTTGGATGGGGCCCTGGGCAGCCTGGTCTAGTATTAGATAGATTGGTGGCCCTACCTACGGCAGGGGGGTTGGACCTCATGGTCCTTGAGGCCCCTTCCAAGCCAAGCTATTCTGTGATTCTGTGTAACTTTTATGACTTCTTTGAGGAAAGGAACTTAGAGATAACAGAGGTACTTTAGTTACTTAGATCCAAGCTGGAATAGTGATTTCAAGAAAGGCAGTGTCTTTCTCAATAAGAGTGAAAAATGAGCATACTACAATGGTGAGATATGTGAGTTTTCAGTTACAGGGATATTTCACTTTTGTGAATGTGCTAGCGCTGTAAAAATGACGCAGTACTGAGCTGCCTGTTTGCTGTCTCATGAAGCTGTGCTGACACTTAACAGAGGAATACTTCATTTTGTGGCCAGTAAGTTGGATGTAAGTTCAGGACTTAATTACATCTCAAGGCTTTTTATTTTCTTTTCAGTAGTGTGACATAATAAGTGGCCTAAAACCTAGGAATATAAAGATACCAAGGCTCAAGACCAGTAAAAATGCAAAGTGCTCAGTTATTTTCATGTAGAAAACTGTGTAAATGTGAAGGAAAGTGAGAGCTTAGGCAGCCTGTTTCACTTCTGGGCCCTTTGTTTTATTCCAACGAGAGTGAGCAGGTATAGAAATATAAGAAGATAAAGAAAATGAATTGAGAGGTAGAAATGGAAAAGGACAAAGAAAAAGTAGCTCATAAATAGAACTGTGCTGTTTCTCATAGATAAAAGATTACTTTTTCTAGAGAATGTGCTCTGGTTCCTGAGCAACTTCTTTCAAGGAATTTATCCCAGGAACCCACTGTATAGTAAAAAACAGTCTGTCTGGTGTGTTGCTTTTTGTTTGTTTGTTTTCTCCTGTAGAGGACATGAGCGATAAATATGATGAATGTTTGTCCTTTTCATAGGACAAACCTAAGGTATACATTTTGAGTTGTGTGATTTATGGCACTAACGGCTTTGCAGTTTATCAAAGCGCCTTATAGTTACAGATACACGTAAAGATGCCTTCATCATTCCCAGAATCGTACTGCCAATAACATTTAACAGAGTTTCTGTGATTGTTTTAGAGGTGTATTTGATGCTTCCCTCAAAATGGCTGGGTTCTATGGACTCTACACTTGGCTGACTCACACTATATTTGGGATTAACATAGTCTTCATACCATCTGGTAAGAATTTGGACAATTGTAATCTATTTATATATGGCATTATATAATTTTATTATACAAGAGCAGTAGGATTAAATGTTGCTGACAGGATTAGTCTTGAAGTTATTTTTAGTGAACATTATATCAGAAACTGGCAACTATCAGAATTGGAGTTGTGTATGCAACCTTAATGTTATTGATTTGTGCAAATGTCTTAATATAGCTTCTGACTACAGGATTGGGTTGGTTTTTATTTTTTGCTTTTTTTAATCATGACAGCCGAGTCAGTGGACTCAGTATATGATATGAACTTAGTAGTAGCTGTTCTGAATTTTTATCTTTATTCTCCATTCAGTACGTAACTTCATTTTTATTTCCTGTTTATTATTCAAACAGACGTATAAAGTACTGTGACAAGTTTAACACTTGTGTGATATGTAGGGATTCTGTAGAGCTTCGGATCATTGATTCCACCAAGTTTAATTTAAACTACCATAGAACAAATTAATGCTGCTGTCTTACCTCTTAGCCATACTTTTTTTCTGTCTTCACAGCATATCCCCAGCCAAATATTTTACTGTTTCTTTTGCTGGTTGTAATTTTTTTCCTTTCTGTTTAGTCCAAATCTTTCCATAATTTGCAGGTGCTATTTTTTTTGGGGGGATGCCTAAATGCAGGAAGTCGTGGTATCATGGAAATGCTCAATAGAGGCATGCTTTCCATTCTCAGTGCTGTTTCCTGACAGCATTACCAGCCTCTGATTTTCTGGTACTCCTCAAATTTTAGCTATTGAAAGCTGCACAGTATTCACTGAAAAATTTCTCTGTTCCTCTTTTCCCTCTGTTCCCCTAAAAAAACCCTCAAAACAACAAAGCAATTGCACTTTCATGTACAAGGCAACACAAAGGGCACCTACAGACAGAAAACAAAACAACAAATACAGCTAATAGCTGTATCACAACTTCCAGCTACCCTAAAGATATTGGTTGTTGTTAGACATACTTACATAATCGTTACTTTCGTTTTGGCAACTTGCAAAATCTTGTTTTGTATTCTGGCTAATGAGGCTAAAAAGGAAGAAGAAATTAAACTTTTTTCTCTACTATACTCATTCATAATGGATTAAATTAGAATGACAGCGGTACTACTTTATTTGAGATTCCCAGGAGCATTTGTACAAGCAGAAGGCAGTATGCCTGGTAGAGACTTGTATGCATGCACAAATATGTGCAGACATAAATACATGAAGTCAGGGGTTTTACGCTTGCTTGGTTTCTCACAGTACAACCTACATTGTAATGGCTGTGTACATGAGATCTGGTAAGTTACAGTGCTTCACTGAGAACTTCTTTTGTATACTTTCTTGTGCACATTTGCTAGTTCTATGGTTACATAAAAGCTTGAAATGTGAATGATTGGTATAACTTTAATTTTTTTTAATTGGAAGTAACTGTGACTGACAGCTGGTAAGGCTTTTCTGTATGGGGAATAGTTCCATTTTCTTGAATGTAGTTCTCTTCTTCCTTAATCACAGTTATAAAACAACAAGAGCCTTATGTGCTGTCTTTTCAGTATCTTACAACAGCTGATAGAAGTGAGACTACTGGTATGGCAAAAGTCAGAATTTTTGTGAAGTATGTTTCTCTGGTCTTTTTCTCACCCCTGCTTCTGTGTGCTTTAGCATTAGCAGCAATCCTTGGAGCAGTTCCATTTCTGGGGACGTACTGGGCAGCCATCCCTGCAGTCCTAGACTTGTGGCTTGTGCAAGGAGAGGGGTGCAAAGCCATTTTGCTCCTGGTTTTTCACCTGCTGCCAACCTATTTTGTAGATACAGCCATTTATTCAGATATATCAGGGTAAGTATACTGAAAACTTTTTAAGTTTCCATATTGTAAAAATGCTTAACAGTGATGCCTTTAAACTTACTTCTGTGAAGTTTCAGAGCAGTGCCTTGAAGCACAGAAGGACATGCAGTGGTACCATCTTATAGTAAAACTGGCCTAAGTGCCATTACTTTCGCAGGCCTCTTTTCTGTTAAATTTGTCATTTCAAATGTCTTGAGCTTGTTCTCAGTCAACAAAATCAACTGCTTTGGCTGGTAAAGTGATTCCAAGTAAACTTACGCTCTTTATCTGATTACTGACTAATGGTGTCTTGTGTTTTCCTTCACATCACATAATGTCAGGCGATACTGCAGAGCAAACAGGAAATCTATGAGCTAGTTTTGGACCTGAAAAAACTCCTGTAATTTTTCAGAATAGGCTAAGGAAATTCTGAGAATTGTTTTGAAGCCAGCTTTCATGTTGTGCCGCTATAGCCCTGTGTAAAAATCTGTTGATTATCAATTGATCTTTAAATGTGTTGAGACAGCTGAAAATGTGAATGTAGGGAGAGGCTTATAGCGAGACAGCAGTCACTTTTGCTTTCCTGTTTTGAGAGATGAGCACAGAAGATTTCTGGAAAAATCTTGCTAGGTGTCTGGCTGCATGAACTGACTTGAAATGCTTCCTGATTTCAGCTTTGAGTAAAGAAAAGCTAACTCCAAACTATGGAGACAGAGAGTCAAGGTCTGCAGTTGTATCTAGAGTACTAGAAATACTCCCGAAATGTTGACTGACACGTAGTGCTGCTGAAATACCTCATGAATCCCTTCATGGAATTCAAATGAGAAAATGTTGGAGTTCTACAGAGCTGACAAAGATATGAACTGTCAAAGTTCGTATGTGCAAGATGTGTTCACAGCCATGTACAATATAGATAAAAAATTGTGCTCTTTCTAGTCGCTGCTTCAGTCTTGGTCATCAGAAGCAAGCCTAGTAGTAAACTATTTGAATTGAGAACTTCGAATGACAGATTGTGAGTGCTCAACCAGTCTTTGCTGTAATTCATGCTCCAGATGTGGTTATGTGCTGGAACACATTTGTGTTAATTTGTATTGTAGTAAATTAACATAGAATAAGAACATTAAATGTTTAAGCTCAGCGTTAAGTTTGATTTTTTTTTTGTCCTATAACTTTAACTATAGTTAAGTGAAACAGAGAATCTCGTGATAGTGAGATCAATATTAAGAATCTTTCATAGACTGTAGCAATAGTTATTTTCCAGGAGTTAAAGCTAACAGGTGAAGTATAATCAAATTACTTTTGTTTTCACCGACAAATCACGGATAAATTTAAGGCCAATAGCTATTTAACTAGCCAATAATTCTTCTACTTATTGAAATAAATTTTTCACTGTAGGGTTGCAGGCTCTGTTCACCATTCAGAAAATATATGTGGTAAGAATAGATTTTCTAACAATGGAGAAATATTGTATTTTTACCATTAGATAAATCTGCTGTCTTGCAAATTGGGTTAATTCTATTTGAAATCACTATAATTACGTTATGCAAGGTTTTCCAAATGTAATAAATATATATTGCAGTCCTACTTCATCAGGTGATACGCGGTCTGAATTGGCAAACTAGCCAGAAAAAAAACTTGAAAGTGATGCAAGTGTTTGAAAAAATTAGTGCTAAGTTTTTAAAGATTTATAAACTAATTGTGTGTCTTCTGTTGGAGAAGTTTAAAATGTTAAGGTTGATCCTGTCTTCTCAAAAGGCGATCTACTTGACTCTTTCAGTATGTTAAATTTGATCCAAGTAAGACATGATTAATAGGTGTGTATGATGTAATAAGTCAATTTTTAAGACCTGATAGCAGCCTTTCAGTATCTAAAGGAGGGCTATAAGAAAGAAGAGGATAGGCTCTTTAGCGGGATCTGTTGTGATAGGATGATGGGAAATGGTTTCAAATTAAAACGGGGGAGATTTAGACTGGTTATAAGGAAGAAGTTTTTTTACAATGAGGATAATGAAGCACTGAAACAGGTTTCTCAGAGAGGTATGGATGCCTGGTCTCTGGAGACATTCAAGGTCAGGCTGGATGGAGCTCTGAGCAACCTGATCTAGCTGTATGTGTCCCTGTTCATTGCAGGAGAGTCGGACTAGATGACCTTTAAAGGTCCCTCCCAGCTCAGATTCTATGATTTCGTGATCATATCCTGCACACAGTTGTAATGCACATTAAGACTGCCAGTGTGAGAGCCGGGTAGAAGTCAAGACAGTGTTAGAAACCTGGCAGAAACTGCTGAAGTTCTAAACTGACTGGTTAGTATTTTCATTGCATTACACTCAGAATCTAGGGCAACTTTCTAAAAATTGGGTGCTCAGTTTCAACTGTAGACTTTCTAATATAATTCCATAAACATGGATGCTCTGAATTCTGCTGTTTGCAAGCAACAAACAATGAGCTTGATTTGCTAGCAGTCCTGTGCAATTTCAGGATTCTCTTACTTAGTAGAGTTCAGAAGCTGTGAATGCCCTGGAGATGTTCAAGGCCAGGTTGGATGAGGCCCTGGGCAACCAGGTCCAGTGCCTGATCCTGTGGGTAGCAGCCCTGCTTATGGCAGTAATTTGGAAACAGATGATCGTTAAGATCCCTTCCAACCCAAACCATTCTGTGATTCATAAATGATGTATCCTACCTTTTGTTCAAAAGACTAAATATTCTTATCATTGTGTAAATTGATGTCTCTGCTGAGGAATGCTCATAGTAAATATTGCCAGCTGTCTTGAAATTTAACAGTTCTTGACCATGAGGCATGAATAGTCTTCATAAGGAATCATCTTTCCATTTTCAAAATGGAAATATTTTGTTAAGTCCTTCAGATCCCTGGAGGTGTTCAAAATCAGACTGGATGGTGCCTGGGGTAGCCTGATCTAGTAGTGGAAGGTGTCTCTGTCCATGGAAGGTGAGATGGAACTAGATGGTCTTTGAAGGTCGCTTCCAGCCCTAACTATTCCATATGCTTCCGACAGTTCTCTAGAAAACAGCTATTGTGGCTACGACTACTATTATGTGCTGTAAACTATTGTTTGATATGTTGTGCGAATGTTGTACAAGATGCAGCTTAGGGCATTTATGCAGTCATTCAAACAGCAGTTTAGTCTGAATATGGGTATTTATAAATAGATCACTTTATAAGCTTAATGAAACTGTGTGATTAATCTGCATTTCATGATCAGTATTGTTGTTTGTTGTTCTTGCTTTAACTTTATTCTGCTTGTGCTGTAATTCCAGAGGTGGTCATCCTTATCTGACAGGTCTTGCAGTAGCTGGCGGAGCATATTACCTGGGACTGGAAGGAGCCATCATAGGACCAATTCTACTTTGTATACTTGTGGTTGCCTCCAACATATATAGTGCCATGTTGGTTAGTCCAACAAATTCAGTGCCCACTCCATCACAAGCAACGTGTCCACTACAGATTTACCGGTAAGCGTTGAATGTCTTACATTACATATTGCAATTTTCAAGTGGATCAGTGTATACCCACATAGGTGCAGAGAATGTAAGCATGAGTTTGTGTATATTTGTGCATCTGCACACCTACACATGTACGGAAATATTCAGAGAATATTCAGCTTTTATTCTAGAAAAATATTTACTGTAAAATAAGTAAACTTGAAATGTTTGTTTAGTATCTCTCAGCTTCTTACAGAAGGCTCCTTTAGAGAATTCATTAATAGCTTTGTATCTTATATTACATGTGCTGCCTTTGTGCTAGAAGATAAGTGATCATCCCTATTTCCCTGTTTATAACTATTATTCATGGATACCAGATAGTGTTTATTGGTCTGAAAAAGAGACCTGTCTGCAAATACTGTGCTTTGTGTGACTGTACAATACTACAAAGCATGCCATTATTCCATTAAAAGTATGGTTTTGATTAATCTCTTTACTGAAGTTACCAAATGTGGAATATAGAAATGTATTTTTAAACTGTACAGTTAAGGGATGGGATGAATAAATTCCTAATTGAATATTTAATTAGAGTTGGAAATCATGTTGTAAAATTATTAATGACAGTAGGCATTGTAATGTCTCTACTATCTTGTTTAATTACATAGGTTAGCTCATTATACATATATCTTAGAGATTATATGCTTGTGAGCAATAATCCTTTTCTTCATACACGTGAATAATGTTGTCATCTTTCATATGGGCAATTTAGGAAAAAAACACTAATGAACCTGTCTGTAGTCTCTGACTTGTGGATGTTATGTTCGTAGACTTTCCACATACACTGTACGTAGAGCTTCTGGCAGAACACACAGGATTTTACATCTGTTTTTTCCTGTTTAGTTCGTAGGAAACGAGACATTTGAAGTCACTCAACAAATTTGAGTCCTTTTGTTTTTTGGCAGGTCAGCTAGAGAAAGTCCCGAGGAGACAAAAATGGCTGCTGAATGATGAAGGAGCTATGCTGCACCTGTTCAAGATGAGAGAAACACTTGGTCTTTCTTGAGTTCCCAACAGCCATGGCCTTCTGTCCTTATGCAGCTCTGCGAGGGGCAGTTCACAGGGATGCATAGTTTGAGTTTTAGGAGACACCACTCCTCAAACATCTGCTGGCCTTACATTACTGTGCACTTTGCCTCTTTGAGAGAGAATATCCACTTCCCATGGCTTTGCATACTAGCACACGGTTACACAGCCACCTTTGTAGACCTTCCGTCTTAAAAAGAATGGCTAAGTGGACAGATATATCCACTGGAGTTGCTATCTGCTGAAATGACTGACTTGGCTTTTATTTATTGGGTTATTTGTGTTATTAATTTGTAGTATTTTTAAAGAAAGCTAAGTCCAAAATATTTATTCTCTGTTAATGTGATGGCAACAGAGATGTAAACCACTCATTGTTAAATGAAGATTGAATACAATTGTTTGCTGCTCCTTGAAGTGTTTCTTTAGAGGTTTTGACCATCGTCTCTAACTCATAAGAACAAATAAATGTTATCCCTTTATATGCACTGAAATTTAATATTGTTGAAGACAAGTATTTCTAGTATCTTCCTGAAATTAGATGTACAAATTGAGAAATGTGAATTTTCGTCATTTAGAAATGGAACTTGTTTAAGTAGTTTAAATCTTGCCCTTATTTCTGGTGAAATCTGATGATATTCTGATGTCTATTCACTGTCCAGTGGAGTCATAGTATCAAGTAACTTTCATTAAAGGCCTTAAGTACTTTAAACCTAAAGTGATACAGTTATCACATCTACTTCCAATAATAAGAAGAGCTTAATGCTGTGACCAAGTAGCATTTACTTTTCAAACAAATACAGGTTTATTTCAAAAGGGGAAAGAGTAGAGATTTTGTTTTGTTGCAGAGTTGTTTTTTGTTTTTTTTTGTTACTGCTTTTGTTTTTCTCCTTGTAAGCCTCTGGCCAAATATCTTAGTGATTTATGCAGAGTTCTTAAATTCCTGAAATGGTATATTGCCTCGATCACAGAAACAAACTACTTCAGTGTTTTTGTGTTTTTCTTTCATATGTAATTCTGCTGAAACTGCAAGTTTGGTGATGTTTAAGGCCTTTTGTACTGTTGGTTGAAATATTTTGACACAAAGGATCTTTATACCTTTGCAGAGACAAAGTGGTGTTTTTTTGGTTGAAGCTTCCACAAATACACTGAGGCCCTTCATACAAAGTAGCAGTTGCACATGCTTAACCAAAGAACCACCTTTCAGTTTCTAGTAACTTACCTTGAATTTCATTCAGTTTGATTGACAAGGTTTATGCAGAATACAGGCATGCCTTGCATTTAGTGTTTGCCATAATGCAACTGTTGATATGCAACATAATTCTCTAACTTAGCTGCTCTGGTTTTAGTGATGAAATGTTATGCCAAAATGTGGGATTTCACGTGTGCTGATTTGGGGCTTGCAGACTTCCAGGTATGTGTTTGGAGGACAGGCTCAGGCTTGATTTAGTGGCTTGACTTGGTGGTTTGGTGGTTCTTCGATGTATGGAAGCATCCTATTTAATATTTGAAATTCTGAGAGACCTACACAGCAATTCCAACTAACTTAACGTGAAGAATGTATTGCTTGAATTATGTAACCATCCCATGTTTTGATTTCCTTGGGTTTATGGATCACTTCATCTTTAGTAAGACCCATTTTTGTAATTGTTGCTGGGTAAGGAGGAGAATGACAACTTGAGGCTGCCCCTGAATTTTCCTGCAGCATTCTAACCAATTTAAATGAGACCACCATGATACCTGGGGATCTTCTTTATTCTTGTTGTTGTTAGTGTTCAGAATTTTGCGCTGAAATACTTTCTTCACATTCTAACTTCATCTAGTCTGCACTTAAAAATTACTAGCAAGAAGGATGCATATTTAATGTATTTCCTGTTTTCTGTTGCTTCTCTTTGCTCACTGGTCAAGACATTGAAATTGCCAACATTTTCCATCCCAGTTATTTGTGAGACCATCTTTTCGAATCCTAAGGTAACATAGTCATTTTAGAGGGTCATCATAAGGCATTTTTTGTTTGCTTGTTTTTAAGTTTTCCTCTTCTCCCTCCCCGTTTGTGTGACCGCCTTAGATTAAAGAAGAGTCTCTACTACGAAGATTAAAACTGTATTTCAGACAGTTATCTTTCAGTAATGGCAAATTAGTTAAATCAGCTGAGAATGTGCATTGCAGTTTTGATATGTTCCTTTCCCAGTTTGAAGAGAAATCATTTTGTAGGGAGAATTAAATTCTCGCATAGTCTGTTAGCTTGTCCTCCTTTGAAATGAATCTTCCTACTTGATGCTTCCTGTTTCAAATTCAACAAGGACTTGCCAAGGAGAACTTTCTGTAGTATAGTCTTTCTCAGGAAATATAGCTTAAGGGCCTCGTGCTACATGCTGTGTCTGATTTAGAAATAAGTTGTGTGGCTTGGTGATACAGCAGTGGTACGCTGCCAAAAAGAAAAGAAAATGGAAAAACAAAATCTCCAATGAGACCTTCTTAGGGTATGAAATATTCACCGAATTCTGCCATATTTACAAAAAATATATATATATGTATATTAAAAAGCATACCTTAGCAGTGACAGTCTCTTTCTTAGTGCTCGTCGGTGAGAAGTTGATGGTCTTTAGCTTTACTGTGAGCAGCCATTCCAGGGACAGGTACTTACATGTATTTGGTATACTTAGCATTCAGTTTAGAACAAAGACAATGATTTAGAGTTCAGAAGGGAATGCTTGTAGTATTAAACCTAGGTGATACTGTGTCATGTTATTGCAAAGAACAATGATAATATTTATTATCGTTCTCTACTAGCTAATCAGGCTCATTGCAAGTAAGCATAGTGTCAAGGGGCTAGTGATAATTGCTTAACTGTTTTTGCACAGAGCCAAAGTTAGCCCTTTCTCTCCTTCCTTTACCTTAGCTGAACGTTACTGTACTGCAGCAGCACTTGCAGAAGTTCATGTGTGCCCATTTACAGCCCAGCTTGTTAGCTTCAGGTCACTGTAGGTACTGGCTTAATTGAGCACAACACAGCAAGTTGCAAAGGATGAGAATCTGGCACATGCTCATTTTGCCAGCTCTACTACAAGACGGTGACTTTCAGAACTGTGCACTGATCGCTGTGCGCTGTGACCAGTTGGGAGCAGTAATGGCTTATTTTGAAACACTACTTAAAAAAAAAAAGCAACACAAAATACAAAGTTTATTATTATAGTCATACAATATGCAATACATACATACAATATACACGTTTTAGAAATTAAATTGATACCCATCTGTCTAATAATTCAGATAAGTCTGATCTTTGTATGCACAGTAGTATACAAGTTTGTTTCAACTAAGGTACCTTGAAGCTTGCCTGATTTCAAGGAATGTATGGATTTGTTTCAAGACTTTGGGGATGAAGATGTAGTTTCATGTATTCCATCTGTGATTATTGAATTAGGAAATCCAAAATCTGAATAAAACACAAAAAAGAGCATTGATTGTGAATGGAAGATTGGGTGCCGTTTCCAGTATTAAACATAGTGGGTATCAGTGTAACTTCTGAAATAGGTGTTTGGCTATAATGTTCAGCGTTTTTCAGAAAGCCTGAATATACAAAAGCGCAGTACCCCTGTAAAAGCAGTAGCAGAACTAAATTACTAATGCTGAATACTTGTGGCAGAATTCTGTACAGAGTGTTGCCTTCCCTGTGGACCCATACAAAGGTTGGGAAAATAGCATTCTACAGAGACTCTGTGGCTTTGCGTCAGTGGTGGAAGATGCTTCCACAACTGCTCTTATTCAGACATTGTGTTTCTACTGTATCAGCTTAATTTTCTCAGTGTTTATAGTGCTACCTTTATGTAAATCACTTCTGGAAACTGCCAGGCTTTCTTCAGAAGGTGCTGAAAGCTGTTAGAATTGGAGCTAGCATTCATTAGATTTCATAATGGAGGTGGCATTCTAGAAATTCTGTTGTTTTCCTTGCAGTTTGCAACTTGGCATGGAAAGATTGGTTTTCCAATTAAATACTCTTCACTGAAACCTGGCGTCTCTTAACCATATGTACAGATCATCTTTATAAGTTCCATCTGGGCTTGTATTTCGAGGGTTTTATTACTACTTATGTCTTACGCTTTTTGGTGAAGCATGCTTTGGCAAATCAATTCTCTTCTTATTTCTAGTTTACACTACTACAGAACTAAATTTACCTAATAACGAACCTCATGGAGGTTTGATCTTTAACCTGTTGCTATTTATCTGTCTGTTTTATTAAAAGCCCTTAGTGCTTTATGGTCAAAATCTCCAAAATAGCTTTTAAATGAGAAAATTGGAAATTAAAAAAAAAAAAATTGGAATGTGGAAAATGAGCTTGATATTTTGAAACCAGAAGCAGTGCCAGAAGTGTTGATCATATTCAGGGATTCCATGTGGGCTTTGAAAATGTATATATATTTATATGCACCGTTATATAAATATGAGCAATGTTTCTCATATTCAGACTTCAACTGAAATTTTGTCTTTTTTAAGATATCTGAGAACAAAATAGAAATTTGGAGGGGAGCCAAGCAGATACTGGTGGGATGGCTGGAACTGTTTTGCTGCAGTTGATGTGAAGTTGGGAAAGACTGCTCTTCCGTCTAGTAAGCCATTGCTAAGAGATCACTGGCCCTGGAAGAATTCGTGCACATGTTGTTTTGGGGTAGATTCCCTGAAGGGCATGCTTTGCATATCCATACTGAAATAGCATGTCCAATTCAGGAAGGAATTGCTAGTTGGCAAGTAAATGCATCATAGAATCATAGAATCATAGAATGGCCTGGGTTGAAAAGGACCACAGTGATCATCTAGTTTCAACCCCCTGCTATGGGCAGGGCTCCCAACCACTAGACCAGGCTGCCCAGAGCCACATCAGCCTGGCCTTGAATGCCTCCAGGGATGGGGCATCCACAACCTCCTTGGGCAACCTGTTCCAGTGCGTCACTACCCTCTGTTTGAAAATATCTTTATTGGGCTCTGTGTATGGATGAGCTCAAACAAACATAATTGGTGTTTTATTGAATTAGAGGTTGTTTTTTGAATATAGAATTATGTAGTGATTCCAGAACTAGGTTTGAGTCAGAAGCAGGGCATATTTGCTTGCAGCAGGATGCATTTGCAAGCTAGTAAATGCAGCTTGAGCGCTCAAGCATCCACATCCACATCTGAAAGATTTTCAGCATGACAATTTTAGAATAAAAATACTGATGTATTTTCCTAGCTTCACTTTTTGCCTCTTGACTTTGAATGAGAACCTTACGTCGTAGTCACTTCTCATGGTTTGTTGTGGATTAAGTGTGAGAGGCGTCACAAAGCTAAAAAGTAGCCGCAGAACAGAATTTCATTAAGCTTAAGAGCTGCCATCCAGACCGTGCTTATGGAAAAAACCATCATCCAAAGTTTTGGCTTCCTTTCTGCCAGTCGTGGCTGCAGACTGGTGCTTTGTGAGGAAGTATCAGTAAAAAAACAACTTCATGTTGTTTCTAACTGGCTGGCTGGGTAGTTCAGTGTTTTCAGTTTCCACTGTTGTCGCTGGTATATTCTGCAAGCAGACAAGTTGTTCAGATTGTTACCTTTAAAAATAAAGACTATGTTTCAGTGATGGCTGGAAATAAGCCTTCTTTACGGATACAGGATGCTTACCTATACATTAAATAGTGTTTGATGTTTTGGTCAGAAGAGTAGGGAAGTTTTGTTTTTTTTCTCTTTGGTAAATTTCACCAAACCAAATCCAAAGAAACTTGTGACCTTGTGTGCAAAGACTGGCTAGATCCTACTGCAATCTAGAAGCAGGTCTGTTGCGTGACAGAGCACAGGTTGTTCTAATGTGTGCATTTCTAGCCAGAACTTGTGGGGGATTTGGAGCAATAACTTCTGTCTGTTGACTCAAATTTGTCTGTAAATGTACACGTGATACAGTTTCAGAATGGAACTATGTTCATGACTAATGTTACCCTAGTTGGTTTTGGTACAGTGCCTGTTTTTGCATGTATTGTATTGGAAAAGTAATCTCTGTGTCCATTGATGGCGGAACAGAGAATGTGGTTTAAGGTTGAGAAGTACTCGTATAGACTGCAGAGGTATTTCATTAACTTTGATTGTATGCACAAGTCCTCTTCCTAATAAAGGGTTGTTTGTTTGTTTGTTTGTTTGTTTGTTTTTTTGTAGTGGGTATAAGAAGCTTTTAACTTAATATTGTGTTCACAGTGCAGTCCTTTGTAAGCACAAAATGTTTAATATATTTTGAAATAAAATGCTATTGAAGAAAACTGAGTTGGATTTTAATGATGGGGTCTTTGGTCCACAAAAGCAGTTAATCTGGTGAAATCTGAGGCTTGCTTTAGGCGAAGCACAGATATGGATGGCAGTGGATCACTGAGCACCACTTCCTTCACTTCCATACTTCCCTTTCTTCTTCACTTTTCCCACTGTGAGGCGTGTGCCTCAGCAATAACTCTGGTTGGCTTGGCTGCCTGCAGTGGCGTGACCATGTGCTCAGACCCTACGAAAGCTTGCATTGGGCAGCTAAAGGTAATTCAAGTTACTTTCATTATGGCTTACTCTGTGAAATGGAAATGATTGTTGGTGTCTAAGCATAATTTTAGCTCGTTCTATTGACTATAAAGCAAAAGTGATCAAATCCTTTTCTCATGACTGCTTGCTTTGTTTAGAAAGAGGTACGACTGATGTTCCACTCTCAGCCCTCTCATTGTTCTGTGGCCAGACTCATTGCCCTCAAGTAATTCATATAGCACAGCCCATTGTAGTTAATGTCTCTTTAAAGAAAGATGAATGATATTTAGATTCCTCTGAAGGAATCAAACATTATTTATTTCAATGTGGGCAGGGTATTTTGGCAGTTTTTGCTAGCTATATAATAATGATTTTTTTAATGTTCCTTTATTATGTTTGAAAACCAGGGCTTCCAAGATGCTCAGAATTCAGTAAGTTGGAACCAAGACAAACATATGTGCAAATCTGTAGCCCACTGTGCAAAGCTAATGCACTTCTGAAGGGAACTCCTTTGTTTTCGCTCTTTTTTTCTCTATTTATTTTTTTTTTATAGTTTTAGTGCACAGATTAAGAGCAAATGACCGATTTTTCTCGTGCTCAGCACCCACAGCAGAATGGTTTAGCACCAGTGAAAGGGCCTATTTGCTCAGTCTCAGCTATTCCCTTGGAGTGCGTCAGGAGGTGTAAGTGCAATATAACTTGCTAACAGTATGGTGTGGGAGGCTAGACAATATGAAAGAATGATCAGGTAGATAGAAAAGCTGAAACAGTGCTGAAATAAATATGTTATCGATGTATTTTGAGCTTGACCAGAGAAATCATTTAAAATGTAATGGTTTCATTGTAAGGAGCTCTCATCATTTTCAAACTACAGATGTATTCCTTGCGGATTTCAATTGGATTGTTAATGCAAGTAAAGACTCTTTGGTACAGTCATTTATATTGTAGTTAAAATTTTTAAATTGGTCTTTTAACTTCAGAACAGAGTCAGCTTTGCCTACACAGTATTTGTTACAACTCCCCTTACACTCTTGAGGAGGATATGCATTGAATATCCATGAGCCTCAGAGGGCCTTACCACCTCCATTGTCTCCTCAGTTCTGCTTGTTGCAATTGGTTAGCATTAAACATTAATTGCTGGGGAAAAGGGAATAAAAGCTTCTCTGTCCAAGAGTTTAAACTGATAGCATTTAATTGAAAAATGGCAGGAAATCTGTGGCAAGCAGCTGATTGCTACTAGCGAAGATGAATGTTGTCTCTTAGGGATTGATAGAATGAGTTAGACAGGACCCTTAAAGGTCTTCTAGTCCAACTCTCCTGCAGTGAACAGGGACACACCTACAGCAGACAGGTTAATGGGAACAAAAGCTGGAAGGGTTGCTTTTACTACACAGTTGGTTTCTAACCCATGCCCCAAAACTCTTTTCAAGTTGACTAGTGGCATATGAATTATCTCTTCCTGCTGAGTGAGGCCAAACCATGCAATTGCTTTACTAAACAAGTTTTACTGAATGTTGGTAAATGTTTCTAAAGATTACTTTCAACTGTTCTCACCTTTACCTCTTTAGAAGACTTCAGTGATACACACTGTGCAGTTACATTTTGTTTTTCAATTGAACAGTGCTGAAAGCTAATAGTCGGTAAGATTATTTTTCCATCTTGAGAACATTAAAGTCCCTTGTTCACAATGCAATTGCAGTCTTTTGGCTTTACCACTCGTAAAAATAGCAATTATCATTCTGAGAAAAAAAATACCCCAGAGACGCAAGTATTTATGTCTGGTTGACATAAATCCGAGTGCACAGTGAATGATAATAAAGAAGATTGTATGAAGAATGAAAGCAGTTCGGAAAACCACTGAACTGATATCTCATGCTGCCATTTAAAATTTCACATGCTGACTGAAATATGTAATGCAATCCTAACATCACTTGTAAAAAGAATTGAACTTGCATATTAAATATTAAGTTTATTCTTCCCTTTGATTGAAGGATGTTTAATTCCTTTGACATAGCTTTGTGTCAAAAGTTAATCGCTCTCTTCTCCATCCAAATCAGAAAGAACTCCATGCTAACAACCTTTCTACATAAATTCACAAGGAAGTTCACACTGCGTGTCACAGCAACTGGTTCTTTGTTTCTTTGCATGACATGTTCTTTGAAAATGTAATGCTGACATTATTTGTGTGGTGAGGGCCTCAGATATTTGAGGATGCAGTTCCCTAAAGTTCTGAATGTGTATATGAATATGTATCTTCTTTACAAAGAGAGTGGTGAGGTGCTGGAACAGGCTGCCCAGAGAGGTTGTGGATGCCTCATCCCTGGAGATGTTCAAGGCCAGCTTGGATGGGGCCCCAAGCAGCCTGGTCTAGTATTAAATGTGGAGGTTGGTGGCCCTGCCTGTGGCAGGGGGGTTGGAGCTGGATGAACATTGAGATCCCTTCCAACCCAAGCCATTCTATGATTCTATGATTCCTCTTCAGTGTAACTGGTTTTCAGAGGTTGAAGGCACTTGCAGTGCATGCAAGTGAACACTGGGTCCAAGTGTGTACTAACACCTGTGTTGTTGTTTTGTTTGCTTGTTTCTGGAGCGCCCGGAACACTGCACACATTTGCATTCTTGGTTCACAGCTGAAATCTCATCTTTGTGCCTGAGGTGAGTAAAGCAGGCTATTGGATGGGCAAACATCTGCTTCTGTTTACAAAGGAAGGTAAACAGGAGAGAAAAGCACACTGTGATAAAAAAAAAAAACCCTTGCTGAGATGGTTGATATGCATCTTTCAGATGAAGTTGTCTGACAAGTTTTAGGGAAACTCCCATTTAGTTTTGGCTGTGCTGACTTAAGGCTTTTGTTTATTTTTTATTTTTTAAATGAGAAAAAAAACATTTGTTTGAAAACCTTGATGTAACCCTGGTGGGCACATGTTTTTTTGTGTCACTGCTGTTGCTGACAGCTCTAAGAACTGGAGGGAGGTCAGGATGCAGATTTTGCATCTTTTGTGTTTCTCAGTTCTCAGAAGAAACGCGTTTCTCTTCATTGTCAAGGATGTGAATGTAGTTGAGCTTTGTTCAGAAAAGACATCCTTTGGTAATTTTGGCTTGTCTGGATTTCTTGTGGCATTCAGCTTTATGCTGTTGAGTTAAATTTGCTGCTCCTGATCTGAGACTACGAATTGGAAAGCTAAGGGCATTTCCTGTGGAAATTTGGAAGTAAGTAAGTAACTGTTCACCAGATTAACAAAGAGCATTGTGACAAAGAAGTATTTCTATGTAATTCTCTTCTTTCTCTGCTTTACCAACAGGGGAAACTGAACTGTTGCAGTTCAGATAGTTCTTCTTCTCTGAGATGCCACAGTCAAAGAATCAGGTTTATGATTATTATCTAAGAGAGACTGGATCCAGGTAGGTATATCTAACTAGACTGATTTTCAGTAAAAGAACTACCCTCAATAGCTCTAGAGCTGAACTTAACACTGGCAGAGTTAGGCAATGGCAGCTCTGCTGGCCAGAATTGTGATATGATTTTTATACCAGAATGATTACATGAAGGCTTCTTAGGCTACATGTCACTACAACACGTATCTAGCAAGTGGCAAGGCATAGCAGTCCCCAAAAGTGCCCACATACAGGTTGTACCTCTGTAGGTCTCAAAAAAAGTGGTAGAATAATTGATTGATAATTAAAGGATCGCTGCTATTTTGTTTGCTGATTGGGATTGGGAGTATGCTGCAGTATTTGTTGACAATGAGATATTGGCGTTGTGGGGAGAAAAGTACCACATAGTCCTCTTGAAGCACCATATGGAATTCTGTTGTAAGTTTTGTCATAAACGATTTGGCAAAAAATAGGTGGGTTGTTCCAAAAGTAATGCCTCCTATTTATTTCCTTGGAAACTGCAGCAGATACAGAGAGCATAATAACTCCATTTGATAGAGCAAATTCTCATCTACAGAACACTGTTTTTCAACATATTTGCCATCATTAGCTATGCCTTTTCACCAGCGATGAGCAAGAGCCTGCATGCCACGCTTGTAAAAATCCACACCAGCGAAGCTGACCCGCTGTCACAGTCGCCACTGCTGAATCACACTACCCAGCACCTCACTGTGCTCACATCCACTGTTAGTTTTCCACAAATGTTCAGCAAGCATTGGTGAATGTCAGTGGGTGCCATTTTTTTCCACATGACGGGATTCATTGACAGACCTTTACTTCGTACACACTTCCATGTTAGACGCCATTTTGTCAGCCACCCCTCTGCTGCCATCTGTCACACAGCAACAATATGTAATGGAATGTTGGTGAGAAGGTTCAACCCCTACTGCCATACCACCAACATCTGCCTCTGATGTTGTGAAACAATATAATAAAATAGGAAGCATTGCTTTCGGAGCAGTCCTTACATCTGTAAAAGAAGGGGAATGTAGATCTGTTTTGCGTCAAATGAAATATTTACTCAGATTCCTCTCAAAGAAGGCTCCTCAGAAAACCATCTTTCCATGAAACGTTCCAACAGTTCTTCTTTGTCATGACAGTTCATTTCAGCTTGTTTCAATTCACACGGATAAAAACCATTGCTTCCTGCTCCTACTGAACAAAAGGCCATAACATGTATGTAGTACCATCAGGAGGCAGCAATGTCAGGTCTTCTTTAGATAGATTTCATCTTTTAGTTCATATTTTACAGAATTGGGTCTTCTTTCTTTTTCCCTTTCCCTTTCCCTTTCCCTTCCCCCTTCCCTTTCCCTTTCTCTCTTTTTTTTTTTTTTGTTTCTTTTTCTTTTTTTTTAAATAAATTCTGTTTTGTGAAAAGCCAAACTGCTGGTTTTCATCAAGTGTGGTTTAGCTGTAGACTTTCAAGAACTGACACAGCATCTTCCACACCATCAATGTCAAATATTTTATTGTGTGTTTCTCTGTGGCCTGTAACTGACATGTAAGAGCTTCTTTCTTTAGAAAATACTACCAATTGATAGCTAGAGGGAGGCTGCCATTGCTGTATGATTGCAGTCATTGCTGTGGTTACTCTTCTCCCATTTTTCCATACATCCTGACCAGGAGCTGTCTGTATGCTGTAAAGCCAATTTCTTTGTGGAGATTTAAATTAAATAAATGTTTTTCTCAAGGATGAAATAACTTTAATTTTCTCTTCAGATTATTACCAATTATTGCAAATTGATGAAGTCTTGTATGTTTTTCTAGCCGTATTTATCTGAGGAATTGTGAACCTGATGCTTATGGATTCCTAATAAAGCTACAGAGCTTTCATAGCAATGAATTTTATCTCTCTGCTTGCCATCTCCCCTGACTTGCAGGCAGCAAAAAACTTGCCTTCAAAGCATTTCTGCTCTCTTATGAGAGTAAGTGAGTGTCCTGTAGCGACTGAAACTTCCAATGTATTTAACTTGGGGGTCAGAATGAGCTGTCTTGCGGTGGTATTTATAAAGTAGCTGAATGGAAATTTCTCAGTGCCATCACAAGAACATTGGGATTGCCTGTACAGTTTCAAATGCCATTGCTTTCTTCATCTCTCAGGAACAAATATTTGAAGAAAGGATTCTGGGGTTAAGTTCTCCCAGATGGGAAAAATCCAACATAGGCATGGCCACAGGGCAAATGTGCTCTTTTCTTCCGGGACAAATCAGCTTATTTCTACAGTTATATTCTATCTTTTCTAATAGATGAATTGTAAGTGATTGTATTAAATAAAATACAAGCAAGATATTATTCGTTAAACTGAAATGATCATTTGATTAAAAGATATTCCTGTTGTCTGAACCGTCATGCACATGAGGAGTCTTGTCTCAGGAAATACTTCCATTTTGATTGACCGTAAAGAATTTTGTTGACCTGATAGACTCTCGTGAGAGCTGATGAACACCACATCAAAATAACATCAAGATTAAAAAGTTGGTAATAATGATTGAAAGTCAAATGACTGTAGAAATTGTAAGTGAGAATACTCACAAAGCATTGCAGTATGTTCCTTTGAAAAATGGATTTTGGTCTATCAGAACATTGTTGATGTATATCAAGGAAGAAAAACTTAAATTATTTGAAGGCAAAATAAAATAGCTCTGTTATTTCTTCCAAATGCAAGGTGATATACATTCAGGTTTCTGTATATAAATGAGGATTATATTTGGAGACCAGTGCCTCTTTAGAGGGTTTATGGTTCAACTGGTGTTGGATTACAGTTAAAACAAATGCAATCTTTGGATGTGTAAAAATGAGAGTATTGGGTGTATGTCTCTGACATTAACAGGAGAATTGAAAAAACTGAGCTAGACCTGAGGCTTATGCACTGAAAAGGGTGTTAGCTGGTAGAGAAGGTTCTGAAGCAAAGGGAATGATTCAGGCTTGACAAATTTTCCTTCTAATGTGTGACTAAAAAACACTCTATTTCGAGATTAGCAAAAATGAAAAAGTGGGAGGGGAGTTGTTGGTAGTAGACTGGTAATGTTCTAAGGGGAAATGAATTAAATTTAAAAAACAAAGAGTCTTCCTTTCAAGTAGTATAAAAATGGCAATATCAGAGGGCTGGAGTTTATTTCTAAATAAATTTGGACTGTAATTATGGCACATGTTTTAACACTAATTAACAAATGCAAAAGTCACCCTGATGAAGACATTAATTATCATAGAGGAACTAAAATCTGTGTCCAGGGCAACTGAGTTTCTGAATGAAAAATACATACAGCTTCTGTTATATAAGATGGAAAAGAGGAGCTAGAGCAATCACTTTAGCACAAAATTCTGTGAGTGCTCCAGTGTGGGGAATGTTTGCTGAAAACTGTAATTTTGTTCAGTTAAACCTCCTCATATATTTAAAAGCATTTGTAGTTGCCTGCAAAGCTAAAAAATGCCTGCTGTCTTGGGAACTGTGAGGTCAGCGCCTTTGATTTCACGATAGTTCCTTGCATCGTACTGGTCTTTGTCCTTTATTGTATCTTTTTATTGTAACATAAAAATGGTGGTTGCAAAAAGGCCTTTTACTAAGGATTTAGGAGTGGAAATGGGTTCATGAGTCATGCTGAAGCAAGATATATTTTTCAGCTTTGCGTTGCTTTACTTTGATGTTAGCTTGTTGACTTTTATGTTTTCCAAATAAGTATCTGTGATGTTGAGTGAAAAACATTCTGCTTTTTTTGTCTTGTTTTTAAGAAAGTGATGCCATGCCCTGATCTCCCTTAACAGGAACATTTGTCGCTTGTGGTTCTGGAAAATGCTGTCAAGTTTTCTGGCATGCTTAGGAGCTCCCTCATTTCCTTCCAGAGTCAGTATATTTTCTGGAATGACATGTAGTGTCCACCTCTCCTCCAGGTATAAAATGCTCATTAGTGAAGGAGCAGTCTAATCTCGGGCCATAGGATGAACAGGAATGACCTTGTAGCTTTGCCAACATAATTTATTAATTTATTAAATTACCTAATGTATGGGCAAGTCCTCCTGGAACTGACTGTTTGTTGGCTTTTCTTTTTCTCCCTGTGAAATCTAGTTCAGAAGAGGAACAGGGTAAACTGTTGCTGGCTGCAGCATCCTTGTCACAGTTAAGTGATACAGAGGTGCTGGTGCTGTTTCTCAGAAGAGGCTGACTCTTTTCATGAACTCTTTACATATATTTGGATCAAGACTTATTATAATTTTTGTCTTTAAAACAATTGTTTCTCTCATAATCCCTAAAGGCTGAGAAACCCAGCAACACACCAGCTGAAGGGACCAGGGCAGGCTGGCAAGGACCTCCCATGAGGTTCTGCCACCTGAAATAACTAGACAGGGCCAGCCAACGAGGGGCCAAGGCAGTGCTATGTGTTGCAGCAGGGATGAGGCCATCAGTGGAGAGACAGCAAGGGCCTGCCTTACCCTCCTTGACAGCCATGTTTCTCCTTGGCCTTGTTGCTGTGTGCCCTGAGGGGAGAGCAGCATCTGGGAGCAGACATTGCCATCCCGGATCTGGGCTGGTGTTGTTTTGTGGCACAGTGGGCATCCTAATAACTCCTCCAGGACGGTGTAATGTTCATGATGGTTGGGAATTATTGAACATCCATTGCTGCCTGCTGCAGTTTGTATTTGTCTTTTCCTTGCTAAAACATCGTCATGGCTCTGTTAGTGGTTCTGATGGTGCTGCCGCAGTGGGGTTTCCTCAGAGTCATGACAGATGCTTGAAATGTTGGGCTCTCATTCCAACCCTTTGATTGTTTTAATTTTCTTTTATTTTTCATTTCTTTCTTCCTTTGCAGGTGACCCTTTGCTTTGTTGACATGCGTAAGGTACTGACAAGCAAGGGAGGCTGTTAATTGTGCATTGGTCTACATTCAAGCAGAGACACAGAATAGAGGTGTGGACTAAAGCCCAGATCTGGAAGGGGAATTAGGATTTTTATGCCCGGTTTCACTGTTGAGATCATTTTAAGAGGCAGCTAGGAGTTGATGCAGGAGTTGATGGTTTTAATACCTCTATACTTCCCAAAATTTGTTCTTGGATGAGCCTAGAAGCCCAATGGCTTGGCAGACACAAGCAGCTCAGTAACAGATGTGCACCTGAGCTCTTCCAAGTCTGTAACTCGGTATTGTTCCTTGGATTCTCTCTGTTAAGTGTATGTACTTGAAGTAGGCTTACTCTGTGTGTCTGTATTTGGGCTATTGGCCCAAGAGAGCCATCTTAGTGGGAAGGACAGCCAATATCAGTTATGTTTGTTTTCTTTTTCTCTTGTATGCTATCCTGTTGGTTTAAATATTCATCTGGGATACAAGTTCAATTTACTCTTCTTCCACATAGAAGCTTGTGTGGAAGGAAGATCCTGCTCTGGTGGCAGTTTAATATAAAGAAAGTGCTAGATACTGCTGCTTGCTCTTACTAATTTACTACAGGTGGGTTCATCTGAGAAGGGAAGCTGCATTCCCTTTTGTAGATGGAAGAAGCAGTGAGCAGGAAAGAGACCTACCCTGTTGAGGCAGAGAAGAGTACTGAATCCACTCAGGTACAAGGTAGGTGTTCAAATACTTAACAGATGGATTAAAAAGAGGCTGGATGCAACCCTCTTAATCGTCTGATTTGTAAGAAAATAGTAATTCCCTGCTGGCCTCTGTCAGAAACCTGATTCTAGGACAAATAGTTCTAAGCCAAATAGTATTTCCCTAGTACTGCCAAACAAACTTAAAGCATTTGGGAAAATGAATGTAAAACACGTCTTCACCAGAGATATCCTATGGGTAGTGCTCAGAGAATGCCTGTCTGCTTGCTGGAATAGAATGAGAGAAAAAAACAAGGGTATGCTCCTAATTTTTGTAGGAGTTTTCAGTTTAACTTGCCATCAAAGGGCTAGAGAGAGTTGAGGTTCTTCAGCCTCAAGAAGAGAAGGCTCTGGGGAGATCTTATAAAGGCACTTCAGTACATACAGGGGGGCTACAGGAAAGCTACAGGACTTTTCATCAGAGGGTGTAGTGATAGAATAAGGGGTAACAGCTTTAAAGTAAAAGCAGAGATTTAGATTAGGTATTTGAAAGAATTTTTTCTACAGTGACGGTGTTGAGGCACCAGACCAGGTTGCCCAGAGAAGCTGTGGATGTCCCATCCCTGGAGATATTCAAGGCCAGGTTGGATGGGGCCCTGAGCAGCCTAAGAT
Source organism: Pavo muticus (assembly GCA_016647715.1). Classification (NCBI taxonomy): domain Eukaryota; kingdom Metazoa; phylum Chordata; class Aves; order Galliformes; family Phasianidae; genus Pavo; species Pavo muticus. The sequence goes on from JACDJE010000155.1 coordinate 876,582, forward strand.
GCTGGGTGGCAGTCTTGCCCATGGATGATCTTTGAGGCTCCTTCAACACAAGCCATTCTATGCTTCTATGGTTTCCAGAACATCAACTGAGTAGGCTCCTGTATGGGAACTGTTGAGTCATGGCCTGAACCATTGATTGATCACCTGAGGCAAGGACTGAGTCAGCCATGGGAGCAAAGGTGGAGGCAATTCACCTGTGTGACCAGGAGGGGTGGAGCCTGGCTGCACCTCTCCTAGACCCCATTTAAGGCCTGACTGCCACTGGGGAAGGATCTTTTTCTGGAGATAGCTCCCTTTGGGGTTTTCTACTGTAAGCCTAGGACACAGGTGAGCATTTCATTTTTGATTGTCTCTTTCCACTATGATAATCTTTTTAACTATAAACCCGTAAAATACCGTGCCACTCTTCTAACTGTATGTTTGTTAATTTTACAGCTCCTAGACATATTAAAACCTGAAAGCAGATTTTTTTTAATTTGTCATTTACATCTGTACTGATAATAATGTTCTTTCTAGGAGCCGTAGTTCTTTAGAAAGGTGATCATCTTACAGAGAACTTGGTAATTTCAGAAAATAAGCAGTATTAATATCAAACCAGTAATTTTCACTTGAATATTCCTCATCGGTTACCTGAAATGCTTGCTAGGAATTTTCACCTCTCTAAGAAAAAAACAAAATCAGTTAAGAAACTTCTGAGAGAATTTCCTACGAAGAGTTTTAGGTTGTTCCTTTTAGGAAGATAGAATTAGTAAGCTCTCAGTTCAGAGGGAAACGAAAAAGAACTGAAAAAGTCCAGCAAACAGAATGTGTTGCTGGCATGTTTTAGGGCTTGCTCGATTAAAATACAAATTTTAGGTTATCTTCTGTAATAGACAAAAACGGAATGTGGAAGTATGTTGCTTAGTAGTATTCTTGTTTCAGAAAGCAAAAAGTCAAAATAGACGTTTTTTTTTTTCTTCTCTGAAAAATCCTTTCTGGTAAGGAAGATTGTAAGGATTATTCTGGGACTGTTGCGCTTTGTGTATCTTTATGATGATTCCATCAGACAAATGTTTTGGTAAGCCAAGGGAACTGTACTGATGCCAGTCCAGGCAGTTTTAGTGGATACTGCTGTAGTGGCTGTTGACTGCAGGAGAGGTGACCCGAATACAATTTTGTCTTTAAACAACAGTCTAAAGCAAACTCTGTAGCAATTTCAAAACTCTAAACTTCCTGTATTCATCTTGGCAATTTTGACTTGGATTAATACTGGGTAATCAGGTAAAGGAAGAGTTAAATGTGGTATTCTGGAATGTAGTGAATGGTAAGGAGGAATGCCTACCTATTAAGGACCCAAAAATTCATTGAAGACTGCCTTTCTTTTCAAACCAGCCTGGAATAGTAGCTAAAATAAGTATTGGGGAAGACTGTACTAAAATAAAATAAATTAGAGATTAAATATGAATAGTTATATGAGTTACTTGTAAGCAAGGGTAGGCTCAGGATGTGAAGGTTAGTTCAAACAAGTATAATTTTGCATCAACATGATTATTTACAGAAGTGCATATTTGAGAAATATGAGCAGGCTTCAATAAATGAGAACATAAATAGGTGATGTCATAAGAATTCTCTCAAGAATGCACAACCAGCCAATATAATGGCTTGCTGGTTATATAAGGCTGCCCTTGGTTTGCAGCTGCAGTATGTTTTTCCTGAACAGAATGGTGCTGCCAGGGAAACCAACATCTTGGAATAAAAAATGCACTATATCACCAAAGCAACAAATAGACTTTCATTTTTTTCAAATTGAAGTATTTTAATGTAAAGACATTGCTACAAGTCCTATCATTAGCTTGAAATTAGATGATTTGGAAGAAAGAATGGACTCAAATATACTGTTGTAGTAGTTTAAACAAGCTAGGAGTTTCCAGTTCTCCTATATATTTAATATTCTTCTTTATTCTAAAAGCTTTTGTGTAATAGGGGTCCACTGACAACCTTGGAAAATAAAGGTATTTCTTTTGGTTGAGGAGAAGCAAGCTTTGTGAAACTGGTCTCTCTGCGTCATTAGAACAAATAGCGACTCCAAGAAAAAGCTCTGATTTGAACTGAGTTTTATCTAATTACTCACTGTGGTGTGGTAAACCGCGTTATCTTTTCTAAAGTGTACCATAAATCCCTTGGGACAAATGTATTGTATCTGCATATATTACAGTTATATTTCATTGACACTTGATAAACAATAATAATCTCATGATCTTCAGTGTGAGTGAACAGATTCATCCTGGGAGCAGTGTACTCATCAGATAGAATTATTGGTTAACTCCTAAATCAACAATACTGGAGAACTGTTGGTACTTCTTCCAGTGGATTATTTCAGTATTTACTATGCAGTCTGGTCAACAGAGTAACACTGTTGTGAAGTAAGGCTGTTATTTCTGAGGGAAAGTATTTATATTGATTTGTTTGGTCTTACTAGAAATTCAGAACTTGGAAGATTTGTCTGATGCATAATTAACATTTAAAAGTAAAGGTCACTCAAAAGCTTTACTTAAGCATCTAACAGAGCTGGCATACATTTGATTCATTTTTTATTTCTGGATTTTGTAAAAAATATTATTATGAAAACCTAAACTATGACTTTCACATAAAATGGGACAGACAGAACTGCTCAAGTTTTCATTGGATTTTCAGATGTTTCTGTAACTTTTTAATGCTCTCTTCTACCATCTTACTTGTTTTTGGCCAAAAGAATGGGAGAGACTCAGAACCGCTTGGTAGCGGACACAGCATAGGAAGAAGTCTTTCTGAGTGGTCTGCTGCTATTAACCTTTGGATGGCTTTGCTGAGGGGGAGTGGAAGGCTTGTAGATATTTGCCTTTTTCCTCGACCTCTGACTCCAGTTAACAAGCAGTTGTCTGACAGTCACACAATCAAAACTGAGGACTGAGGCATGGGACTGAGTTATGAAATTTCTGCATGTCTCTCTGTGTACTCTTAGCCTGGGGCAAATGCAAGGGATGTTGATTTAATAAAGGCTGCTTCAGCAGAGTGGCCTTAACCTTGCACCCTGCTATTAGAGCATGCCCACCAGCTATTTTTAGTGCTCATCTAATCTGTGGTAACTTGGTTGCATGTCTGAGCCCTCAGGTGTCACCTCTGGAAAAGATAGGGAAATTTCTTGCATGCATGATAAAGCACAAAAGTATAAATATTATATGCTGTAACTTTCCATTACAACCTTTGTTTTAACAGCAGAGAAAAGTTAAGAAACCACTGGATTTACTTTGTTATGTTCTAAAAGTCATTCTCACTTTTCTAAATCATACTTGCAGTGTTCCCCGTGAAGCCAGAAGGCAATGCTGCTTAGAAATTGCATAGTAGGAGAGAGCTGACATGGAGTTGCTACCATATAAGAGTATGATCATCTTGAGATTTCAGTAATGCTTGCCAGAAGGATGGAATTCAGCCTGTATTTTAACAAAGGAGTGCTCTGAGGTGCAGGAGAGATGAGAACCAACCTGGCATATGTTATTTTGTCTTGGTTTCCAGTTGCCATTTTTCACTACAGCTAAAGAGCTAAGGACAACAGATGATTTATACGTTCTTTGCAGTGAAATAAGAACTTCTTTTAAATATCAAGTACATTTATCCAAAATAATGAAGTCATCTCTATTGGATGAGCAAAGAGCTGGAGGGCAATGTCCAACGAGTTTTGTAGATATTGTGTCTTTGTCTTGGCAAGCGTTGTGGGGAGTAAAATCATTTCTTCATCTGTAGCTGAAAAATCTGAGCAGTAATAACGTCTGTGTGTTGATCAAACATCTGCACGTTTTTCCATTTTGGTGAATAAAGCTGGTGCATGCAACTGCCTATTTGTAATCTTTTCTCTGAATCAGTGTAATAAGGGGTCTGGATGTTTACAGTGTAGGAATGCAGGTCGCCACTGTGAAACTAACTGAGTTATGTGCTGCCTGACCAAATGTTCACGAATGACTACTTCAATCCTGCTGTTTCTCTATAGGGACCATGACATTCTCTTAACCTATTCACTATGTAACCTGAGTCTGTATTTAAAAGAGTTTTGAAGCGAAAAAGTAAATCAGCGCATTAAAGGAAAATGTTTTGTTCCTAGTTTTGAGCTGTTGAAGTTGCATCTCCATAATGAAATTTGTGTTGAGATTTTCACTGTTAACTCTTTGAGAACATTTCATGGCTGATTAATAAATGCCCCTTCACTAGTTATTATATAATGGGGCTGGTGAAGAATGGATAAAATGATAGAATTTCACCTGCTCCGTATTCTCTTGCTTTATTTTTTTCTCCACTGCTGTATATTTCGAAAACTATTATTACATGTATAACTCTCAAATCTCCTCTTCCCTCGGCTGCTTTGATTTCCGTTAACACAAGCTGTTGAACCCAAAGCTGCCTGTCATCTTCCAGTGATATAAGTGATCCTTTCACAGTAATTTACCAGCGTTGTGTTACAACAGAACCTACAAGTTAGTTTATTTCCAAATGAGGGTCAACAGCTTTCAGCAACTTTGAGGAGAGGGAGGAATCCAGGGTGCAATCAAAGCATTAAAGAAGTTTTTGGTTAGTGATGAAATACCAATTATTGCCTGGTGCTAAGAGATACTGTGCTGGCTAGCAGCTATGTAAATGCTATCTGATGTTCCAGTTCAAGGAGCAAGGGAGATAGAGCTGGTATTGATTTCTTAAGACAAATGGTGCTCATGAGGGAAATAAAGCTAACAAACCATGGTCCTGAGCCCATGAAGTGCAGTGCACAAATGGACTTCTCTCAGCTTCTCTCCTGCTCTTAAGAATTGTGCCATCCTGGTACTGAAAGGGAGCGTGGGGAGAAACATTATCCCAAAGCATTTCATGGTACCCTTTTGTGAATGAATTAAATGGATTTTTTTAATGAGGTGCTGTGGAAGAAAAGCAAATCACTACTCAGTAAGTCTTTCATGAAAAGTTTTGGGTTTTTTTTCATAGATTGATTTTAATACAAATGCAAAACATAGCTGAGGCTACATAAATACATTGTGTATATTCTTGAATGCATGCTGTTGTTTGATATATTTTTGCTTTGCTTTGTATTCCAAACTGGTTGTGTGTTCAGGTGTGGTGATCACACCTACCCAGATCGAGATGACTAAAGAGCCTAAGGATGTGGGATCTGAGGGAAGATGAACTGAAGTTTGGTAGGAGCACTGCACAAGGGTGCAGCAGGGAGATAAGCAGTCACAGCTGAAAGAGGTGAGCAACACCTATGCAGTGTAGTGTAAGAAGATTTCTGGAAGATGAGTTCTGATACAATTCCGGTGCAGCTGGAGAGCATAGAAGGAGCAGCTAACACTGGGCATGTTGCAAAAGCACTTTGGTAAGGAAATTCAAAGGACGAAGTGATGTTGGCAGCAGTGGTAGAAGACAGTATGTGATTATTTTCAGCATGTCAGGCAGATGGGAGAGAAGGCGAACAGGTGTGAAGATAAGAAAGGAGGCAGATGCAGGGCAAGAGACAAATAAAGGATTAAAAAATGGAGAAATATCATACCAGATCATTTTTTTGGAGTTATCTTCTGGGACAAAATTTGTACAGGTGCTTTATATCCTTCATAATATATATTGAGGGGGACAAAATGAGGGCCACTGAGGTTGAGCGGGTATTTTGAGGCTCAAAATGGAGCTTGATGGGTGAAGAGGGTGGAGTTCAAAGGGATGGAGGGGGTGGGGGGATGCTGCTTCCCTAAAGTGTCTGTACACTAACGCACACAGCATGGGAAATAAACAGGAAGAGTTGGAGATCTGTGTGCAGTCGCAAGGCCATGATCTCATTGCAATCACGGAGACGTGGTGGGGCAGCTCACATGACTGGAATGTTGTCATGGAGGGCTGTGTGCTTTTTAGGAAAGATCGGCTGGCGAGGCAGGGTGGTGGAGTTACTCTTTATGTGAGAGAGCAGCTAGAATGTATTGAACTACACCTGGGGGAGAGTGATATAGCGGTGGAGAGCTTATGGGTGAGAATCAAGGGGCAGGCTGGTATGGGTGACACTGTTGTGGGTGTGCACTACAGGCCTCCTGATCAGGAGGAGGAGGTTGATGAGGCCTTCCATAGGCAACTGGAAGTAGCGTCATGATCCCAGGTGCTGGTGCTTGTGGGGGACTTCAATTATCCAGACATTTGCTGGACAAACAACGTGGCCAGGCATGTGCCGTCCAGACGGTTCCTGCAATGTGTTGAAGACAACTTTCTGATGCAGATGGTGGAGGAACAGACGAGGGGAGGGGTGTTACTGGACCTTATTCTCACTAATAAGGAAGGGCTTGTTAAGGAAGTAAAGGTCGGGGGCAGCTTGGGTTGTAGTGACCATGAGATGGTGGAGTTCAAGATCTTGAGTGGAAGAAGCAAAGCAAAAAGTAGGATTGCTACCTTGGACTTCAGGAGAGCCAACTTTGATCTCTTCCGGGACCTACTTGGAGCTATCCCATGGGCAGGGGTGTTGGAAGGTAAGGGGGCCTGTGAGAGCTGGTCAGCATTTAAACAGCTCTTCTTCCAAGCTCAGGATCAGTGCGTCCCTGTGAGCAAGAAATCGGGAAAGGGTGGCAGGAGACCTGTGTGGATGAGTAAGGAGCTCATGCGCAAACTCAAAGGGAAGAAGGAGGTCCATGAAAGGTGGAAAAAGGGTCTGAACACTTGGGAAGAATATAGGAATGTTGTCAGGGCCTGCAGGGATGCGACGAGGAAGGCTAAAGCCCGCCTGGAATTGGACCTGGCAAAGGAGATAAAGGATAATAAAAAAGGCTTTTTGAAGTATGTTAACAGTAAAAGGAAGACTAGGGAGAATGTGTATCCCCTGCTAAGTGAGAGGGATGTGGGGGGTGTTCTGGTAACGGGAGATGCTGAGAAGGCAGAGATACTGAATGCTTTCTTTGCTTCTGTCTTCAGTGAAAAAGCTCTCCCTCAGGAATCCCAGACCCTGGAGGTTACTGAGAGGGTCTGGGGAATAGAAGACTTCCCTTTAGTCAGGGAAGAGGCAGTCTGAGAGCGCCTAGGCAACACCAATGTTCATAAATCCATGGGACCCGATGGGGTGCATCCACAGGTGCTGAGGGAGCTGGTGGAGGTGATTGCTGAACTGCTCTCTGTCATCTTTGAGAGGTCTTGGAGAATGGGGGAGGTGCCTGAAGACTGGAGGATAGCCAGTGTCACTCCGGTCTTCAAAAAGGGCAAGAAGGAAGATCCAGGTAATTACAGGCCAGTCAGCCTCACCTCTGTCCCTGGAAAAGTGATGGAACAGCTTGTGCTGGATGTCATCTCCAGACAATTAGAAGAAAAGGAGGTTATCAGGAGTAGTCAGCATGGGTTCACCAGGGGGAGGTCATGCTCGACCAACCTGGTAGCCTTCTATGATGTTGTCACTGGCTGGTGGATGGAGGGAGAGCAGTGGATGTAGTCTACCTTGATTTCAGCAAGGCATTTGATACTGTCTCCCATGACATCCTTATAACAAAGCTGAGAAAGTGTGGGGTAGATGAGTGGACAGTGAGGTGGGTTGAGAACTGGCTGACTGGCAGAGCACAGAGGGTCGTTGTTGGCGATGCAAAGTCTGGTTGGAGACCTGTAACTAGCAGTGTTCCCCAGGGGTCAGTGCTGGGTCCAGTCTTGTTCAACATCTTCATCAATGACCTTGATGAGGGGATAGTGGCCACCCTCAGCAAGTTTGCTAATGATACAAAGTTGGGAGGATTGGCCGACACGCCTGACGGCTGTGCTGCCATTCAGCAAGACCTGGACAGGCTGGAGAGCTGGGCGGTAAGAAACCAGATGAGGTTTAACAAAAGCAAGTGTAGAGTCTTGCACCTAGGGAGGAATAATTGCATGCACCAGTACAGGTTGGGGGATGACCTGCTGGAGAGGAGCTCTGCAGAGAGGGACCAGGGTGTCCTGGTGGACGACAGGTAGGCCATGAGCCAGCAGTGTGCCCTTGTGGCCGAAAAGGCCAATGGCATTCTGGGCTGCATTAAAAGGAGAGTGGCCAGCAGGTTGAGGGAGGTGATCCTCCCCCTCTACTCTGCCCTGGTAAGACCTCATCTGGACTACTGTGTGCAGTTCTGGGCTCCCCAGTACAAAAAGACAGGGATCTCTTGGAAAGAGTCCAGCGGAGGGCCACAAAGATGGTGAAGGGCCTGGAGCATCTCCCCTATGAAGAAAGGCTAAGTGAACTGGATCTGTTTAGCCTTGAGAAAAGAAGACTGAGAGGGGACCTGATCCAGGTCTATAAATATCTAAGGTGTGGGGGGCAAAGTGGTGAGGCCAGACTCTTTTCAGCAGTGTGTGGAGACAGGACGAGGGGGAACGGCCAGAAACTGGAGCATAGGAAGTTCCGCACCAATGTGCACAAGAACTTCTTTACGGTGAGGGTGACGGAGCACTGGAACAGGCTGCCCAGGGAGGTTGTGGAGTCTCCTTCTCTGGAGATATTCAAGACCCGCCTGGACGCCCACCTGTGCGAGCTGGTGTAGGGAACCTGCTTTGGCAGGGGGGTTGGACTTGATGATCTCTGGAGGTCCCTTCCAACCCCTACGATTCTGTGATTTCTTTAACATAGGTGATATGCAGATATATGAGTAAAGTGAAATTCAGGTCTTGTATAGAGCAAGTTTCAGGATGGTGAATGTAAACTTCCAGGTTTCTGAATTTCTCAGGGAAGAGGGGAGGATAGGTGATGATCAACTGACTCTGTGTCCAGAATCAATTCAACAGTTCTGTGTTTTAAAGAGAGGGGAAGAAGAAATGTTGAAGAACTTTAAAAGTAGAGTTGAGCATGAATAGTTTACAGACTGTGTTTGGGGTAGTTGTAAATGCCCATCTTGTTAGGAAAGCAGCTGCTTCATATCTTAGGCAACAGCATAAACTGACAATTACCTAGAAAACACCTTACTAAAAAAAAAAAAAGCTTCTACTTTGCACTTCTCTGTTTTATGTGGTAGGTTAAAAGGTTTTCTTAGTTACAGACTACAGGAGATAGTATTGTCAGAAATGCTTGGCTGCACTGAGATCAGCTGCTAGAGCCAATACTGAGCCCCAAGCAAAAATTGTCATAAACTGTGGTATTTCAGTAAGAGAAGGATCCAGCTAACTTGCTGCTGGGGAGAGAAAGGCAGATGCTGTGGACCCATCAAAAAGCTACTGCATTCTACAACTCAGAATGTGTAAGACATGCTAATGCAGAAGGGAGGAGGTGGGAGTTTGAGTTAGTCCTTTCTTACAAGATTGTAGCTGCAGCAGAGAGTGGTCAATGCCTGAGCCTTCCACTTCTGAGCAAGAGGAGGGCTTGGGTGCCTTGAGGAGTGCTATGAAATGTCACTTGATACACCTGTACAAAGGCAGCAGCAGCAGCTTGGAATGGGTGAGGCCTTGGACAGTTTTTGAACTGCTCTTTGAGTTCACAGAAACAGATTGAGTTTGTGACCTTATAATGAAAAAAATCTGGTAGGTACAAAATCTCTGTAATAGAGTTGACACAAATACAGATAGTCATGGAAACAGAATAGAACAGATCCAAGCTAAAAAACACTCAATAAAGAAAAATCCAACCAAAGCAATTGTGTTTCTTCTGTTACTAAGGAAGGTATTGCTACCCATTCTTGTGGTTGTTATGTTGCAGTGGCTGTTCCTTTGAGAACATCAGCAGCTGGAAAAAAAAGTTTGAAAGTATATTTTAAGTGACCTAGGAAACCTGGGTAATGGCAGTTGGAAAAGGAATCCAACTTTACGGTTCATGGGATGGAAAACTATTCTGTCTGTCAAAATAGCATTTGATGTGAGATGCATATGAAACAAAAGTGTGCCACTGAATTCTTCTATGCAGAAAAAATTGTACCTGCTGATACTCATCAGTGCTTGCTGAACGTTTATGGAGACCAGCCAATGGATGTGAGCGCAGTAAAGCAGTGGATGGTGTTTCAGCAGCGGTGATAGCAGCAGTGGGTCACCTCCTCTGGTGCAGATGTTTACAAGCGCAGTACGAAGGCTGGTCTTCATCGCTGGTGAAGAGCTAAAGTGGCTATGTTGAAAAATAGTGTTCTGTAGCTGAGAATTTGCTCTATCGAATAGTGTTATTGTGCTCTTTGTGTCTGTTGTGGTTTCCATGGAAGTAAACAGGAGGCATTACTTTTGGAGCAACCTACATATATCTGGGGAATATGTATAATATAATGGTTGCTTCCAAGTCACTGCGAAGAGGATCTTTAAGCACTGCCCTGTGGATTCCTTTCCCAAACAGTGATAATAATGGGAATTAACAAGCAACGCTGAAATTAATAAAATATAGGAATTATAATAATCAGTCCTCAAATTAATCAGCATATTTCAATCTGTATATGCTTTACATGCTTCTCTGTGTTCCACGTAGGCTTCTCTGCAACAGCAGCATTATTCCTCTTTGTGTACATGTTCATGAGATCTGGCTGTTGCTTATTTGAGACCTTTTTGAGTGTTAGGGCTATCTTATCTTTCAGCTTGGATTGTTACCTGATTCCCCAGACCTTTTTTGGTGATACCCTCTACAGGGCGGTTCAGTTAGTTTCTGTCACTACTGCTCCCTCTCCAAGTCATATTTGGTGTTACTTGACTTGGTGGCAGCTTAAAGGACTCCAAATTGTAGTGATTTGCCTTTGTCTTGCAGGTCTCTGAATATCTGTAGAGCCCTGACGTGTTTCTTGCAACCCAGATGTTCATATTTCCTGCTGAATGAAATGCCAGCCACTCATGAGGCAGTTACAGTTGCTGCTATTCAGACTTGTGTTGTGCCCTGTCAGAGGCTTCTCTTTCTGCTGAGAGACTTCTCAGACTTCATCTTTTATTTATTCACTGCCCTTCCACGTGACTAATCCAGTAAATCCAGAGGTGTTAAAAACAGTACTTGTCCACCTGTGCTATTTAATTGAGTGTTTTGTCGCACTGTTTCAGTGAAGGTTAGTTCACTATTACCAAGCTTATAGGTACATTTTATGGCATCCCTTTCATTGCTTACGTCATTGGTTTTGTCACTTCATTGGTTGTGTGCTTGTCCACCTGGAGCTGGCCAGTAGTTTCCAGGCTAATGTCTTCATCTGCTGCCACAAAATTGTCCCACTGAAACACTCTTACCGACTTACTGTAGCTGTCACAGTCTTGTCTTGGGAATAGTTTAAAAAAAAAAAAAAAAA
>JACDJE010000155.1:888524-1070518 GCA_016647715.1 Pavo muticus
AAAAAAAAAAAAAAAATTGCTCACGTACTTTTCTGTAAGCCTCGATTGCCATAAAAATAATGCTCTGTCACTACTGGCCTCCTCCCAAGGTCACAATTAGATATAAATTATTGTCTCATGTATTTAGAGGTATGTATTTGTATTAAAGAGATTGTTTCTAAGACTTGCAGATTTTACGTGTGAGACATCAGTTGTCTGAAACAGTTTCTGTCGATACTTTTGATGAAATTAACTATGTGACTATTAGGAAGTTCATGCATGAGTGATATATATTTTTTTCACAAATAAATATATGTTACATTGCCATCTTTTTCTATAATATGCTTTGGTTTTAGGGTATTATTTTCCCCCTAACACGATATGATCATGATGGAAAGGAGGTCTTTCAAGGCTAGTTCCACTGAACTGATTCAGTCAGAAAGTTTCAAGACTCTCTTCTCTCTGTCCTTGATGGAAAGAAGATACTGAGCTAAAATCAATACTGTTTACTTTCTCAATTATTGCGTGTAAATTTGAGTTAAGTTTGAGTTTCTGCAGTTAAATTACAACAACTCTTAGTGAACCACTTGCCACTCAGTCATTGAAATATGTTCATTTTTCTCATGTATTTAAGTTTAAGAAGGGAAGTGAGAGAATGAACCTAATTTTACTTCTAAATTATGTCTACCTGAGAGCAGCTATTTATGTATTTGACATGTTAGAACATTTCTAAGCAAATTGTACCTCTAGGTTGAAATAGAACTTCCCTGTTTTCAAGCTACTGTATAGCTTAAATGATAAAAGACAAACTAAATGCAAAACAACAATCATATATTCCTGGAGTCCTTAGAATACTTCAGACTGAATAAAGATCACTGATAAGGTGGCAGATAGTCTAACTCATAGTTACAGATGATGAAAAATAATTGGGTAAAAAACTGACAGTTCTTGAAAATTTTCTTTATAATCTGCAGATTTTTATTTTTTTTTCAATTACATCTAACATTCTGGAGAGAAAGATGAATATATTTGCAGTGCTGAGATCTGTCTCCTGTTGTTGATCCTATGAGAAAAAATGAAGATATGGATCAGGCTATTTGCAGTGATTTTACAGAAAAAGTGAACCTGCTGTACTCGTGCATATCTTTACCAGGCAATGTATTTTCTGATTGTCATATCATACTATCATGGAATGTTTGGGGTTGAAACCGTGTCCAGGGACATCTTCCTCTAGAACAGGTTACTCAAAGCCTTATTCAAACTGGCCTTGAACCACTAGGGAAGGGGCAACCAGAGGTTCTCTGGGCAACATGTTCCAGTGTCTCGCCACCATCTAAATAAAGAATTTCTTCCTAATACCTAATCTAAATATACTCTCTCTTACTTTAAAACAATTACCCCTTGTCCTGTCAGTGCAATCCCTGATAAGAGTCCCTCTCCAGCTTTCCTATAGGCCTAATTTAAGTATGGAAATGCTGCAACAAGGTCTCCTCAGAGCCTTCTCTAGGCTAAACAACCCCAACTTTCTCAGACTTTATTCATAAGAGAGGTGCTTCAGCCCTGTGATTAACTTCCTCTAGACATGTTCCAAAAGTTCAGTGTCTTTCTTATGATGCGGGCCTCAAAGCTGAACAAAGTATTCCAGGGGGGGGCACGTGAAGGAGAGTATCTTCTCCTCTGTGGTTCTTTTGATACAGCCCAGGATACTTCTGGCGTTCTGGACTACACGCACATACTTCTGACTCATATCCAGCTTTTCATCCACCAGAACCCCGAAGTCCTTCTCTGCAAGGCTATTCTCAATCCATTCATTCCCGGATTATATTCATGTTTGAGTTTGCCCCAGATCAGGTGCAGGGCCTCGCACTTGGCTGTGTTGAGCTTAATTAGGTTCACATGGGCCCACATCTCAATCCTGTCCAGGTCCCTCTGGTTAGCACCTCTTTGCCCCAGTGCACCAAATCCACTACTTAGCTTGGTGTTGTTGACAAACTTGCTGAGGGTGCACACAATCCCACTATTTGTGCAAAAAGAGAGCTGTTAAGTAATGCTGGTCCCAGTACTGACCCCTAAGGAATGCCGTTTATCACTGATTTCCACCTGGACATCAAGCCTTTGACTGCAACTCTCAGAGCGTGACCACCCAGACAGTTCTTTATCCACCAGGTGGTCCTTCTGTCAAATCCTTTTGTCCTCAGTTTGGGGACAAGGATGTTTTGCAGATCAGTATCAAATGCTTTGAGCAAGTCCAGGTAGATGACACTAGTTTTTGTTTCCTTATCCACCGATGCTGTAACCCTGTCACAGAAGGCCACCAACTTTGTCAGGCACAATTTGCCCCTAGTGAAGCCATGTTGGCTATCGCCAATCACCTTTTTGTTTTCTGTGTGCCTTAGCATAATTTCTAGAACAATCTCTCCATGATCTTGCCTGGTACAGAGGTGAGACTGACTGGCATGTAGTTCCCCAAATCTTCCTTACTATGTTTTTAATAATGAGAGCTTAAACTTCCCTGTTTCCAGTTAGTTGGAGCTCTTTCAGATTGACACAATTTAGCAACTCAATCTGCCATCTCCCTTAGGATCCTTGGATTCACCTCTGTTCCATTGATGAGGCACAGGAACAGGCTGTCCAGTGAAGATGTGTATGCCCTGTTCCTGGAGGTGTTCAAGGCCAAGTTGGATGGGGCCCTGGGCAGCCTGATCTGGTGAGTGGCAGCCCTGCCTGTTGCAGCAGGTTGGAACCGGATGATCGTATGGCCCCTTCCAACCCAAGCCGTTCTGTGATGCTATAATTTTGTCAGGTCCTGTGGACTTATGCACATTCGCATGGTCTCAAACCTGATATTCTCCTACAGTGGACAGTTCGTTATGCCAGTTCCTGCCTTTGCCTTAAGTTTGGGTAGTGTGGTGAGAACTCTTATTGGAGGAGTCTCAGGCAAACCATCTCTCTATTTTGTTTCTGGTTGATTAAGTCTCATAGGAACCTCTCCAAAGCTGCTTAGGGGGCCCTCAGAACTGTTTGTGACCACTCTAACCACCATTTCCAAATAATAATCCTGGGATAATATGGCAGCCAACTACTGTGCAGGTCTGTATAAAGGTGAAAATGTATGCAAATCAGAAGATAATATCCATCTTGCTCTAAACATAACGCTCACAAACACAACAATCTACGCCTCTTTATATAACAGTGTGGATGTAATGCTGGCAAAAGATGTCTTCTTGATAACTCTGTGGAAGGTTAACTAGAGTAAGCAACTCTCATACATAATTCCACAATCATGCCCTCTTGAGAAGGGGAAGTTTAAGGAATTTTCTTAGAAGTTGTAATTAGGTTAATCTCCACGATCCACGTAGGTCTGGCCTTTTCTGCTCAGTCTGCTAATTACTGAAAAGTGCAGTGATGAGCTAATCTAGGAGACAGAAAATTTATTGCACCCACATGGCACCCCATGGCCTAAATGGAAATAGAATTTAATCCTGGCCAGCAGTTAAAGTACAAACTGTTGATTTTGAGCTGATTAGCTGTGGCTTTGGGACAAAAACAGTTACTTCTTGAAGAATATTGAAATTGTACAGTTGAAAACTGTAAATATAAGAGGAAAGCTTACTTATCCTTATTCAATCATGGACTTGAATAATCATAGCCAGAAGTTGTAGGAGATTGTGGCACTTTCATCCTGGGGTAGCTGTCCTAGGTTTCTCTCTATTGAGCTAACAAAATTATGGTAACAAAAAAGGGTCTCTCACTGATGTGTGTGGACCTGTAGAGGGCATGTCTCTCAACCTTGACTCAAAGTGCTGGAGATTCTGGTAAACCAGCATGTTTGCCAGCACTGTACCATAAACAGTAGCTTCTCTTCCTAGAAAGATGTAGTGTGGTGACTAGAGCTGCGTCTACACACAGAACACTTGGCATGTTTGTTACAAAAGGAATATGATAAAACCTGTAAGATAAAAGTCTCTTTTCTGTTCCAAGTACGCTTGGAGTGCTTCTGTAAAACATCTTACTTGGCAGAGTGGGAAAATCAGTGAGACACTATTGGAGAATGGGATGCAAGCCCTTATTCATGCAAATTCCATGAGAATGTCTTTATAGACATTCTCACAGCAGAAGTCTTTATATGTCTGGGTAAGAGGACATGGCTTCCTCCTTATGCTGGAAGCAGTTATTTGAGAAGACAATTTCAAACATATTTCTGAAAAGTGTTGTTTTCTTCCATCAAGCATTATGATTACTGAGCTTTGTAGACAAGTAGAAATTATACCAAATCCTATAGACAAGTACAAATGAAGCCAGAACATCCCAGAGTGAGGTCTTAATGGGAAACTTTCAACTGAAAATGAGGCATTCTAGCACATCATTATTGTCATGACATTATCTTTGTAACTGCTCTTTTGATTCTTAGAGGCTGACTAGCATGTTTCAGTGACTTTTTTTTTTTCTCTGTGCTTTCTCTTCCTCTCTAAATTCCCATGAGGAAATATTTGTCATGTTTGGCAGAAGGTTGAACTGCCTTGGGTTCTCCTGCCTTATGAAGACCTGTGTCATGGTCCTGGAGTGCTTTTCCCAGCCCTGGGTTATAGATAGTGAACTCACGAGATTCTTTGCTATTACCCTGTGACTTTAAAGGGAAGAGGTAGATAATGACATTACAAATGTCTTTCACACCACTGTTACATGCACTTCTATGAAACCAAAAACAAATGTACAAAAAAGGAGCCCAAACCACAACCCATTTTAAAACCTTTTCTAAATTGCAGGATTCAGCCATGTTCTCTGCATGTACTCAGGAGAGATGCAGGGGGTAGACATCTAGGGAAGCAAAGATCCATTCCAGGTTTTGCACAACAATTAGCATAGCTGTGAGTAAAGAATCCAACAGAGTGGGCTGAAAGAAAATTGAATATCAACCCTCCATGGAGTTGTATGGTTGTTATGCAGTAGAAGCAATTCCTGGACTGCAGCCAACAAGACCAATGCAAGCTGTGAGTGCCTGTAGCAAAAAGGTGGTGAGAAACTAATGCCTATGTACATTCTTGTTTGTTGGTTATGGAATGAAATCTTGGCCAAGCTTTTAAAAACTGAATTAGAGTTGCTCAGCTTGAGGACTTAATATATTGTAACTGGCACACAGGTTCTTAGCTGCCAACTGATTTTGATTCAGTATGAGCATTTCTGTAGGATAACTAGAGAGCAACACTGTCGTAAGTGGACATACTGCTTGTTCCAGCATTAGAGCACTGTTATGTGCAGTGTGGTTTTCTGGGGTGATCACCTGAGGATTCTGAAGTGCAGCATAAAGCAGCAGCATTTGTGATCCTTTAACTTTCACTGTGCAGGAACTTAGTGATACCCCTCAGTTATGAAAGCGTCCTTCAGCAACTCTCCAGTTTCCTGTGAAAGCCATCAGATCTGAATAGAAACAGTACGTGAATATAGCCAGGTCTTAGGTGGGCACATGCAGGCAGTAAAAAGGATTGCATACAACCTACCTGTACAGGTGCATTTCCCTTATATCCTTAATCTTGAATTTTATGATGAGAGTCAGTGAGACGTTTTGTGGCTACCTTACTTTTATACACAGTGGAAAAGTGAGGGTTTTCCCATTGACTATTTCCTTGCTTATACTTGAAATTTTTATGACATTTGAGTTTAAAGTCAAGGTTAAGATGTTTCTTTGTCTGTTTTGTTTTTAATTCAAAAGACTTTATCTGTGCTGGGTATAAGTCCAGATAAGGGTGAGATTTGAATCACTGCCGCTGAAATCTACTTGAAAACGGTCTGTTCTCCTTGCATGTTGAAGTCGTCTGTTGATATAGATGAGTGACACTGGAAAGGTCTAAGTATGAAGATGAACGTGAAGGGGTAGCGTGTCTCCTGCTGCTTTGAGCGATAGGAAGGTGGGGGTGCTGGGGAACTGCAGTGCTCAAGGGGGAAGGCTGTGTGTGTGGTAACCTACTGGAGGCTGGAATGAGCGGCTGCTGTTTTTAATCTGATCCTGAACTCCAGCCCAGTGCACCTGGTCTCTCACTAATAGTAGCACTTTTCTGTTGGACAGCTTAGCAAGGAGGAGGAAAGTCATGCACACTAGTTCCATCATTCCTTTGCTACTGTCCATAATACAAAACCATCAAATGCTAGAAAGAGTTTTTGTACCAAATTACCTGGTTGCTGCTATAGTAAAGTCATGAGTTTTAACCATATATAAGACATGAGAATTAAGTCTGTGAGCAAAATATGTACTCATATCCTTATGCGAGTGCTTGCTCTTTGGGCTAATCCAAGTTCAGTGTCTTGGTTTTGTGACTTGTAAGGTAGATGGGAGTTCACTGGCATATGGAAGATTACTCAGATGTTTGTTATGGTGTACATGGTTCTCCTGTGTACACTTGAAGAATGATGTTGAAAATATAGAGAAAGAGTTGCAAAGCAAGACCAAAAAACAGTAACATACGTCTTCCAATGAGAGACTTCCAGAACACAATTTGCTTAGCTTTATTGCAGAGGGGTAACCAGGTGGGTGAAGTTTGTAGGTGATTTTACAAGAAGAAAATGATGCTTTCTGAAAAGGCCCTTTAATCTTGCAGGGGGAAGCATAACAAGAAGTAAAGGATGGAAATGAAAGCTAGATAAACTCATAAGAGAAACAGTGCACGTGTTTTAAACAGGGAGAGTGATTAGCTATTGGGATAAGCTGACAGATTCTTGAAGTTTGCAAGAGAAGACTGTGATGCCTCACTGGAAGATGTGCCATAGCAAAATGCAAGTTGTCGGGTTGAAGCAGGCTTGTCAGGTTTTTATGGCATAGCAGATTGAAGTAAATGATCTGGTAGTCATTTCTGGTTTTATAAAACAGAACTCTACAGACGTAAGAGATTTCTTCATCCATATATACATACGTATGCAGTCATTTTTAAATAGTAAGTATTAAACTATGTTACTAGATTATAGTTCCTCAGAAATGAACATTATTGCTGAACCTTTTTTGCTGAACATTTTTGTAAAATACATAATAGCAAACAGACGTGCAACTTCTATTGATTTAATTGGCATATGGATTAAAAAGAGTTTGCTTTTGGATATAAAGGTAATTGTCAAAATGGAAACAGTACTGCTCAAAAACACCTATGTTTCCACCATCTGCATTTGTTTTCATTGATATTTTTGCCACAATTTTGCTTTCCTACAGTCACCACAGGTGAAATCATATATTTGAACCTGAAAAAAGGGCGTCCTCCCAGGGACATTTCCAGGTGCATGTATTTGTTTTGGATTATTTGTGCTTTTCTTTCCTTTCAGTAGTGAAACACCACCTGAAAGTTTATCAAGCAAAAGAATTAGTCACACCAGCCTTGTAGTTTTGTAGTTCTTTAGAGGGAAATCTTCCTCCTGTTCAGTTCTACATTTCATTGATATAGCAGTGATTTTACTGTTACTTTCTATAAATCTAGTAAACAGCTCAAAATGAGGTGATCAGAGCTTATTTGAGAATTTTTTGGCTTAAGCAGCCCCCACATATTGGGGGCTGTATGAATACCCAGATTGCTGGCTGAAGTGCACTATCCAGAGCCACTGTGGTCTTTGCTCTGTCTATATTTTAGGACATGCCCTGAGCACCGAAATATTTGGATGTCTTGAATGATGCCGACAACATATATGGAGTAGACGTTTTTGGTTTTTTTCACAGATGTAAAAGAGGTGTTTG
This sequence comes from Pavo muticus, assembly GCA_016647715.1. Taxonomy (NCBI): domain Eukaryota; kingdom Metazoa; phylum Chordata; class Aves; order Galliformes; family Phasianidae; genus Pavo; species Pavo muticus. The sequence goes on from JACDJE010000155.1 coordinate 896,215, forward strand.
CACAGAGGTTGCTTACAGTGGTCAGAATCTAGGAGAGGCAACTGTATGTCACCCAAAATATGCAAAGTTGGGCGCATCTGGAAAAAAAAACAATTCAACATGCTGAGGCTGGCACTCTGACTTTTCACATCAGCCTACTTATCTCCTTAATAATAGAAAAATAATGAAATACCTCTCCATTAGCAGCAACTAGCATGGCTACTGCAATATAAGATGTAAGTAAATACATGGGCAGAGAGAGAATGAGAGTTGATGACAGTAAACAGAAATTGAAGAGCTGATACTTCTCTTCTGATGTGAATCTGTGCACACACAGTTTAGTACACTTGAAAGCTCCTGCAAAAAAAAAAAAAAAGAAAAAAGAAAAAGAAAAAAAGAAAAACATTCTGCAGTTGAAAAAGCAAAGAATACTGGCACTTGGAGGAGAGCCAGAGGTGAAAATACAACATATTTTTCACTGCTGGTGCAGGACATTTTGGGAGTAGAAGGAGCACCAGGGAGGGTTTTGGCTTTGCAAACAGGCATAGAAATGTCTGTCAGCTCATAATGAACCTTCTTTTTGCCTCACTTTCCGCCTGAGTTGTCATTGCTTGTGTTTCCCTTTTTCCTTCCTCGCTGAACTTCTTACTTGATCAAAGCTCCTATTTTATTTTTAAACTTTTTGTTCCTGTAAATGACTGGAAGCTCTCCAGCAAAACTCTGCTAAAGCCAGAGGGGACTGGAAGCAAAGAGCAAGGACAGTTCTGAGGACATATTACAGACAGTTGGAGGACGCTCTTTTAGAGCTGCAAGAAGCAACTCCTCTTCCTCTCCTTGTGTATTATAGCTGTTTCCAGTCCTTTCAAAAGACCAGGGAATTTCATCCTACATCCCAATGCAGGAAGAGATGTCAAGGAGGCAGGGAAAGACCTTGGCAGTGCAAATAATTTCAGTGTTTTTAAAGGATGTGAATTCTTATTTTTGGAAAGTTAAAATAGACCGCTCAATCTGATGTAGGCAGCTGCGTGTAAGATTTAGGCTGGAATGGAAGTTCTGAATGCAAAAACACTAGGACTCGGCCAAAGGGCACTGTCACCTGAACGGTTTATGCCTAAACAACAAAGGATAGTGTCTCAGTATTTAGCCGGCAAGAAGTAACAGGCAATGTAGCTTTTCTGCTCTGTGTGACAGGATGCAGAGAATGATGACCCCTCTGACCAATTCAGGCCCCTTCTTTGCTTTTTCCTGGGGCATAGAGTGTACCAGGCAGACAGAACACTGAGTGAGGTCACCAGGTGCTTGGGTTATCTTTACATTGTTGATGCTGGCCTCGCATGACCAATCTCTCCGTTTCTTCCTCTGTGAGAAGGGGCATTGATTCCCTTCAAAAGATTCATGGAAGAAAGATGAATGCAATAATATTGTTGCTAGTGATGTTGGCAGTCAACTGAAAGAGTTTGTTTACATTAAAGCAGCAGAAAGGTATTCCCCTTTATGAAGGAGAAAGTTTCTCTTCAAGCTTATTTAAATCAGTTTATTTTAGCAACTTTGCCTAATCAGTCATGTCCTCACTATATATTGTAAGCCATGTTTCTTGTGCTTGTCTGCCTGTTGACCTCCTGCGGTATCTCCATTTTAAGAATTTTATTTCTAGCATTAGTGCCATTGTACTGGCAATAGAGGGGGAGATATATGTATATTTGTACTATGCTGGTTGGAAAGCCAGTTCCTTTCCATCATAATAGTGAGATGCAAAGCGTGCTCCAGCTTTTGGATGGCTCTCCATTCCTGTATCAGCTTTGTAAAGAGACCTGATGACCTTCTCTCAAAGGGAGCCATGTTAAGGTAGTCCAGATGTGAAGGAGAAGTTCATAAATTTATAGGAATGTTTAGATTTATTAGACTCTAGAATTAACTAGTCTTAACTTAAAGAGACATTGTCAGCTTAAATCTCACCCATCGTTAATATCCTGTATAAATAAACTGTAAAAATACTAAACCTGATAGGAAAAAAAAAACATTTCTTTTTAAAATAAACAGAATACAGAGATGTTTTCCTGGACTGTGTGAAAACCCGTATTCCAAAGCTCAAAGAACTGACTCTATCTTGACTGTAAGTGCAAACAGAACTGAAAGACATTTTCTGATTTTTATTTTTCTTTATTGCTATCTGTGCTAGAAGAAATGAATTTAAAAAGAAACAAAACAACAAAAAAAACCCATCCAATTAAAAGAAACAATACTCTCTTTAGGGGAATAGTGCACCTTGAGCACCACTGCTGCTCTGCAGTAGTATCTGAGTCCTGTCTCACTGTATGGGTGCCAAGATTACAGCACCTTATGAATTAAAACCTGTTTCCTGCAAACTGTCCTATCAGTGGTGTAGATGCCCCATGTAGTTTGGATGGGGCAGGTTCTGTGTCATCCCACTGTTAGCCCTGGTCTTGCTTCATCCTGCTGCAAGGTGAGCACAGTGCTGTGGCCCAGACCTGTGGGGGGTTCTCCTGAGCAAATGTGCTGAGGGATGGGTCACAGCAGGTATCAATAGCACCAGGGAGATCCAGGTGCAACAAAAAGCCTTGGAGGCTTCAGTGAGTGCCTCAGCCACCACCTAGTGATGCGTCCCTTCTACCAACTTATGACCTCACCCTTACCTGAAGGTCTCCTACTGTAACAAATTGTCCCATGACTTTTAGGTGAGTAAAACTTTAAAGTACCTCGAGGCCACAGCACCCAGTTTCAAAGAACTGAAAGATTTGGTAACAATATTAGAGCTATACTGCCATTGCAGGCAATGGCAGTTCTTGGTATCTTGGCGCCATTACCTGCTGTTTGGTTCCTCCATTTAGTTAGTCTGCCTTCACCTCTGAATAGTACTCTAAAGAAATCTGTCTCTGATCCCTCTTGACTCGAGGGGGGACTAACCTTAAAATGTAAGTTTTTCTGTCAGCTCCACAAACCTTCTGTGGCACTGCATACATAGAAGTGACCTAGGGCCCTGCCGAGGGCTATTTTGGCCAAAAAAATGCAGTCCTTTGTGTTGCTGCTCAAATGGATGTATAACTCCTGGCTTCAGCATGCCAGGTATTCGAGCTGTGTTGTAAGTTCTGTGAATTATTTTCAAGCGATGCTGCCATTCTTTGGCAAATTGAGCATATCTAGTCTCTTCACAGCAGGATTAGTCAGTATGTCACAGAGTGGCCATAAAGCAGCTTCCTGAAGGGAGAGATTTGGAGCTACTGAGCTCCTCTGTAGCTAGAACACCTCGGGCTGCTGTTACCTTGACAACCGTAGGCAGAACATGATTTGTCCTGGCTCGGATCCGAATCTTATTGTAATTCCTGGCGTAGACTGGGCTATCAAATCCACATCAGCGAAACACCTGTTTTTCACTGAGAGTTAGAAAATGAATGTTCTGGGTTTTCTCTCAACAGACAAAAGATATTTCTGTACCCAGAGTTCAGTTCTCAGCTCTGACACAGGCTTTGTGCATGACCTTGGGCAGATGCTTAGCTATAACTCTTTGCATGTGAAATGCAGACAGTGATCCTGTTTCTTGTCCAAGAAGTACTATGAAGTTGAAAAGGCTGTAGCCTTTCAATGACACCACCACACTGATATCTAAATTTATATTAAAAATATATATATACAAATATTACTAGTCAACTCTTACTGTAAATGTTTCAGTTCATTGTATCCATGGCATTTCTGAAGGAAGTAGCCATTCTTCCAGTACGAAAATGACACATACTCACACCTGAAATGTGTATGCAAATAACCCTCAGAAGGTCACCTTTTAGTTAACCTGGACTGCTGATGTTGAAAATAAGTGACAGATGGGAACACGCTAGTGTTACATTATGGAGATACAGGTCTGTCCTCTCAGGGAGTAAGTAGAGCAGAAGAAGGACTCTTAAGGGCTATCCTTCTAGTTCTGATTTGCAGATCAGAGATGTTTCCTCAAAAGCCTTGTGGCAGATTACATTTTAAATTCAATTTTATTCTTTTCTTTCCAAAATGAGAAGCCTCTGCGACCCATTTGCTGATAAAACAGCTGATGGATGGCCTTTGGTGCAGTGCTTAGCAAGCTTCGTGCCAAATTCTAATGGCTCTGTGAGAATCCCATAGCTGACAGTGAGACTTAAAAATGTCAGAAGGCTGTACTGGAGCCAGTAGCATCTGAGCTCCCTATCAGTGTCAAGAATAAGGGTTTGAGGAGGCCAGGTACGCTGGCTCCTTAGTAGACCCTCAAGAATTTCTTAAGGATACATCCCTTGATGGACTTCACCATTTTATGTTCAGATCTGCTTGCAGATTCTTTTTTTTCCTCTATTTGAAAGCAATCTTTTTTTATTCCTAGTAAGCAGCCTGCTATACAGTGAAAGAGATCGGAGATGTCTCAAGTCCACAGTAAAACCTAATTCAGAAATGTGCCTTTTTTCTTATGGAAAAGCTTTCATTAGAAAGAGAGATGGCATCTAAATATTGTTGTAGCTGCTACCTAGGCACCTTGTTCCGGTTTCTAAATAAGTGATTTACACAGGAAGAAGTCTACTGTTATTTTCCCAGGTCTCCCTTAGGTGCAGACAGTAAAATTTGAGCAACTACTCCAAAAGGCACTTTTTTTTTCCTCTCTGTAACTGCAGATTTTTTCAACATTAATTTTTTTGTTGTTTTCCTTCAAGGAAATATGTAAGAGTGAAAGGACTCAATGCTGGCATTGTCCTTACAGTCATCTTTTATAATGGTTACTTGCATTTATCACCCTCCTTCCTCTTCAGATTTGCTGTTTAAATTATACTGTTGAATACTTACATTCACAGCCTCTCTCTGCTAATGAAGGAGAAGAAAAGCCATCAGATTGTTCCAGAGAGGATGAGCATGAATTCTAATTTAATTCTAGCATAGCTGGCTTCCTAGGTGATAGCTCACTTTTATCATTACAGAGTGACCTCTCCCCTCTGAGTGCAAGTATTAGTAAAATCAGAGGTATTTCACTGATGTCTGAGAGCTTCCTGTGCTTTGCAGCAATGTGGAGAAAGATTCCAACAAGAGAATTACAGCTGGACAAGTCAAATATATATTTCAAATTCTGTCATTTAGCAGATACAGAAGTCTACATGTTAACACATTAACAAAAGCCTTACTGTCTTCAGGGTGTCAGTAACATAGAAACCACAAAACATTACTGTGAGGGAAAACAATTATTATTCTGAGTAAGGTTTTGTCTGCACTGTGATTTCTTGAAGTTGCTGCAGAAACCAAGCTCAGAATGAGCTACTTCTCCCCCTCACCCTGCCAAAATTACTTCTCATATTCAGCAGGAGCTTTTGAAAACTGTTTTGCCATCCTTGTCTTCTAAATAGCATTTTGGGGTTCAAAACTCAAGTGGACAGAAAACTGTCTACCAAAAAATGACTTGAATGTATATTAAACACTGTTGCATCCCCAAACTGGTGGTAAATTGTCCCAGTCAGTGAATGGCTGTTGGATGTGATGGTACACATTTTTGCATTGTCAGAAACGTGGAGAGAACATATTCTGTGAGAAACTTGTAGTTAATCCCGATTGATTTTTCTCATGAATGACAAAGTCTTCAAATTATTTTTTCCTTCCTCTCTCCAACCTTTGTGGTGTAGCTGGTTTTTGTCCAAACATATGGCATTCAAATAAGTGTTTTAAATAAACAAATAAAGAAATAAGTTCATCACGCTACCACTATCATCTCAGCAAAGTAATGTTCTACATTTGTACTTTCTCACTACCTTCAGTGCTCCCTAGCATGGTCCCACACCCCTTCTAGTAAAAACATTGGTGGTTTGGACTTGGCATAAGTATTGGATCCCTCTAATCCTAATCTTTGCAATGCCTTAAGCAGCATTTCAGCCAGCTTGCTGTGCAATACTAGTGTGAATAAATGGAGAAACTCACTAGGCTAGGTAGTGTCCCTAGGCTATGTAGGGTCCGTGTGCTGGGAGAAAGCCAGAGTCAGGCGATTTCTTATGTCCTTAAGTGACAACCATTCTCCCTCACTTTCTGTCAAGGCTGACATTTAACACCATCTAGCAAGGTAGATTGTTTTACTTCCTGTGGTTTTCCTGGTCACATATAGCTTTTTTGGTATCATGCCCTGGACATTTTGCACATATCCTGTTGTTGAGGAGTGATTTTCCCACTGTTGCCTTCACTGTTTGTTGTATTTGGCAAAAGGCCCTGGCAGTACTTTATTTTAACTGAGATTTTTTCCACCTTGTACACGAAACCTCAGAAACACAGTACAGACTTGACGACTCGCCTGTCTCGGGCATTTAATGAATTCTCCCTCATTTCATGTGTATTTTTTCACTGTGTCTGTTCTCAAAAAAACCAACACATTTAATAGCATTTTTTCTCTTGTTTTGCACCAAACCCTTCTGCTTTTGTTTGGAGTATTCGCATTTATACCTTCGAATGATAGCTGGATATTTGTAAGAAATTCAGTTAGTCCTGGGAGAAAGTCCTCCTTTTTTATTTCTGCATGCTCTTATTCTTCTTAGTGATCCCATTGCAACCCGTGCTGCCAGAAGCCATGTAGATATAAAGGTTCACGTTCCAGTTTGATGCCAGAGTGTAATCTGGTAGATCATCATAACCTCCTCGAAAGATGAAAGTCAGCTGTCTGTGTGATAAGCAGGTCAGGGTGTCTGAGTGCTACATCTTCTGAGGCTGCTGATTGCAAAAAGGAAATAATTTGTGAGATGATGCCCATCTGTTTTAATTTTGGCAAGCAGTGTTTCAGTCCCTTGCATTCTTAAGGGTAGCTAGAAGCCAGGCAGTGACTCTTAAGTCATGGGCTAGGACAGGGACTATTGAGCGATTCATTTGTGCTGATTTAAAAGAGCCAGTACAGTGAAAAGTGAGAAATTAACTCTCATTTGTCTCATAAGCACTGATCGATGTGAAGTCCCCTTCCCTATGTCATTGTCATTTCTCACAACTGGCTGTGTTGCTTGTTGTCTTGGACAGCTTCTTCAATCAGATATCTTTTTATTTTTCATCATCTTGAGATATATATATATATAAAATGCAATATATTATATATATCTATATATACTTAACTAATGGAGGGATGACAGCAACAAAGAATATTTTTGGCCCAAATGATTGAACACAGATTGGCTGATGAAATCAGAACTGAAGATAATACATTGGAGGTAGCTATAGAGTATAACTAAATCACAAACTTTCCTTTTTATTTTTCAGTCATGTCATGCTAATTGAATAGTCTGCTTAGAATCCTTTTTGAAGTGATTTGAATAGAGGATTGAGACATGTCAGGTAGTAGATTAGACCATGCACTTGGAATAACTAAATGAGCAAGTGATAAAACGAGAAAACCACCCCTAGTACAAAAACATCCTAGTATGAAGGTCTGCAGTGAGAAAGTTCTTTCTTAGAAGGTGTAAGATGAAAAGAATATAAAGATATGGTAACAGGCCAGCAGTCTTCTGTCCCACCTTAGCAAGGAACAAAATTGGCTTAACAATTGAATGCTTTAATTAAGAACCAAACTGGTGATTTTTGACATAAGATGAACAAGAAAACAATTCAAATGTTTCAGGCAGGGAAGCAAGAGGAAAAGAAACCTCACGCTGAAAGTCATTAAGAGCTGAAAGTAATTAATCACAGGCATAACTAACCTTATTACAGGAAAGTTGTGTTGTCGTCCTGATGCAGACATTGATTCCAACCTAGGAAAGGAACGTGAAGACATGCTTAGTGGTAAAAACAAAAATATTCAGTTGCTCCTGAAAATTGTAGCTGTGCCGTTTACTTCATTAGGAAGGATAATGAGATTGTCTAGGGAAGTACAGCCAACCAGCATAAGGAATGTATTTTGTTAAATTTTAATTAAAGACAGAGACTAATTTCTGGTGAACGCTGTCCAAATAGTGAATTATTTTTTAAAATAGGAAGCCCAGGGAAAAAAAGCAAAAAAAATAGATATTCATCTTTAGACATGTAGAAGTCACTCCAAATTTTAGTTAGTGAGTTACTGCCCAGGTTAACTGTTCAGTTACCAGAATTTCTTGCCTACTATCACTAAAGGGAGCTCTTCATTCTCTTTGGGTAGGCTGTCTGGTTGGCATGTTAGCTAAGGGTCTCTTCTACTACCATGTATAAGCTGAAGATCTTGCTAGAAACCAGAGAGGTGAATTAGTCTGTGGCACAGACAAGCCTGGCTTGTCTAGATCTGAGAGAGAATTCAGTGCACAGCTCAGGCTAGTAAACACTGCTGACATGTAATGACATCACAGTGCCTGCAACGTATTTTTCTGTGTCTCGTGTTACCCAGGATCTCCAGGTGTTTTTACTGTCTTTGATTTCCACATACATCTTACTGAACAGATGAGGACTTGATTGAGCATGCATGAGAAGTTAATGTGAATTGAAGAAATGCGAAGCTAGAAACATTTATCCATCTCAGTTCTGATTGAAAAAAGGGAAGTTTAGTTCACCAGCAACTTGTCTTGAGACTTAGTTGTGAATATGGGCAAGAGCAAGTGAGATTCCTAGATGAACACAGACTGAAGGAGAAGCCTTAGGAACAGAGTGGGTGGACCAGATCCCCTTCAGGATTCTGGTAGAGTCGGGTACACTCCTGTTAAAACTTTATTTCATTCAGAAAATGAGGTTGGTACAACTCTGTCATTTCCATACATACCTAAGAGGAGGGCTCTCTTCTCTTGCCCCAGGCTGAAGTGTGGGATGAAGTTTCTTTCCAAGCCAGTAGATGCGTTAGATGTAGTGTCCTGGACTGTATTCTGCAGCATGTGTAAGGTTGATCACCGACAGAACTATAAACACTGCACAGGACTGGGGGAGAGGTCTTGGAGGGCACGTGGCTCCTTTGTTGCCTGTGCTAGTGAGTTCCTTCAAGGGATACCGGGAAGCAGGAGGGAAGGATATGCATCCTGGTCTCATTCTGATATGTTGTGGGTATGAGCAGGAGATGCATGCAGCTATGGGAGTTAGAACTGCTGGAAATAACAAAGGAGTGCACCTCTTCCACAGTTTAGGGACGCTCAGTTGAAAGTCAATGACAGTTCTGAATACCTGAAAGCCTGAGACTCTAAAGAAGGTGTTCTTTGTGGTTGACAAGCTGAAATGAAGGGGCTTTTATTAAAGCAGAAGGTGGCACGAGGGGTCTGGGGTTATTTTTAAGACCTGAACCTGCTGCCTTTACTGGCATCATTAAGAACTGACATCACTAAGGCCCTGCAGACAAGGGCCTTATTGCTCAGTGTCAGAGCTGTGAATGATTCTTCTGAGATAGGGAATACTTAAAAATGTGGTTCCACTGAGTGGAGGGACAGACCTACCTGCAATTAGACTTTTTCAAGCCTCGTTAATAGGATATAATTAGGAGAGAAGAACTGTTAATGCTGGCCTAGCAGCAACTTGCAGATGTTGAGGAAAAGGATGGGGTCAGTCCTGCTGCTGAAGTATCTGATTTATTATTTGGCCTTGCCAAGTTTTTGTTATCACTTCTTTTCTTTCGGTAAAGGAGCTGTTTGTTTAACCCTGGGATTTCTTGCATGCAGGTGGGCGTACTGCTTATCATGAATGCTCACATGGTGTAATTTAATTTCTGATTGAGGACTCCGCATTTTTTAAAAGAACATTAAAAGTCAAACAGCCTAGGAGAAAGATGAGTACATGACAGATAAGAAAGCTGATAAACAATCACCATACTTGAGTAAATCTGCAAATGAGGTTGGTTAATAAACCACACAAAGAAGTGAAGCTGTGTTTTTCAGCTTGAAAATTGGCCAGGATCATTCAGTTCAGTGCTAGAGAAGCATGAATTATGAGGGTCAATTCCTCTTCAAACAGTCCATCAGAACTAGGAGTTCAAGCATCATTCCATGTGAGTAGCTCCCTATTGATGTAGTTTCGGGGACTTGGAGTTGTGTTTGAACTTTGCTCTCCCCAGACTGGATCTGTTAGCACTGATGTCCCCTGAGTGTAATAAGGGTTCAGAAAGTGTGCATTCATCCTTCCAACTTCCAGGAGCTTAATCAGATTAAATAGATTTCAGCTAATGCTTGCTTACAGAGAATCGTTCACAAGAAGCAGATTTGACCACATCCTTTTTAAAGCAGTGGGAGTAGTGTGACAGTCTACCTATACACATCTTTTGTATTACAGCCTAATTGGCTCGAACACATACTGAGAGTGTGTGTGACCAGGATAAATTCCTTCCTCAGCCTGAAGGGGTTTCAGCTGCTCTTTCCAACCTACTATACACGAGTCAGTGCTGAGTGGAAGCTGTTTTTCCAGCCTGAATCATGCTGCTTTCGTAGTGAACGACTAAGAATGCAAGAATCTTTGATTAAAAAGAGAGAGAGCAGAAGGGGAGCCTTTCTGTAGCGATCGAGACCTTCAGCTGGGAAAAGGAAGCTGTGCTCTGGATTATTCTTCTGTTTGTTTCAGTGACTCTTACAGGAGGAAGAAACAGAACTCAGCAAGACTTAACAGACTGATTATTCTCCTCTGCACTGTGGCCCAGAGTGCCTGGATGGAAACTTTCCCCCATTTAAACATGCTTAACAAGTGATTAAGGTTTCCCTTGAGGAAGAAAAAGAAAATAATAATTTGAATCCCTTCAGGCTCAGTTCAGCATTGACCTCAGCTCTCCTATTTGCTGGTTTACTGTTTTAAAAAAGAGGCTAAGGTAGCTAAAGGTAGCTCACTGCAACACCTTCTTTCTCCTTTCTCAAAAGACAGTCATTCTAGCTCTACTTTTTGCCTTAGTAAGTAGGTATATCTCATTTGCAGGAGATAAGTTAGGACTCCAGATTGAGAGGAAAGATGTTTGCTCATACATACTGTTCTACTGCCTCATTTTATTCTAATTAATATATTCATTAAATTACATTAACCAGTTATTATTATTAAAATATTAATTGCATTTATTCAACTTAATTTTCATTTTCCAGTGGAATGAGAATTCAGAATCATTGCTTTTTTCACTGTTATCTGTAAACTATCTCTCTTTAGCTTTTTTTGTGCAAACGGTAGGATCGAGGGAAGAGGGCTGGTAAATTTGGAAAGCATTTGGGGATGGTTATGTGACTGATTTTTGGTGCTCTGTTGAGTTAGCGTTGGCTAGCAGCTGAATGTCTGCCCCACTGCTCCCTCCTCCTCAGTAGGACGGGGGAGAAGATAGGATGGGAAAGCTCGTGAGCTAGAGTAAGGATGGCAAGATCACTTCTGCGAGCAAAATACTCAACTTGAGCAAAAAAAATAAAATAAAATAAAAAATTATTCCTAATTAAAATAGAACTGGGTAGAGAGAAACAAAACCAAACGTTAAATCAGAACTACTCTTGCTGCTGAAGTCCCTGTCAGGGCCCTCAGTGTACCACAAGTCATTAATTTCCCTAACCAGCCTCACCTGGGGCCTCCACCCAGGAGATTCACCCAATGTACCCAAGCTGAATTACTCCTCTTCTGAGCTATGTTGCAGGTACAGCTGGTTTATTTTTGTCTCATCTTTGGCTGGGCTACCAGGTAGTGTACTTGGTTTGCTCCCTGGCTACGCTGGGGCCTGTTTGGTGCAACCTGTTGTTAGCACCTGGCTCTGCCTGCTATGGTGAGATGCTCTGGGCCTGCTGCCCTGCTTGGTGAGGTTGCTGTCTGCACTGGGGTCACCCTTGGCTCACCTCCCCTGAAAGCAGCAGGATCCTGCTGCTTCCTGACACTGCATTGGTGAGTTTTTGCTTCCTCCCTTCTAACATGGTGTCACTGATGTTACTGTGTGCAGAATTATCTCCCTGTTTTGACTAGAAATCAAATCACAGATGGTGGTGGGAGTGAATTTTCATGTGACTGTAATCACAGGTTTGCTAATCCTTTCATGAGCTGGTCCATGGCTGACGAATACCTGACTGCGCAGAGGAGAGGCCTAAGGAAGGGTTGCAGAAGGAGAGCATATTGTGTAGTGTTGTGATCTGGGATTGCTCTAAGACCCTTCTCAAATTGCATCCTACTCACACCCCTGCTTTGGAAGCCAAGCTCTAATCTGTATGCACCCAGCTATCAGATCTAGCCCTCGGACTGCCAGTATATATGACTTTTCTGTCTTAAGTTATGGATCCTTTTCATCAACACCAGTCCTCAGGAAGCACTCCAAGAATCTGGTTACGACTAATTGAGGTACGCTTGCTCAGAACTATTGCTCTGCCTCTACACCTCTGTAAGCATCCCAGTGCTACTCAAGCCCACAGAAATCCTGCTGTGCTGCAATGTTTCTGTCCCTTGGGTAGACACTGACACACCACAGGCTCAGTTGCTGTCTTGGTCTTGTTCCCAGTCTTCAGTAGTTACTTCTGTTTTGTAGAGGTTTTCCAAGTTCTAAGAGGGGATTCTCTGCTTTATTTTGCTGGCTTGCATAACTTCACGCTTACTCAATTTAAAATTCTCTAGGGCTCCTCTTTTCTTTGATATGTCAGATGAAAACATTAGAAATTGTCCCTGCAGTTTATTTTTGGAAGATTCAAGGAGGGTAAACTATCTGAGTGACTGAAAACTCTCTAGCACTGGGTTAATTCAGGTCCCTTGAGCAATTCCTCAAGAATCTCTCTTAAAAAATCTGCCTCATCTGCAGAGAAAGTAGGCTGTGCTTTGTACCACCTGTGTTATATCTGATTTGGAACATCTTTGTCTTGTGCTCCTCCTCTCTAACTAAAATTGCTGCTCTAACTTAAATTTCGAGGCCACGAAAGCATGCAAATGACTGAAGAACCTGTGTCTGCTCAAAAGTGCTTTTGAAAATTTTACTGATAATTTCCAGCTGTTCTAGCTGCCCCACCTGTATTTGAGCTATGTAAATCCCCCACTCCATTTAACCTGATTTGTTGCTCTCTGGTCTTTCTCAGTCATCATCCACACCTGCTACTGAGCCAAATTCAGTTTTATTTAACCTTCCATAGCCAGGGAGGATTCCTGCTGATAACATCCATTATTTTTAGTGTAAGATTTTTCCACGATCTTTTAAATATTTCAACATTTACATCCATCCCATAGGAAGAAAATATGCCTGAATCACAATTCACATCTTCTCCGCATGTCTAGATAGGACTTCTAGTTCCTATGTGCCAGAACCAAGCAGTATCTGGCAGAGTAATCTTTGCTTCTTGGGCCTGTGATGATTTTTGCATTATGACAGCCTTTGTTTTAAGAAATATGCTGGTTGAATATTTTTTTCTCTCTGTCTATGAAGGATCTGAAGGTGAACAGCTTAAACTTGCATATCTCATTTTTAATTGGTCACATGTTTAACTTTTGCTCAGCCTTGGAATCTTAAAACAGATAGAGACAGATGGATCCCACCCGAAATTATTTGAAGTGTAACTGAGAAGCAGAACAAAGCATGGATACTATGAGAAAAGAGATATACCACCCCTTTGTCTGTTCATTTGCCAAGCTAGGGAAAGATGATTTTCAAAGTTAAACATGTAAGTTGGAGCCGTTCAGTCACATCTCTTATAGCAAATGGTAATAAAAGACAGCTTCCAGCATGTGATTCATCTCCTTCAAAGATATGCTTCTGTTCCCACTCTCTCCTATAGTGGTCATGCTAGACTTTGTCTAGCGGCTTGGTACCTCTGACATCTACACTCAAATATGCTGCATAATTCCCAGAAATCTGTTTTTGTTTTGTGCAGTAGCATGGGGAATGCTTTACCCTCACCATCCTTATTTGACGTTAGTACTTCTATTGAGGAAAAAACTTGGAAGTGCTGAGAGCAGTGTCTCCACTTCTAACACTCATTTTTTCAGAAACAGTGGACTGGTTAGTTGTTTTTGTTTGCCATGTCCCACTGTTCATTTTTGAAACTGTTTAATAAAGTCGTGGCAGGAGATTAAATTGCATTTTCTCATACCTAATCCCCTGACTTTGTTCGGGTTTATGAAAGGATATTGATGTTGTGTACTGGGGAATCAGTTGACCAATAGCTATTTCAACAATATAGCTCTTTGCAGTTATTGTCAAAATTGTTAAAACAAATAGACATTTCCCATGTAAACCTGCTGCTTAAATGCCGTAAAGTTTTAGGGCGTCTGGAGCTGCTAAGTAGTCTCTCAACTTTGCTGCAGCATCAAGAGATATGCAGAATATAGCAAACTAGTTTTAAAAACCATAATCTCTTTTATAGGACCAAAGATGAATACTTGAATGAATGTAGCTTGGGTTTTTATTATGCAATTACTTTGGTATGCTAGAACCTAATGAGACTCTTTTTTCTGCAATAATCCCTGCTTATCAACCTCTCTAACAGGAGAGACCCTTATAATAAAAAACTTCTTCCTTATGTCCAAATGAAATCACTCCTCCTTTAGTTTGAAACCATTTGCCCTTGTCCTATCACAACAGACTGTGCTAAAGAGTCTGTCCCCTTCCTTCTTACAGCCCCCCTTTAGATACTGAGAGGCCACTCTCAGGTCTCCCTGGAGCCTTCTCTTCTCCAGGCTGAACAGGTAGTAACTATGAGAACTATTTGTGTAGGCAGCGCTTTCTAGTCACTATTACAGAAAGGAAGATTTGGGAGGACAAAACTGTTTTCACACTTATGTATTTAGCTATTTAAAGATAGCACCGTCAGAACAGAAGTTGTGCTGCATCAGTATAGTGAATATTCAGTTGTTGGAGGCTTTGGTTGGTTTGGGTGGTTTTGTTTTCTTGAAGTCTTGTTGAAGCTAGTGGAGAAGCAAAAATAGACAGGGAGAGGAGTGGGGAATCTGTGAAATAAACATTCTTCGCCAGTCTGTTCCAACTGATTCTTACAACTGGGAAGCATTTGTTTCTAGTGTGACAGCTTCACAACATTATGCTGAGTGTGACGGTTCCACAACATTATGCCTGACTGATTCTACAATATATCTTTCTAACCTTTCAAAGATACAGCCATAATAGTTGTGCTGTCCAGCTGCATGCTGTTTGAAGTAGCAATTACAAATTGGTCGAGGAGCCTGTAAGCAAAACTGTTTTGTATACTCCTCACTGTGTTGTAGAACTATGCCAGTGGCTGGTATAATAGCTTGAACCACAACTTCTTAAATGGTCTGTGAGTGACGGGGAAAGAACAGAGCTATAATGATTTTATTTCAAGGTGTTGCCTCTAAAACACACCATGTTTATGGACTACTCCCTCTGTTGGTCTCTTGACTGGGACTTCAAACTTTCACAATTAGCAAGATTCAGTTCCCAGTCCTGGGACAGCTTTTTTAAAGAGCAGAATGGAACGGAGAACTGGTTGCTCTGGGGACTTTGCACATCTATCTGGTATGACTTTTGGATAACTCATTTTATTTTTCTTACTTCAAGCTTGCCAAAATCTGTAGCCAACTTCTGTGGTTTTGTGATATTTTTTTTTTTTAGTATATTAACAAATATGTGAGCTTTACATTCATGTTTTTCAGTCCCCTCGCCATAAAGTGAGAAGTAATTCTCACGTAGTTGCCAGCGTATGAAAGCTAATAGGGAGTGTGTCTTAAAAATACCTGAAAAACATCATGAAAGTTTGATTCCTAACGTCTTTAGCTGAAGAATGGGAATGATACAGATAAAAGATAAAATACTCTAAGTGGAGAAAATGTAGCAGAAGTTGTCTGGAGCCTGCTTAGTCTCATTAAAATATTGTGGCAGAATTAAGAATGTTTTGTTCTCAAAGTTCTCTGGTAACATAAAGTATCTGGCTTTGCTTCTCTGAAATCCAAGATATTTAGTCTCTGATTTATTTTTTCACTCTCAGAGGTTGGCTGAGGAAGGAGATTGCACTGTTAAGGAGATATAGCAATGTGAACAATGAATGTGCTGTGGAGAGACAGTAGCAAAATAAATACTTCAAAGGAATTATACACAGTACTGATGTAGCATCTGTTACTGGTTTTGAAATGTTTTGAGACTTATTTAAGAATATTATGAATTAACAAATCATTGTTAAAGCAAAGTGCGAGTAAACTAGTTTTTTTTTCTTGCAATTCATAGAATCATTAAGGTTGGAAAGACCACTATGTTCATCTAGTTCAACCATCAGCCCATGTTTGTGACCACTCAGACCCTGTTCCCTCAGTGCCACATCTACCTTTTTCTTGAACACCTTCAGGGACGGTGACTCCACCACCTCCCTGGGCAGCCTGTTCCAATGCATTACCATTCTTTCAGAGAAGAAATTGTTCCTAATATCTAACCTAAACCTCTACTGGCACAACTTTTTGTCTCTGAGACAAGAGTAAGCTTGGACTTGTGCTCTAGTGAATAAAAGTATGCAATCCAGTGATAGGAATTAAAGGGCAGTTGCCTTAATTGTTCAAGCTTCTGTTTAAAAGTACCAAAATTGCTTAAGTGTTTTCAGGTCAAACCACTTTTTTCCTCCTTCTCTTAGCCTGTGGGACTCTGATGTACTTCATACACACATGTATATGTGAGGTCTGATTAAAATAATTTACAGCATGATAAATTAAGTAGAACTTGCTTTGAGCAACTGGCCACTGTCATCATAGTGGAATCTTTGAAGCAAAGTTGGAAAAGGTGCCTTGGAAATCTCTGAGATGCTCTAAGTGGCAGCATTTGCAGGAAGAAATCTTTTAAGGCTCTTGTTTCTGGATGGCGTCATCACTGATGTTACCTTGAAAGTAATGTGATTCAGTGATTGTTCTTAGAAGTTTTAAGGTGTGGGTTTTTTTGCTGGCTTTTTTTTTTTTTTTTTTTTTTTTTTTTTTTTTTTGTCTCCTTTTGCTATAAAGAGAAGCTTGGAAATAGCTCATGCTTATATGCCTTTTAGCTGCCTGGGTGAGATAGAGTGAATCCCTCTGCCTGCCTCAGGAAGAGCTGAATTACTCCCCAGGTGCAGTTACTTGTTGCTAAGGAAGTTCACCATTACCTCCCAGTAAGGATGGAATCAGAAATAGCTGAAAGGAGTATAGTTCCCTGCTTGTAAGACATTCACAGCTGTGATATGAACAGTCAAAATTTCTAATTTGAAACAGCCTGGCTTCTAGATCGTAGATTGGGCTAATTTATATCACAGTGCTGCCTCTGAGTAATGTCATTCATCATTCCTTGATGAACATTAAAAGTCTGTTTCTAACCTCCCTGAAATGCCAGGAATGAAAAATATGCTGCATTGAAATCCTCCTGTTTTGGCAGCGGGGACCAAACCTGACCTGTGCCATTAATAAGGCTCAGGTTACAAAACTGGGCACCATATAGGCAGAGTAGGAAATGAATTTCAGCTTACTAACACAAAGCAGTCCTTGAAGTACAATGTCACAACACTTGTGCACTGCCAAACAACACCTCATCCTCCTGCTAATGTTCAGTCTGAGGTTTGCTTTCAGGACAAAGTAAGGATGCTAATCCATTGGATTATTCATTTCTCTTTGTGACTTTTGGGTGCGTGGGAAGGGTTGAGACTACTTTCTAAGCAGAGATTTCTTTCCACGTTTTCTATGGGTGAAGGTTATCTAAGAAAAAGGTATTGTTTGACATTAAAAATTTCCATCTGAGTTGGTTAGCAGTTCAGCAGTTGCCACCCAGGGTAAACTGTGTGCAGGCATGGAGATAGGCAAGATCCTCTGAGGTATGAAGAGGTGCAGCGAAAACACACAGAGGTTGCAAGATGTACTACAGCAAGCGAATGATGGTTATGTGCAATGTGAAATGCTCAGGGATTATTACTAACATGGTTTTAGTTGGATTTAACTTTGTGCCTGTTTTTGTGTGTTGTTTTTATTTTTGTCATTTCAACTTTATTGGCAGAAGCCATTAGCACTAATAGTGGGACCCAAACTGGTTGGCTTGTCGATGGAGGTCTTTGGCCAGACACGTAGATACCATGTAAATGGAGGTTTGTTTCTAGATAGCAGCAAATAATCACCAGGTAGGATGCATGGGGAATCTGCAGCATGTGTGTAGTGTTTGTGACTAAATGGGGACCAGCGTGGATTTTGCTTTCTTAGTTGATCTCTCCTTCCTTTTACTTCTCTTGTTTTTAAACACTTCAGATTATGGTGGGAAAGGGTTTACAGTCGGTTTCTGTTTTAGACTATTTGCTATGGGATATTTCTTTCATGCACAAGAGATTGCATTCACACACAGCTGAGGTTGTATTGAAGCAAGGTTCCTACTCAGTTTTTACTCTGGATTTATTATTACATTTTCCTCAGTTTTTGACATGCTTTCCACTCTGCTTATTTTGATAATCTCCAGTGAAATCCATTAGTTTAAGGAGGCGGCTTTCTTAATGTCTTGCTCGCCATCTGTTGTTTTATTTTCAGTTTAGAGTAGCTTTTATTTGTTATGCAATGAATTCTCCAGATATCTGATTCTTTAATTATAGTGAAATGTGTAATTCCTCCACAATCATATCTTCAAATTAGGGATTATTTAATACCCTAAACCATCTTGGTTTTAATCACATGAAGGTGCACAAGGTAAGACCAGAGGATGGTAATGGTCCCTTTCTGACTTCAAAATCTGTCAGTCTGTTTTTCAGTCGCTTACATAAAGCTGCTGTGGATGGTCACTGTGTTTTTGTGCACTGAACACTGGCACACCTTTGAAACGCTGTAAGGTGAAGGAAGGGAAGGGCTGCAAATTTAAAATTGTGCAGCTGCTATTGAACCTCCTGGCTTTTAGAATGTGTTAATTGAGCATGAAATGTTAGATAGCGTGCGTGTGCCTAGAAAGAGATCTGATTAACGCTTTCTCAAATGATCATTCTCAAAGTGAGTTGTGTGTTAAATGCGCAATATTTTTTTCTCTCCAGCTACATTCAGGAACAAACAGATTATAGACCTTTGGTTGCTTTTTCCTTAGCTGTACTGCCATGATGCATGGTAGAAATATTTTTTTTTCCAGGAGCGCTTCCTCTGAGGTTTAGCTTTGAAGTGGCTTTCCATTTCCCTGATTTGTTTAAGCCTGAATCCCGCAATCACAATGTGTATTCAAGGTGTCCATCCTGCCTCCTTGCAGTTGTGTAATGTTGTCAATTACACAGAGGCAACTGCTCATGCTAACATGAATTGTTTAGCTACTTGCTGACTTGCTAGGATATTATGCTTGTTCCATAACTGGCAAAAACTCATAGTCTCTAAGGCAGAAGCTGTTGATGTACAAGATATTTCACTGTTTGCTTTATTTTGGGGTATCACAGACCTCAAGTCATCTTGAGTAGTTCTAGAGGAGAAACGTGAACTTCTCTTTCTCAGTCCTCCATTAGGTTCCTTTAAATGCTTCACTGTACAGGAGTTCAGCTCTTGAAAGACTAATTACCCTAAGTAGTAAATCTCACCTAAACTGAATTTGATCATTTTTTTTTCTTTTTTCCCCTGTATCGAGCTGATTAATTATTGTTTTCCCACAGGCATAAACTAAATCACTTCATTTCCTCTCCATCTGCGATAATAATGACGGTTCTGAGATCTTTGCTGCTTCAATTATAGCAAAATGTGTAACTCCTTCGCCAGCCAACCAAGTCCCACCTCTTGCAACAGTCAGAAACTGCCTGCTTGTTCGCTGTGAGCATTTGCTGTGTTGGACGAATTGGAGGATCGCACATGTTTGGCAGGCCAAGCCTGGGCCATAAGTTTGCACGCAAACTTGGATCTTAGGGCATGTGCACTGATGTGGGTGCCTTCCATAAGCTGTGCCCTTGTGCTAGAAAGGTGACAGAAACCACTTCCTCTTTTGTTGTTGTTGTTGTATGTGCAAGTTTGCTCAAGTTTGCTGCAGTTCGCAGGCAAGATGCCAGTATAAATCTTCCAGTTGAAGTAGGTTGCAAATAACACCACTCATCTTGGAATATGTACCAAATTGCTTTATTCTAGTCCTTAATCTACATAATTAGCGTGGAAATGAGAGTAATAAATATACTTAAGTGTTTGGAAATGACTTTCTTCCTGACGATTTTTCACAGGATGGAAGTTAGGATTAATTCTAGAGGAGGAGAACCGACCTTAAAAGGCCCACTTTAACTTAAGCCACAGTTCTTTTCAGTTACTGAGAAACTGAAATGATCTTCTGAAATGTAATTGAAACTAAAACTTGACCTGTGTTAGAACAATATTATCAGTCTTTTTTGTCCCCTTTCCCCCAGTTTCTCTTCATTTACACAGTTATCTTAAAAACAGAGCAATGTTTGTAACTTCTGTAGTGGTCAGTGGAGAAATTCAAGGGAAAAAATTGGTGTGCAAGATGTGTATTAGTATTTACTATTTCTTTTCTCTACTTTTAGTTTTTCTTGTTTCACCTGTCAGAAGAGCTGAGAATAGCGTGTGTACTGGAAAGTACAAAGCACATCCAATGAATCACATTTCTGTTAAATAAAAGTTGCAGGAAGCCCTACTTAGGCAGCTTAGTTTTTTGGAGTGCTTTGAGACATTTTATTGAGTCAAATAAGACATCACAATTAGCCTTTGAATGACTCTAAGTTTTGAAAGCTTGTTCATCATGCTGCAGTTAAAATCAAGTGCAAGTCTTTTCTTGATGCAGCTTAATGAGGATCTAAGCAATAAAATAGAAGATTAAGCTGCATCCTAAGTCTTATTACTTCAGGAAGGTTCTGAAAACCTCTTTTAAGAGTTTCTCTTGTAAAATGTTTACCTAGTGTTGGGCAGGATCCAACATAAAAATTTAAAATTTAAATCTGTATCCAGTTTAGTTTGGTTATATCCCAGTTTGGCCACATTTAGTGCTTTTAGGTACCTACAGTGTAGTGAAATTTTGTCTCGTGTCTTAAATAATGTCGGTTTGTCTCCCCTCAAAGCCAAATAATGGCCCCTGAGAGCTGTTGCCATACAAGTGAATTGAGATTAGCTGAAATTTAGAAGGTCCACTTTCAATACCTATATCTGAAAATCGGAACTGTACTGTTTATGTTGGCCTGTTCTGGGTTGTTCTGTCTGAACAAAATTGTGTCGTTGCTGCAGCGTGTTTCTTTCATTGCCTGAGAATGCTCTTTCCCTATTTTTATCCCTAAAAAGTCTTCTTTAATTGCTCTATAAGCAGCAGCAGCTGCTGGAAGAACTATGAGCTGTTTGTGCAAGTTCTTTAAGCTTGCTCACTGCAGGAAGCAGCAGGCCGCAGTCTGTGCTTCACAGAATCACAGAATGGCCCGGATTGGAAGGGACCTCAAGGATCATGAATCTCCAACCCCCCTGCCACAGGCATGGCCACCAACCTCCCCATTTAATAATAGATGAGGCTGCCCAGGGCCCCATCCAATCTGGCCTTGAACACCTCCAGGGACAGGGCATCCACAACGTCTCTGGGCAGCCTGTTCCAGCACCTTACCACTCTCATAGTAAAGAACTTCCCCCTGACATCCAACCTAAATCTTCCCTCTCTCAACTTAAAACCATTTCCCCTTGTCCTGCTATTATCTACCCTTTCAAAGAGTTGAGTAAACACCTGGGATTCCTCCGGCCCAAGTGCAAAACCTTGCACTTTGCTGTGTTGAACCTCATTAGGTTCACCTGGGCCCACCTTTCAAGTCTGTTGAGGTCCCTCTGAATGGCATCCCTTCCTTCTGCCGTGTCAACCGCACCACTCAGCTTGGTGTCATCAGCAAACTTGCTAAGGGTGCACTCGATTCTGTCACCGATGTCATTGATAAAGATGTTAAAGAAAACCAGTCACAAGTCAGAACCCTGGGGGACGCTGCTTGTTACCATCCTCCACCTGGACACAGAACCATTAATCACCACCCTCTGTCTGCGGCCTTTCAACCAATTCCTTATCCATCAGGTGGTCCACCCGTCAAATCCACATCCCTCCAATTTTGGAGATAAGGATGTGGTGGGGGACCATGTCAAAGACCTTGCTCAAGTCCAGGTAAATGACATCGGTTGCCTTCCCTTTATGTTCCTGCTCAGCTCCTCCAGTTGGGGATTTTGCTCTGCAGCTATTTCCACTGCAAGCAGGCAGAAATCGGGAGGTTTTACTAAAGCTGATGCAGTTCCCTTTGCTTGGGATTTTAAGTTGGAGTTGGACCATTTGGTACGGCAAGAGTTTATGCACATCTTTTAATGGCTTACTACCGTTAACCCCTTGGTTATCAGCTTTAGTTATGGCCTGATATTTGTTATGTTATGACATTACCAACTCTGTTAGAGAGCTGATCTCCTCTGTTTCTATCCCTTATTTTTTTATTTCTAGCTATTGTCCACTTAAGTTTTAATTACGTGCATGTTGTATATATGTACCTGCCTGTGTGTGTACATTCACATATGCATAAATATACAAGTATCTATATAATTCTGTGCAGACACATAATCACAGGATTGTATGGGTTGAAAGGGACCTCTGTAGATTGAGTCTGTCCC
Organism: Pavo muticus; assembly: GCA_016647715.1. NCBI lineage: Eukaryota > Metazoa > Chordata > Aves > Galliformes > Phasianidae > Pavo > Pavo muticus. The sequence continues at coordinate 918,568 of JACDJE010000155.1, forward strand.
CCTGCTAAAGCAAGTTCCCCACAGTAGGTTATGCAGGACGGGGTCCAGGCAGGTCTTGAATATCTCCAGAGAAGGAGACTCCACCATCTCTCTGGGCAGCTTGTTCCAGGGCTCTGTCACTCTCAAAGAAGTTTTTTCTCATTTTTATATGGAACCTTCTGTGTTCCAGTCTGTGCCTGTTGCTCCTTGTCCTGTCATTGGGCACTGCTGAAAGAACCTGGCCCCACCCACTTGACTGGTAGTGCACTTGGGTCGAGGCAATCCCAGGTATGAGTACAAACTGAGGGAAGAATTTATCAAGAGCAAGCCCTGCAGAAAAGGACTTGGGGGGGTCCTAATGAAGAAGGAAAATGTTAGGTAATCTTTAATATAGGAGGGATTTTTTACCATCTCCTTTTTTTGTTCATCCTTTCACTTTTTTCTTTAAGTAGCTAACTCCATATGCATGTGCATACAGTAGTTCTTTAGGTGTGCAGATGTTTTAAAAAATTACCCTTAGGATTACAGGAGGCAAAAACATTGCCTAGCAGGGAAATGTTGTGCATCCCATTCAGTAAATACTCAGACAAAACGTAGATCCCGATTAACCTTATGGCTTCTATGCCTGCTGTTGCTGGCAAAGCATAACAGCAATTACCCTAGCAAATAATCCTGATGATAAGTGCACTAAAAATAAGAAATAGTCTTCCTCTGCTGCTGCTCTCTCCTCTGTCCTTAAGTTGTTTTGTGGTCTCCTTGCCACTTCACTGAGTTGTCCTCAATGTGGCATATGTTCTGGGGGAGCCTTGGAATCCAGGAGCTGCTCATGCCCAGATATTTGAGATTTTGACCATCTTGAGAAGAGTTGGTAATAGTGTGGGACTTGGCACTGAGCTTACACAGGAAAGCTGTGTTGTCCATTTTTAGAAGCATCAACTGAGGCATCGGAAACACATCCATCAGTGTGGGGAGGGATCAGACTGGAATGCTGGATTGAGATGCTCAGCGTGATGGCTGTATTTGTAGCTGCTGAGGAACAAGAACATATTTAGTGGTTCTAAGTTATCCCAAACCTACTCAAAAAAAAAAAAAGAAAATGCTCTTTTTTTTTTTTTCTTTTTTTTTTTTCTTTTGTAGCTTTAAGCTGGTACTGCAGTCTCTGAGCATGTGGATAGGAGGGATAGGATGCACATTATCACAGAATCACTAAGGTTGGAAAAGACCTCTAGGATCACTATGTTCAACTGCCAACTCACCCCTACATACCCACTAACCATGTCCCTCAGTGCCACACCCACACAGTTCTTGAATGCCTCCAAGAGATGGTGATTCTACCCCCTCCCTGGGCAACCTGTTCCAATGCCTCATTGCTCTTTCTGAGAATAAATGGTTCCTAATATCCATCCTGAACTTCCCCTGGTGCAACTTAAGGCTACTGCCTCTCATCCTAAATGCATGAATAATAATCTCACAAATCAGCATTGGTAATGCTTCTGTACAGTGTGATGACCTGTTTGGGTCCCTGAGCCCAAAGAAAAATGTGAAGAGTCCAGAGTATAAATAGCAAGGGATATTTGAGAGATTTTGCTCAGTTTAGTGAGGAGAAGACTGGAATGTGAAAAGATAACAGCCTGTTCTTTTCGTCTATGTCTGTGGTGGACAGGGAGAGAAACAAAGGGATCACACTGTAGCATGAGATGTTTCTCTAGGCTTAGGTGGAAAAAAAAAATACTGAGAAAGATAGCTCAGTGCTAGATTAGTTGCCTAGGGAAGCCATGAGCCTGTTATTGGAGACTGATGAGAACAGGTGAGACAAATCTGTCGTGAGTGGTTTATATCTAGCTGGTCTTCCCTGAGGTGAGGGCATAGGAGGTTTGGGTGAGTTCCCAGACTATTATTCTCTGGTTATTCAACAAGTCCTGTGCTGTTGTAATGCCTACTGGGAGCACACCAACTGACAAGCTGCCAGTCCAGCAAAAGCAAAGTAGGTTAGAGGATTGATGTGTTCATCGCCTTTGGGAGACAGGAGAGCAAGGAGCTCCAACGCTGCTGCTATGCAACACTGTCTGCACATCCTCGTTTGTGAGATTCATGGAACCACAGTGGCATTATGTCTGGGGCAGCTGCTGAGCAGCCCTCAACACACAGAGTGAAGGATAAGGAAGGGTGATAAGCAGCAAATAAGCAATCATTTATCCTCTGCTTCTTCCTGTCTGCCCACTGGCAAATAGGCATTGTTAAGTAGATGTACACAAAGCTGGTTGTTACAATGCTTGTCAATTTTGATATGTAACTTGTCCCCATTTGGTAGAGTTTCCTCTCAGGAATAGGTTGAAAGCTGGAAAAAATAAAGTAAAAACAAAACTCGCCAACAAACTAAAATGCTGATTCCATTGTTTTTGCTAGTGAAAGCCTCTGTAATATATATTACTCAGATGAATTTCTGCACGTTCCTCTATAAGGTGGGAAGCTGGCAGACAGTAAGACTGCTTATCATAAGATTTTTCTACTCATGTTCTGCTTGATATTTAGCCCACCTAAAAAACCTTCTCTGGGGGCTTCTTATCATTTGATGGGGGAAGATGGAGAGTCACAGAGAAATGAAAGGAAGGTGTGAGGACAGACCAGAGGAGCTGCTTACTTGAATCTTATTTATGTGCAGAAATGGATGTTGAAACTGTTTAATGGTTGAAGTTGCACCAGTGTTGAAGGAACTATGAACATGCTAGCAGACTCCTCTTGCTTTCTTTGGCAAGTTTTCTGTGGTATCTGGTAAGGGAGAAAATACTTCCTGCCTCAAGTATGCCGTGCAGTATCACTGGTACAATACGATCGTCAGCGTATCCTAACAGTTTATCTGTGATGCAAGCTGTCTTTTTGAGGCTGGCATGGAGAATTTTACTGTCTCTGGAAATGATAAAGAGTTGATTATAATTACACTGGAAATCTCAGTTAACACAGCATCTGAAAAACACACCGGGCTAAAAATCAGAAGACTTAAATAATATCAAGTTCTTCTTACTTGCCTTTTTATTTTGAACATTGAGACATACCTGGGTCATGTTTTTGTGCCTTTATTTTACCAGTATGAGGGCCAGCAATCTTTGATTGCTTTAAGGAGGAGGAAATAAAAACTTCTCTTGTGAATGTGTGAATATAGAAGTCGTAATTTTGAGCAACTTAAACCTAGCACCATTGAGAAGGTGTTGGTTGGAGTCATGCACATGTCTATTTGCATATGCATCGCAAGATACAAGCTGAGTGCTGGTCCGGTGCGTGTGCAGATAATACAGTGTTCCAATCTGGAGTGTTCCTGCAGTGTCCCAGGAGCAATATGGATTTGGCTCTAACACTCTCTGCTTGATGGCTAGATGTAATCAAAAGACAGACTGCTGCTGTATGTGTGCTGATTAAAGAATAGCTTAGTAACTTTGGTAGGTCAGGGCATAGGTGTTCCTATCATCCTCCCTCATCTGTGCCATTCTCAAGCCTCTATGGCAGCACTATGGCTTATCTTGAGTTCTCCTAAGCTTGTGCAGCAGGAGTATGAGGTTCAGGACGTTGGGAAGGAATTGCTGTCCTGGGAATGTGGGTCATGCCAGTACCACAGTGAATTTAACTGAAGTTGAGATTCCTTATCCCTTGATGCCTGGTGCAGAAAAGGAGGTAAATGCTTGTAGTTTGTCTTATAGCAGCAGAAGCCAAACTCCACAGGTGAAGCAGAATCTGGAGCTCTTCATGCCCTTAGGACCAGTACTTATGCTTTTGTTTTAGTAGTGAAGTCTCTTATCATAGTTGTGACTTCTTCCGAGGCTATGGGATGTTTCTTAAAGCACGAGTGAGTACACACTATCTGTAAATATAATGCTATTTCCTGGAATAGCTGCTGTATTTTGCATCTCTATTGATTTTTTTAAAGGGATTAATTAGTGTTCAAGTCATGTACTATCAGCATCAGGAGGCTCTTTTGCTTTTTCTTTTAGTCTTAATTGATCCTCTACCGGAAGTCAAAGGATCTATTGGCTTAGATCTCAGGCCCTATAAGCTCTTCTATAGTGTGATGAGTCAACTCTCAAAAGGATTAAAAGAAAAATGTTTATTTAAAATAAATAAATAAATTCCTTCTCCCCACCAAAACCAAGATAATTTTATTATCATATATCTTGTTCAATGTAATCTATTTCTATGCATGCCAAGCTTTCTGAAACCTGGTAGGCAAAGACAATCTGGGGCTGAAATTCCTTCCTTCCTAACTCCTTGACAGAGGAGGCATTAGTTCATGTGCAACATTGTTGTTTCAGAATCAATTTTCAAGGTAATGTTAGTGTCCTGTGCAAACATTGGTTGGGCTTCCTAGCAGGGCTAGGTATTCCATGGTGTGCCACAGCCCTGCAGCTCCTTTATTTGCTTTTTAACTCATAGAGTAGAAGGGATCTGAGAATATTCTCTGTGTGTAATCTTAAGATCTTTATGTAATACACCTTGTGTTCAATAACAAACAAAAAACTTGCTATAGCAAGTTACTGCATTTATATGGGTGTTCCCTGTGTTGGAGATGGTTTGCTTGCATTATATTACAAGCATGTAATTTTGCATTCGAGTCTTGTGTGTATTAACTCTTGTTGTGAGGATGTTTACATGCTCCTGTGTATATCTGATCTGCAGAGGTTATGCTGAAAGGCTCTGATGAAGGAATCTTTCACTGGTTTGTCAGCTGGGATAGTGGCAGTGGGAATGACAATGGTGGAAGTCTTGCAACAGGCAGGGGGACAGATGTTAATCATCATAACCACTGCTCCTCTGTGTGCACACACTCTCACAGCTCTCTTGAGTGGATTTGAAAACTCCTTAGGTGGTCTTCAGAAACCAAGCCATGGATTTCAGTTCAGCCATCTGTTTCCAGCAGATGTGATTGCAAGGCTGGGTGCAGGAAATAGGGTATTTCTAGTCTGTATGGCTGACAGATGTGGTCGAATAAATTGTTAAGGTTGCTTTTAGGGGAGCAGCTGAAGATGTTTCTAAGTCTGAATAAAATATTCAACCCAATTCTCATAATCAAAGGTAAAAGAGATCTGTGCAGGCAGAAACCTCTGGAATAAACAATGTCAGCTGTCATCATGTCTGCTGTGGTATGGATCACAGTGATATGGATCAGGGTAGTTGCATGCTTTGTGTCCAGAGCTGAGGTTTTTGAACCAGTACAAGCAAATAACAAGAGTTTTAGGAGATATGTGGTGTGTTCCCATTTAAATATGGAGTACTCAGTAGCAGAGGTGGTGGGTTTTTGTTTTTTTGGTGGGTTGGTATGAGTGTGAAAATAATTGGAGCGCTAGCAAGAGTGTTCTCTGTGCTTTTGCAAGGAGGAAGTTCTTTTTTATTTTTTAAAGTTCAAAAGAGCATCATAGAGCAGCTGGAGGTAAAGGAAAAGAAATGAGCAGAGTGGTGAGTCAAGATATTTATTCACATAGATGCATAAATATATGTATCAGAATGATAATCAAGTTTGTTTCTTTATTTAAAGCTCTGGGTCACCCAACATTTTTCTCAGTGAAATCTGAGGCTGTAAGAAGGTACTTAATACTGTACTCAGAAAGCTGTTTTGTGAGCAGCATATGGCATCAAATCATGCATGCCTTACTAAAGCCCGAGAAATGCTTATGGCTCCTTTCTGCTGACCTGATAGGCAGTGCCACCTGGCACTCCAGCCTTTGGAGAATGCAGAATGAGGGTTGAAGGAAATGCTCTTTTATTGTACTTCTGGTTTAATAAAACAAACAAACAAGAAAACAACCAAAACTTTATAGGAAATAGTCTATTATCTGTAACTTGTTACTCTGGAGTAAATATGTGAAGTCTTTTTGTTTGTTTTTGAAATAAGCGAGGACTTCTTAGGCTTCTTAGACTTGTTTTTACACTTTCCTGTCCATTTGTCTTTCCATCTCTTGAAAACTGTTCTTCTAGATTTGTTTTGAATCCTAACTTCTGCTGTGGGCAAAGATTCATGTGCAGTACATTCATTCTGTTTTATTTATTTATTTAAAGCTACAGTAAATCAATAAAAAGCCTCATCATTAATATAGCCTAGCAATCATGGTTAGAAGAAGTAGATCCAGTTAGTTTAGGTCTCTGAATGCTAAATAGTGAAATAGAAACAGTACTGCCAGAAGGAGCAAAGAAGCGATCATCCCTCTGTACTCAGCGCTGGTGAGGCTGCACCTCGAGTTCTGCATTCAGTTTTGGGTCCCTCACTACAAGAAAAACATCGAGGCCCTGGAGCATGTTCAGAGAAGGGCAACAAAGTTGCGACAGTTCTGGAGCACTAGGCTTATGGGGGGCTGCTGAGGGAACTGAGATTGTTCAGTCTGAAGAAGAGGAAGCTCAGAGGAGACCTTATCACTCTCTACGACCTGAAGGGAGGTTGTGTTGAGGTGGAAGTCAGCCTGTTCTCCCGTGTAACTAGCAATAGGACTAGAGGGAATGGCTTCAAGTTGCACCAAGGGAGATTCAGGTTGGACGTTACAAAATACTTCTCCGAGAGAGTGGTCAGGTGCTGGAACAGGCTGCCCCAGGGAGGTGCTGGAGTCACCATCCCTGGAGGTGTTCAAGAAACTTTTAGATGGTGTAATGAGGGACATGGTTTAGTGGGAAATGTTGGCAATAGGTGGATGGTTGGGCTGGATGATCTTGGAGGTCTTTTCCAAACTTGGTAATTCTATGATTCTACTGAGTAGTAGGAGAAAGGAGGAGAAAGTTACACATTCATGTCTTTCTCTTAACTGATGGAGCACAGAGAAAAGCTGAGAGCTCTTCCAAAAATAGGCAGCCATTATCTATAAATTGGGTTTAAATATTTAAATATTTATCAATCTGCGCATTGGATGGCATATGTGTATATATGCATGTAAGGACTTTAAGGGAGAAGTAAGACTGAACAAAACATTATTCCCATGGAGACTGTTGGTAGCTCCTTACCATTTATTTAGTCTACAGCCATCTCCATTCTTCTGCTTGTCACCTTCTTTGCACAGGTGGTGGGTGGTTGCTTTGAAGGGAGTTACAATCATAAGGATGAGTATCCTCAGAGGTCTGCCTGGTACTGTACAATGCAGTGCTTCCTGGGTAAGTTTATATATTCATGCAGCTCATCGCTGTTCTCTGCAGAGATAATGCATCAGGTCTTGGAAGCAATACGATGTTAGCACAGCAATGCTCTGAGCTAATATCTTTGCCTCTCAGCAGAGCTAATTGCCTTTGATAAAGCAGTGAACTGATTAGTTTTCGTGGTCTCTGGTGCCTGAGCAACTCTCTGAGTTGCTATTAATGCAGATGTCTGTACTTCTAGTATAGCATAATTAATACAACAGCATCATCTATACAGGTCATATATAGTAATACACAGGATTGTTACAATGAGAAGCTTATGGCTGTTTTTTAAATTGTTTTATTTTGTACCCACCAGTGTTTCCTAAAGATGGCTGGTGTTTTGGGGCGCTGTAGGTCCACAATTCAAAATGTCTGGCTGACCCTCCTGAGTGTACTGAGGATTATAGACTAAAAGGTATTTATCTTTGTCCATGGATCTGTTTAAATGTGCAGAATCCCCTTGTGCTTAAGAGGTCAAAATGATTCTGGAGTTGCTGATTAGTTTAATAACGGAAGTTAATGTACCTTCAGTCCTAGGATTTTCTACAAAAGAGGTTGTTGTTAGAAGCAAATACATGGCCACACACTGGTTCTTTTGGCAATCCAACAACAGAAAAATGAGTGTTTTCTTTTATTAGACCTTTTTTATCTAAAAGATTGGTGCACCAAGTCTATTTGTTGCTGTCTCATCTTTCACTGTCTCACCTGCTCTGACAGGTGGAGATACTCAGTTGTATGTACTTTGCAGTTACATTTTTCTTTAAGAGTACTTTGCTGGCTCCAGTATCCGCTGCAGTTTGGGAAGGATGCTCCATCAGCTCCTCCCGTATCTTATGCTGTTCTTCTATGGGAAAAGCTTCAGCCTTGCTCTGGAAACCTCACGCATTGACTTCTGCTGTTATAGCTCGGCCATAGTAAATTAATGCATAGGGAGTTTGTTAGGGAGAGGCAACTTATGGCATCTGTGTGGAGGTTATCTTTTTCCCATATCTCATGGAACATCAAGTATATTTGAGAGCCTTTGATCCAGGATCTTCTGCATTTAACGGAGGTGTATGGGTACATTATAGGCTGCACTGTCAAAGGCTTAGGGTTGCAAAATTCAAAGGATAGTGAAAATCAAGGGATATTAATGTTTTGGCAATTTTTGAAAAGGGCTGATAAAAATGTTGCAACTTCTAATTGTCCCTTAGACCTTTTGCTTGAAACTGGCGACTAGCATACTGCATTAAAAAGTGGCACTATACAGTTATATATTTCCTTTACTGCTGATACCAGACCCATAGGTGTGGTGTACAGGCAATCGAGAAGTACTTATTTACCCTAGGATAATTTTCCGGGAGACATCTGCTGGCACGTAGAGTTTTGTCATTATGTGAGGGTGCTGAGTACTGATGAAAAAGCAGCAGTGTTTTTTTCCAGCCTGGCCAGCAAATCCTGGGCAGATAGTAACAGGACAAGGGAGAAACTGCCTTAAGCTAAAAGAGGAGAGATTTAGATTGGATTTTTGGATGGAATTCTTTACTCAGAGGGCAGTGAGGCGCTGTCGCAGCTGCCCAGAGAAGCTGAGGATGCCCCATTCCTGGAGTCACTCAAGATCAGGTTGGATAGGGCCCTGGACAGCTGAGCTGGTGGGGGGGGACTGCCCTGCCCTCAGCAGTGGGTTGGGACTGGATAGGCCTTTTACTATCCCTTCCAACTTAAGCCATTCTGTGATTGTATGACTATAAGTGGTTGCAGATGATTTGTCTTTACTTTTCATATTCTTCTAAAGCTCTTGCCTGCCTTTCTTTGTATGATACTAGTCAGAGTTCTCATACATTTCTGTGAAATGTCTGACTTGCTGCCTGCAGTGATTGTGATTTCTGTAGCTTCCTGATAATGCTTTCTTTTGATAGGAATGACTTCAGAACTATTTGATTTTGCTTGTCCCTTAGTCTTCCGTGGGATGAGTGAATAGTCCCCTTTTCCAAACTATTTGCCAGCTGTAAAAATATTTTGTCACGCACAGTTTACAATTTTTTTTGATTCACTAAACAGGAAAGTCTCAATCTTTGTCACTGACCAGTACAATAACACATTCTGCTAATAGGGGATGCAAGGAAAGTATTTTCTGCCTCTGTGCTTAGCGCTTCGGTACAATTTTTTTATGCTTTGATATTATGTTTAGTGGTGTATTGGGAAGTGTCTTGTACGTACAGAATCAAACTCTTTGCCCTGTCTTCCACTTCTATTACTTGTCATAACTGCATGTGGAAACATTATTGCTCCCTGCATTTCTAGCTTCTTCATCAAGGAAAACTTGGTAATTTTTCTTGTGTTTCAGAAAGCTATCCTATCGTAGCTGTGCAGCTTATGATAATGTATGTTATGAAAGCCTTTGACAGCTTGATGTTTTAGTATGCCCTGCTACAAAATAGAGAAGCAAGGGGAAAAAGGACATATCATCTGTAGAGCTGGAGTCTGTAATGGGACATTTCCAAAGATAGAAAGCTGATCAATGAAGAGATGATCTAATGCCAGCGTAGTACGTCTCATCTAAACTTGTTTGATCAAAATTTTATTCTCTTTAGGACTGATATTTTTCTAAGCCCCTTAGCTTTAATTGGCAATTACTTCTTGCGTTATGAACTCAGCTGTACAATCACTACACCTGTTCTATGCTGACCTCTAAAGTATCTTTTTTTTTTTCCTTAAATAAAAATACTATTTGGGGTTGAAGAAATGAGCAGCAGACGAAATAATAATGTCTTTGAATACTTGTAATTTTAAAATATAACTGCATTTGTTTTAAATGAAGAAGCTTCAGGGTGCTGCATCTTTCTTCTACCTGTCAAATTCGGCCAAATTCTTACTTAGCCAAGGTGCAACTTCTGGCAGAGGAAACAGACTGTTAGTCAGGAGTTGTTTAATTTAGGAGTTGAGAAAGGCAGACAGGTGTTGAGGAGCATTTAAATCAGACATATACATTAATAAAACAAAGATGCTTCTCAGCCTGGTAAGAAAGAGGACAGGCACAGATAGCTGAACTAGGGGAGGAACAGATGGAGATTACGGAGGTAAAATGTCAGAGCACAAAAGGTAAAGTGAGTGTGTCACACTAGAAGTTAAGAGAAAATGAATGCCATTGTCTGCACATCTGTTTGAGAATCTAGAAAGCAAGAAGAGCTGAACTCCATTGCTGGCATTACTGAGGCATGGCAGAATGACAGAAGTTGACAGACACCTGGGATTGGTGGCTGCAATATTAGGCTAGATCTGGGGGAAGCTGTTCTGTATTTCTAATAGAACCGAAGATGATGTGTTTTAGTACAGTGTCATATGGTTATTCTGCCTTGTTATGGACACATTCAAAGAAACAGAGTTGAGTTTATAGAATTAGCCTTACTTTTTGCAGCTCTGGAATATTGTAGTCCTGCTTTAATGTTCAGTTAATACAGGACTTTTACTTTTAATGGAATTGTAATAAATATTTTCCGTAGAAGGCTATTTGAGAAAACTTGAGAAAGAATGCAAGATTTTCTGCTCTTCTGTGGATCTGCTCTGTCACGTGATCAGGTTACTGACAGTTTTCTTAATCAGCATTTCATTTTCATAGAATCATAAAAACACCAAGGTTGGAAAAGACCTCCAGTATCATCCAGTCCAACCGTCCACCTGTCACCTATATTTCCCCAAACCATGTCCATCAGTACGTCTAAATTCATAGAGAATTACTTTGCCTCTGCTGTGGATTTAATAAAGGTGTTTTTATTTCAAGACTTCTGCCATCCTCGCAGAACATTTTTCTTTTACAGGAAGAATTTGGAAAAAAAAAATACTCATAGTGAAAGATACCCTGGGGCATGTGATACTAATAGAGCGGTTAATGGGAGATACTGTCTTCTTACAAATTGATTTTTCTTTTCGGAGTCATTGTTTACTCTTTAGTTCCATATTAAAGAATAATAGAAAAAGAGTTATTTATCTCCTGTTTGCACAGGGCAGTCTGTAAGTCTGTTTGTCTTTTTCAAACTAGGCTGAAAATCTCTGCTGTGAGAAATGCAAAACATGGGGAAAATAAGCTTATCCTTCCAGATGCTTGCGAAAACTTTATGTACTGGGAGGAATACTCTATAATGAGGTGGCTGGTTTCTTAGTGTGAATTAACATTCATGTCTTTAGTACTAAAAATATAAGTAAGTCTGCAGTCCCAAAATAATGCTTGGCTAAAAGTGTAGGTAAGACTGTCCATTCGTGCCAGAGACAGCCTAAGATATCCTCTTAGGCATGTAAATAGTCTCCAAATGGAGACTGTACTCTGTAGAAAGGCATTACTATCTAATATCACTCTTCTTTTTCTTTCTTTTTTTTTATCTCTCCAGCTGGAAGTTAGCTGTTGTAGTTCAAGATAGCCTAGTTGTTGAATTTCTAGCGTGATTCTGGTGGAGTAGGGAGAGCGTCTGACAGAAAATAATTGAAGAACTGTGAAACTAAGGATGGTGCTCATTGGATAGCTGCTGCTAGATGCTTTCCAAAGACTGAGGTGGAAAAAGAAGTCATGGGGATCTAAGTCATTAAAGTTGCAGGAGGCTCCTGAAAAAATTACTTGGTGTCAGTCTTGTAGTGCTACAACTTCCTCATCAACTGTGATGGGGAAGGACAAGAGCAGTACTTCTAGCAGTCAGGTAAAGTACAAGTGTGCAGTTTTTTCAGAGGTTGTGGGAAACGCATTATGGTTCAGTCAGTTGGGGTGGGTCCAAACATCACTCCCTAGACCCACATAACATCCTTGTCTCTAAATTGGAACGACATCCATTTAATGGATGGATTGTTTGGTGGACAAGGAATTAATGGAATTACAGCACTTAAAGAGTAGCAGTCAATGGATCAAATCAAGGTAAGAGATCAGTAATTAGGAGTATTTCTCAAAGGATCCATACTGAGACCAGTGCTTTTTAACATCTTCTTGCGGACAGTGGGATTGAGTGCCTCCTCAAGTTTGCATGGGACACCAAACTGAGTGGTGTAGTGCTTTCAGAGGGAAGGGATGCCATCCAAAGGGACCTGGGAAGGCTTGAGAGATGGGCCTGTGTGAACTTCATGAAGTTTAAAAAGGCGAAGTACAAAGTCCTGCACCTGTGTACAGATACAGACTAGGAATAAATGGGTTGAGAGCAGCCCTGCAGAGGACTTGGTTACAAGTGGATGAAACGCTTGACATGAAGATAGCAACATGCACTTACAATTCAGAAAGTCAGATTTATCCTGGGCTGCATCAAGATAAGTGTGACCAGCAGGGCAAGGGAGGTAGTTGTCATGCTCTACTCAATCTTTATGGGAACCCCACGTGCAGTACTACATTCAGACCCTTATTATAAGAAATGTGGACTTGTTGGAGTGGGTCCAGAGGAGGGCCACAGAGATGATCAGAGGGTTGGAGCACTTCTCCTGTGAAGAAAGGCTGATAGCTGGGGTTGCCCAGTTTGGAGAAAGATGGGGAGAGACTTTTTACCAGAGAGTGTAGTGATATAACGAGGGAAAAGCAGCTGTGGATACTCCATCTCCAGAAGTGTTCAAGGCCAGGTTGAATGGGGCCCTGGGGAACCTGGGCTAGTAGGAAGGGGATGGAACTAGATGATCTACACGAGTCCCTTCCAACCCAAGCTGTTTTATGACTGTGAGAACAAAGTGCACCTTCAAACACTTGTTGTAGAGAACAGTGGATCCTGGAGAGAATGTTCCGTGGGAAATTAAGCACAACTGATAATGTGCAGCTATCTCTTTAGAAAAGCTCAGCAATAAGAAGTAACACAGTAGAATGTTGTTATCATAGCTTGTGTGGTATTTGAGATGATGCTGATATCTTGCTGGTATGAGAATGCTGAAAGGCAGACCTTCCTCTTTGTGGTCAGGTGAAAATATGGCATCTAGGCAGGTGTAGTATAGCATGGATTTTTTCTTACTCTCTTGAATTTAAATAGAGGTGGAGAGTTGATGGCAAACAAACAAACAAAAAAAAACAACAACCACCACCAACAAAAACAAACAAAACTAGGTAACCTTTTGTTCTTGTATTATTCATACACAATTAGCCAAAGAGGATAATCTGTTGTCGGGCACATATGCTCAATTTCTGGATAAAATGTGAGGAACACAAAAGCCACAGGCAAATAGTTTGATGCCTCCAGCTACCTATTCAAACATGCAATTTTACCTTGAAAGTATCTTTTTCTTAAATTTTAATCGAAGCGTCATTTTCTAAAGTGCTTTTGACTGAAACATCAGCAAGAATGTTTGAAGTGTTTGTGGGATCATCTTGGACAGTCAGCAGTCCTGATAGCAATACCAGTACTTAATATCTAACAGAGCAATCTGTCTTAATGTGTTCACAGGAAAATAAGTGGTAATCATAGAATCATAGAATGGCCTGGGTTGAAAAGGACCACAGTGATCATCTAGTTTCAACCCCCCTGCTATGGGCAGGGTTCCCAACCACTAGACCAGGCTGCCCAGAGCCACATCCAGCCTGGCCTTGACTGCCTCCAGGGATGGGGCATCCACAACCTCCTTGGGCAACCTGTTCCAGTGCGTAACCACCCTCTGGGTGAAAAACTTCCTCCTAATATCTAACCTAAACCTCTCCTGTCTCAGTTTAAAACCATTCCCCTTTGTCCTATCGCTATCCACCATCGTAAACAGCCATTCCCCCTCCTGTTTGCACGCTCCCTTCAAGTATTGGAAGGCCACAATGAGGTCTCCCCGGAGCCTTCACTTTTCCAAGCTAAACAATCCCAGTTCCCTCAACCTTTCCTCAAAGGAGAGGTGCTCCAGCCCTCTGATCATCTTAGTGGCCTTCCTCTGGACCCGCTCCAAGAGCTCCACGTCCTTCCTGTGCTGGGGGCCCCAGGCCTGTTGTAATTAATATTTTTACTTAGTGATGATGGTTATGAAACCCCATATGGTTTCAGAGAAAACATGTTTGGTGCTAATGCAGTTCTCCTGGCTTCATAGCTTTGAAAAATCCTTTGTGTTATTTGGGAGGGGGGGAGGGGGGAGAAGTATTTTTTTGGTGCATACTCACGTACTTCAACATCCATTTTGAATTATGTTAAGTTGTTGAAATGTAGTTCTGATAAATGTCTGAGACTTGAGATACCTGTCTAACTGTGCTTAGCTGGTATATGCCCATCAGTAGGTTACCCTCTTGACTATTAGAAATACAACAAGTGGAACAAAGCTTAATATTTATTTTTTTTCTATGTAGATGAAGTATAGACTTATCTGAATTGCAGTACTTGGTATTTAAATAACTATGTGTTTGTGTTGGCTGACTTGTGTTGCCACAGTCATGGCCTTGGGGTTTTACTGAGAGTTAGCTGCGCTGTTAGGTAGTGGGCTCTTGTGGAATATTGTCTTCAGTGTAGGTTTCTCCATGTTTCTGGAGAGTGAAAAGAAACCAGCTTGAGCAACAGCTCAGCAGTCTCTGAGAGACACTGGCTGTTAACCAAGCCAGCAATAGAAAGCTCTGCCTGTGTAAGACGTGCATGTTGCTCTGTAGAGAATATGACTCAAAATGGTTTCAGGCAAAAAAAGATGCTGAAGATTTATTTTTGTTGTTGTTGTTTTTCATTTCCTGGAGAAGGAAACCCTAAAGCATGTTCACTGCTGGTATAGAATTTTCTCTCAGCTGTTTTGCTGTAAATTAACTGTGCTCTTACTAGACATGGAAAAGCACATTTAATCAATTGATCCAAAATGTGAGCTCGCTGGTGTTTTCCATAGAGGGAATGGAAGATAGAAGATTTTTGGTCCAAATTTCTTATTTAAAAACAACTTCAGGAGCTGTTATCTGCAGCGGCACTCTGCTGATTTTTTTTATTGTTGCTTTGATTTTTGGAGTCTTTGCCTTTCTGTTGGTGTTTAACTCACCATCTTCCCAGTTTGAGCACCCTCCCAGCTGCCAATATTTAACATGCTGTTTAAGATGTTGCATGTTTATTCTGCATTCTGTAAGTGTAACAAATTATGTTCTGCTTGCGTATTTGGAGTGTGTGTTTCCCTGGTTATGAATCTTTGTGCTAATGTTTGTTTACAAAAAGCCTTCTCTGCTCAAAGTAACCAGTTCTCTAAGCACGTGAATGACAGTGTGAACACTGTACAGTGCCAGAGCTTGTGTTTAGTTCAGTCTTCAGGCATGAGTCATTCATACCTGCCACAGTTCACTGGCTTCTCTCGATATGTTGGTGTGCAAGCTGTTTGAGGCTATTCATCACATTAAGATGGTTTAAATAAATATTTTAAAATATCTAGGTTGTAGGTTTTTCTAGAGGAATGAGGTTGGCTCGTTTTTGTGTCTCATCCTCATGTTTGTTTGCTTTCAAAGGTGGCTGAGGACTTCACTATCACCGTCATGTGTGGTTGCATGAGGGATGGCAGTGTTGATGTTGGTGCAATTGGGAGGCGAATGCATGTATGCCTGAGCAGTGCTGCTGGTAGACTTTTAACACTTTCAGCTGACACGTGATTAAAAAAAAAAACTTCCAAGCTCCTAGAGAGTTTTAGTTACTTCATCTGCTTTTGTAGGTTTGTTAGGGTGTCGTCTTTGCTTCCCGGAGGTATTCACCTATTATTTTCCGAGAGGTAAACTAATGAACTTTGCACTTTGATTGTAGCTGATCGTCAGTTTATGTAAAGATGTTTTGGGATTGGTAATATGCCCAGAATTGCTACACTAGTCAGTCTAAATGGCGCTTTTGTTTTAGTGGTGGAGTGTTAAAAGGTCTCCTTCATTCTCTCTACTGTTTGATACCTCAGCTATCTGGAGTATTCCATGGGGTTTTGTTTTAACTGGTAAACACAGGTTCTGTGCTTATAACATCCAACAAACAGTAGTACTAACAGTTCTTCTAAAGCTGTACCCTTGACCTAATCTAGGCATGTGTTTCACAACCTTAAGTGCAGACTTTTTTCACTGAAGGTTGAGAAGGTTTCTCAAAAATATGAGTGTTAGCTTCTCACAGCGCACGTTCTCATTGTTCTCTTAACAGATACAAAACATACTGTACGTCAGCCTGCCCTTGCAACAGGTAAGGTGTTCTGGCTAAAAATTACTGTTAAAGTAAAAATTGGTGCAGAACTGATGCAGAATTCTAGCATGGAAGCTTCATCTTGAACAGCTGGACAAAGATGCAAGTAACTGAAAACGGGACTTTGTTATGGAAATGCCTGGTAACTTTCATATTTGGCAACACCGGCATTCACATACCTATTGTAACAGCAGTATTGTCAAGCGCTTTCTGATTTATTATGTGCCATTTGGGTGATGACCTGTTCAGCCAAATGCTTTGATAAATTACTCTTGAGCAACTGACATCGATGACCAGTACAGTGACATTTTTGAACAATTCTGAGCAACAGGTTTATGGTGAAAAAGGACTGGTGATTATATGGGTTATAGTACAGAAAAAGTACATACTGATGGATCGAAACTACATTTCAGAGAGCGCCCTTGGGCTCAGCTCTCCAACATATTTTATTTGCTTTGACCTTTGCACAGATCTTAGAAATGTTGACTGACCACCTCGTGCTGACAATGTCATTAGGAGTTTTGGGGGAGACTTTTGTGCAAATGCAGATATATTTTTACAGTATTCAAAATGCCTTAAATGCTGCAGGCTTTCATGAAATATCAGCGTGGTGACCTTTGCTTCATGGCTTTGAGAGCTAAGGAAATCTCATTATAGAAACCGTAGTGTAACTTTGGTTTGACTCAGTGTTGTTTTTCTTTCTAAATAAAAATGCTGAAAATGTAATTCAACCCTTAAGGCTAAGGTATTTTATCCTATGGTTTTATGATAGTTTTCTTATTGCTATATTAACTGTGTTTCGGAGAATAGTAGGAAAGATTGTAATGGCTTTTTGAAAGAGGGCTAAAAATACTTGCAGTTCTGTAGGCATTCCCTGTGTTCCCTCTGCTGTGGGTAATATGCTAACCTAACAGAGATGTTGCACCTGAAAGCATAATTGGTCACTCTTTTTTACCTACAAAAATCTCCTCAGAAAGAAAAGAATGAGACCCCTTGTTCTGATATTATACCCTCAGTCACAGTTGCGCAAGCCACTGACGAGAACTTCTGTAGTTGAAATGACGTTGTTTGTATGAGGCATTACACTGATCTCCTATGTGGATATTTGACCAGCTCTTTATTCTTTCAACGCTATCCCCAGCCACATAAAAATACCTGAGAGTTTCAGGCACTGGTTTTGTTTTGGAATAAGAGAAAGGATATCTGACTGTGGAGCTGAGATCTGTGCCCAGCAAAGTTTTGGAGTTTTCTACAGCCACACAAGATACCTGTGGTGTGCAAGTCAGGACCGTGGATTGTGTTGCTTGTAGCTCCAGAAAGTATAGTTAGCCTAAGTTTCTATTGGTTCCATTGCAGGCTGCAAGATCTGATAAGGTGCCCTGTGACGTTCTCAGGAGTCTGTTCATTGTCCCTGATTCTGTTTTACTTTGCATGCTGCTGGGGATGAAAATAGAATTTGTACTTTTTGTTATCCATTTTCCTGCCACCAAATCTCTTTTCCCTGAAAGCATACCTGCACACAAGTAGGGAAAACTCTACCTTGTGCCTACTGCAAGGCTGCTTCTGCTTTTTGAAATTTGCTGATGTGGTTTGTATACTCTGAAATAACAAATACAGCTGTAGTACAAATAGACCTATATTTCGGCAATACTGTCACTTCCCAACAATTTTTTCTTACCTCATTATGCAAGCAAAGGGATGACTTGCTTCTTGCTATAAACATTTGTGCTTAACCAATATATGCAGCTCTGTTGTGACTGCAAAAATGTCTGTTCTGATGGGAAGGAGGAAACTAACCTAGGAGAGCTGTAAGGGTTATTTTGGAATTAAATGAATGACTTTTCAAGTTAAGATCCTTTCTGAGGCGTGTGATAAAGAGACCTGGACTCTAACATCTTGGTATGGTACTTAGGCATTTGCTGTTATTCCCATCTTTGTGTTCTGTTTAGATGACTTCCATATCGTTGGAAGGACACCGTGGAAAGCAGTCATACCTTGTAGAGATCTCTGGGAGTTTAGTGAAACTCTCCTGTCTTGGAGATTATCTGTTATCCTGCTCTCTGAGATACTTCTGGATTGCTCTTGTATCCTGGGGCTAAGTTCAATTTTGAAATAAATGGGTCCAATTTAACTGTGTTGTAAAACTGCATTCTGTTTTTCCTGTTTTTTCTGCAACTGTCAAGATAGTCAAATTCCTGATAGCTGTTGCTGTTGAGAGAGCTACAGAAATTTGCAGCTCTGAAAGGGAATATATTTGTCCTCTCACCATCCTCTATAGGAGGGAGAAATGACCTGATGATCTGCTTCAGAACTATAGAGGATAAATACCTGGATATTTGCACATGCCCTCCTCCCCCCCTTTTTATTTTATTTTTGGCAAATCAAACTATATGAAACCCAAACAGCTCTAATAGCTACCTTCATACCCTTAGGACCTGATTAAACTGAAATACTTATTTTAGTGGCTATCAATAAGAGGGATCTTTTGGAAGATACTTTAAAGTGTATTGATAAATCAGTTTATAACATAATTTCCCTTGAACCATTGATTCTCAATTGTTGAGATCAAGCTGAAAATCTTTTTTTTTTCCTCTTTTTTTTTTTTTTTTTTTTTTTTTTTTTTTTTTTCTCTATCAGAAAAGACCCAATAGGTAGATCTTGCTCTGAGACTGACAGGCAGGTCAGTGGAATTTTGGCCTTTGGGTGAATTGGCTAAAAAAAAAAAAAAAAAAAAAGTGGTATGCTGTGGGACCCACCAGGTCAGGCAAGGTGATTGAGCTGGGAACTCTTCAGGAGGGAAATCGTGGTCTGTCCAGATAATCCTGGGCTGCTGTCAGAAGGGACTTGGCATGAGCCCAAATTCAGCTCCAAATGACTAAAAAAAATTAGAGAGGAATATGCAAGGAATGTATTTTCTTTCTTGACCTAGGTATCTTATTTTCTTAACCAAAGAGCAGTCTTAGTTATGAAACTACTGAGTAGAGCCTGTTTGAATAAATACTTGGTACATAACTCCAGAGGGTTTAATTGTAGCATGAAATACCTGTATAATCAGAATGTATATATAAGCTACTAGGTGGCAAAGGTATCTTGAAAGGTCTTTATTTGACTGGGTTGAAGATCTTTGAATTTCTTCTGGGAAATAGATGCTTCATGAGTATTGCCATAAATTGGAGCTTCACAGTCAATTATGCAGTGCTGCTTTTATGCTGAAAGATTTGTTGGAAAATACTAGTTCATTTAAGTGTTGTCAACAATAAAATGTTTTTGTGAAGGAGCTTTGTCAGAAAAGTTTCTACATTCCTAGATTCCTTCCAAATTCCTTGTCAAAATAAATTCTCTAAAAGGTAAGTTGTGGGGTTTTTGTTGTTGTTGTTGTTGTTTTTGTTGTTGTTGTTGTTTCCAGTAGAAGGTTCTTCTTTTTATAATACTGGAACAGGAATCTGAAAGATGGGTTTTATTTCTGTCCCTGCCTCTGTTTTTCTCTGTGGTCTTGGAAAAGCCATGAATTCCATGTTCGGAACTATCCATAAAATAAAAAAATAATTATTTTGATAGTTAATTGGGAACTAGACCTTTGTTGTTCAGTGCTTTAATTCCAGTTGCATTGAATGACGACCCTAGATGTCATTTGTGAAGTAATTAGAGTACACATAAATTCATGGACAATTAGAAGAAATACATAGATTCAATTCTGGACTTATTTCCCTGCTATGAAATGTGAGCCAATGGTGATTTGGAGTTAAAATTAGTAATCTGAGAAATTCTAGAATCTGGAAAGAGAGGCTGAATTTGTTAACAAAATACATACGTTGAGAAAACTGGGATCGTCAAAGATGTGAAATGATTAATCTGTTACACTTACGTACGTATTACTACAAAATATGTGAACAATAAGAAATTGTTTACATCCAGCTTAAACTGTCTAATATTTTTATCTTGTTCTAATGACATTTCTTAGAGTCTTTCATTAAGTGATGCTGTGTGAAGGCAAATGCAAGAATTTATTTAGCACAAAACTTTTCTGCTTCAGGAAATCCTAGGGTTAGGAGAGTAGAACTGGCTTGTATTCCCTCAGTTTTCTTTCTTGTGGAAAAGGATAAATGGCCACAGATATTCTGAAGAGATAGCTAGACTCAAGCATCAAGTAAACTTGACTTTATTAATGACCTCCATTGAAAAGCATTTCCAGATCATCATCTGTTAGCTCGCTGCTGCCAAAATGGTGCAGTACTGGTCTGCCTGAATGTAAAGATGCAGGGCATCGAGAGCTGTGTTACAGCATACAAACGCTAGTAGCACTGACACTGAATGATCCATTGGGTATATTCCTTAACAGTACTGTATAGCTTTAATGTTGAGTGTCCTCTGCCTATCAGATCAGCCTATATAAGGTTTAATAAGGTATATAGGAATCTCTGTCGTGTTCTAGTTTCAGAATGGTTTACCCCTTTGTCAGTGAAACTGATGAGTGGTAGAAGTAAAAAAGCAAATGTTAATCTAGAGATTAATGAAGCAGTGTAGTTTGTTTCTTCGGCTCTGAAAACGGAGTGGAAAAGCTGGAATTTTCACAATCCAAACACTAACAAGAACTGCACATTTCTGTAAATAGAATTCATCATTCTGTAATCTGAATATGACTAAATGCCTTTCCTCTGACTAGAGACTTGTTTTAAAAATTTTTCTAGATGTTTTTGCTAGGGTTAGAAGATAGTGGTGTATCAGGCCAGAATGAGTGTTTTGTAGCCTGTGCATGCTTCTGTGGGAGTGGGTGGCCTGGGATGTCAGCCACCTGAGACGTTTCCTCTGGCATGCCAGGAATTAGTCCAGTGGGTTACTGTCAAAGCCACGAAAGAATTTACTTTCCCACTTATTCAGTCTGAAGCAAATGGAATGAGCAAGGTGATAGAGAAATGTGCTCTTTTTGTCAAGTTGGGAAACAACAAAACTTTGTTGTTTGTTTTGAGTCATCAGCCATTGTTCCTTGGATTCTGGTGTCTCATTGAGGTCAGTTCTGGCAAGAAGGTCCATAGTAGCAGATTAATTGATACCAGAGTTAAAACTAAGCATATTCTTAAATGGTTGTGTAGTCTTTAGACTAGGTAGAGATAAGTTTCGCATTTGACTCGTTCATCATGTTCGTGATGCTATAAAACTCAGATACCACTTCGCACTAGTCATCTCCTCTCCCATGCTCTGTCTCATTGGAAAGCACTTATTCCCCTCTATCTCCTGCTTGATCATTGAATTACTAAGAAGCAATGGACACAAACTGAAACATATGAGATTCCATCTGATGCAAGAAAACATGTATGTTTTTTCTGTAAGAGTGGTCAGTCACAGAAACAGGTTACCCAGAATGACTGTGGGATTTCCATCCGTAGAGACATTTAAAACTGGACTGGACATGGTCCTGTAGCTGAGCCTGCTTGAGCAGAGGTGTTGGACTAGATGATCTCAGCAGATACCTTCAAATTTCAATAATTCTGTGATTCTGTCTGACTTGACTGCATTCTTTTTGAGGCAAGAGTTGCATGCTGTACTCAAGATGTGGGCATGAAGAGATGTTACATGGTGGAAAAATGATGCCTGTCTTTTTCTCACCTTCCTTTTATTTTCTTAATTCCTCCTCACTTGGTTCTGTGAGATCCTTTTGAAATTCCTTGCAATCAGCATAGCATTTAACTGCTTGAAATAACTGGTTATCATTTGCAAGCTTGGAGATACTGACTTTTCATTCCCTTCTTCAGGTCACTGATGAAGATGCTGAGTAAAACCTATGTCAGCTCCAAATACTGGACAATACTCCCTCCACTTATTCTTCTTCATCCTGAAAAGTGATTAGTAAGCCTTATCCTTTATTTCTTTTTCAACTTGCTTTACCTGTCCTATGGTATCTTAATTTAGGCAATCTTGCTTTTTAAAAATCTGTATATATTATGTCTACTAGATTCCGTTTATCTGTATATTATGTATATCTAATATTATCTAATATTATCTAATATTATCTATTATTAACACCCTTGTAGAATTACAGCCAGCTGATTAAGTGGGATTGCCTTTTGCAGAAACCTTGGTGTCTTCTTGAGGCAAACAGAGTTTCCTTGGGTGCTCAGTGTCTTAATTCTTTATTACAACTGTATATATTCACTGGTCCTAAAAGTCCCTCCAAAGTAGTTCCTATGATCCTTTTTTGGAGTCCTTTTAGTAAGTGGGATCTATGTGGTTATCAGCTACAAACTTTGACCAGCAGTTCTGCAATTTCACATCTGAGTTTCCTCTGAGCTTTTGGGTGAATGTCATCCAGTCCTGGCATGCAAAACTTTTATTTGTCTATTTAGTCTAATAATTTGTGTATTTGCTTTGCACAGGTCAGAGGAGCTAGACCAATTTTTTTGCAATAAAAGTGTAAGGTGTGGGAATCTCTCCAGTACCTTCTGTAGTGCTGACTGACAGTGCATGGAGCTTCTTGGCTGTGGCCTTATCATTCCTGTTTTACAGCATAGTCATTGAGTAGTCCTACCAGAGTTATTACTGACTTACAACTTCTGGTGTAGTTAAGAAACTACTTATTGCTAATTTTGATTACTTACAAGGCACTCTTCATGTTCTTTTTCAGTAATTTTATTTTCTGCTTACTTTTGTCCTGTCATGTTTTATGGCTTATTCTGTTCTCCTATTTTGAACAAACATATTTTTATATTGTACCTTAATTTGAAATTATGCCATACAAAAAGGATATTGAGTGGTGTGTATGAAAGGTTCACAGATGCCTTTGTCATAAACAGTTCCTGTGCACGTTTTGAGCAAAGACCTGTCTCATTTATTGTTACAGTCATGGGCAGTAAGGTTTGTTGCAATTCTGGGCCTCTCAGAATCATGGGAGATATATTTTTGGCATCTTTCCAACACACACTTTGTCTTATTATTGCTTTTGATTTAGGTAGCTAAGTGCCAGAGCTCAGCATGCCTCCTGGGTGCAGCATTTCTGTGCCGGCTCTGGAATGAACAGTTGTTGCTGTTGTGGTTGGTTACAAAATGAGCTTATTATAATAAAATGGCTCAGCACAGTTATGTTCACAGCATACAATAAAAGAGGAGTCCCTGGGAGCTGGGAAAGCAGAGAGAATTTGAAAGCAGAGGACTGAAAAGTATTTCAGATGAGTTCTGTGCAGGGCTTAGACATCAAGTTGTGATACATTATATTTGTTTTTCACTCTTTTGTTTCATGGGCCCTAGAGGGCTAAAAGTACAACTTGGTTAGAAACTGAAATATTCTGGGCTTTAGCAGGTCGATAGCAGTGGCAGAATAGCACAATTTGAGTCACATAAATGAAGAATCATCCTATGTTCCAAATTCTGACTCTCAGAGAACCTTCCAAATTTTATCTGCAATGAGAATATCTGCATTCCTAAGTTGTATCACTGAGAGGCATAAACACTGCTGGATGCCTATCTTGACTGCTTAGCATCTCAAGGTAGTCCTGAGGAAATCAGCTATCAAGCTGGAGTGGCTTTGGTTGTGATTCTAACTTGGTGTGGCAACTAGTGAATTTTTGCTGCGCTTTTGTCGGTCACTTGTTATTTGGCTTTTTGTAATGCCAGCTGTTTCAGTGGCATTTACAAAAAAAACAACAAGAACACTGGTTGGATGTATTTGAGCTCATCCAGATATACTTCAGTTTTTGAAGAGTGCATGTGTGCTAAGTGTAACCAACTCTAGAGTGGTATTCAGTAAAGCAACTGTCTATCTTAGACTAATTACTTCCCACACTATCACTATCTCCTTGAGGAGCAAAGAAACTGATGGATTCTTCCAATATCTTTGCCAAAAAAAAACAAAAAAAAACCCCACCTGCCATCGAGGGCAAACATCAAACACCAACTACTCTTCCAGGTCTATGTAGCCTGTGAGAGATGGGAGGTGGGTGGAGGAGCTTAGAAACCTTTCCAAGCTTTGAACTCTATACTGGGCAAGGAGGCTAGGGTTGGTTATGTGTGGTTTCTTTATGATCTACTATTTGTGAATGCAGTGCAGAATAAAGCCTGCATCATTATTCTTTGACATGAAATCAAGGAAACAGCTTTTATCAGACCTTACATCTGTTGGTGCCCCAGGATATACAGACAGTAACTAATGCCAGGAAGCCTCAAATGTGACAAAATACTGACAAACTGAATTTTTATCAAATGTGTTTGTTTGACACTCTGTTAGGAATATCAATTAGCAGGTTGACTATATTGTAGCTAAATGAAGAAAAAGTTGCAGTAAGCAAACATCTGTAACCCTCTTTGCTTCTTTGAATGTGTCTGCCCTGCAGTAAGGTGGTATATCTGTTCAGTATGTAATGTTTTAGATTGTTATGGCTTGTCTTTACAGCATGAGATGGATCTTTCTTCCAAAGCAGTGAATGGTAAAAAGTACTCTGGGCCTTCAGCATGCAGCTGTCATGCACCTCATGGCTCCTGGTTGTTTCTGAAGTTGCTCTGAACTAAAGGATGCAATCTTCTTCACAAAAAGTGAAACCCTATGTTGCAAACATGTCTTCCCTCATAAGAGTCACTAAATCACAGAATGCCTTAGGTTGGAGGGGACCTTAAAGATCATCTAGTCCCAACACCCTGATGTGGACAGGATTGCCTCCCACTAGATCAAGCTGCCCAGGGTGCCATCCTACCTAGTCTTGAATGCCTCTAGAGATAGGACATCCACAGTTTCTCTGGACAGCCTGTGCCAGTGCCTCACCACCCTCTGAGGAAAAAAAAAAACAACTCTTCCTAACATCTAACCTAAATCTCCCCTCTTTTAGTTTAAAGCCATTCCTCCTCATCCCATTGTTATTAGACTGTGTAAAAAGTCAGTCTTCCTCCCGCTAGTAAGTACTGGAAGACTGCAATTTTGTCTCCCCAGAGCATTCTCTTCTCTAAGCTCAAAAGTCCAACTCAGGGAATTACAGAATTGTAGGAGTTGGAAGGGACCCCTAGAGATCATAGAGTCCAACCTCCCAAACTCTCCAACCTTTCTTCAAAGGAGAGGTGCTTCAGCCCTTTGATCATCTTTATGGTCCTCCTCTCAGCCCACTCCAACAGCTCCGCATCCTTAATGCAGAGGGCCCCAAGTTTGAACAGACATGGTATTCCAGATGGGGCTTCACAAGGATAGAGCTGAGGAGCACAATCACCTCCCTTGCTCTACTGGCCACCCCTCTTTTGACCTTTCGAAGTAGCCCAGGACACTGTTGGCCTTTTGGGTTGCAGGAGCACACTGCTGGCTCATGCCTAGCTTTTTGTTCATCAAGACCCTAATTCCTTCTCTGCAGGACTACTCTCAATGAGTTCTTCTTCCAGCCTGTACTTGTACCTGGGATTGCTTTGACTCAAGTACAACACCTTGCACTTGGTCTTATTAAACCTCATTAGTTTCTTCTGTGCCCACTTTTTGAGCCTGTCCAGGTCTCTTTGGATGGTGCTCCTTCCTTCTATTGCATTTTCTGCACCATAGAGTTTGGTGTCCTCAGCAATTTTGCTGAGGATACATTCAATTCCACTGTCTAAGTCATTGATAAAGATGTTGAATAACACTGGTCCCAAGTCAGACCCCTGGAGGACACCACTCGTGACCAGCCTTCAGCTAGACATAGAGCCACTGACAACAATACTCTAACTATCCAACCAGTTCTTTATCCACCTAATAGTCCAGCCTTCGAATCAATATCTCTCCATTGTAGAGATAGGGATGTGGTGTGGGACCATGTCAAAGGCATTGCACAAGTCTTGGTAGACAACATCAGTTGCCCTTCTGATGCTGTCACTCCATCATAGAAGGCCACCAGCTCAGTTAGGAACAATCTGCCCTTGGAGAAGCCCTGCTGGCTGTCTCGGATCACCTCCTCATCTCATGTGTGCCTTAACATCTTTCAGGAGGACTGACTCCATGATCTTCCTAGGCACGGATGTGACGCTCACTGGCTTGTAGTTCTCTGGGTCTTCCTTTCTTCCTTTCTTTGAAGGTGAGAGTGATGTTTCCTTTTTTTCCACTCACAGGGGACTTTACCTGACAACCACATTGTGGGTCTGTCCAATAACCAAACCAGAAAATTATTGTCAATAGACTCCAGGAGTCTTCTGGATTGCTTGCAGCTTCCTGTGTCGTTTTCTCTTCAGATATCTGGGTGGTTGAGGTCAACCTGTTCATGACTCAGAGGAAGCTCTTCATCGTCTATCCACTTCTAAACATAAAGGATAACTCCCTCACTCTCCTAACTCTTTTTCTTCTCTTGCAAATTCATAGATGGTGTTCCCTTTCTTCACTACCATGAATAAATGGTGTTTGGAGCAGTTAAAAAAGATCTTCAGTCTGTGCATCTGCCATGTATGCAGTGTGGCTATTTTCCCTGCAAGGAAACTTGAGGATGGCTCTCTGCCTACACTCCAGCAAGGCAGTTGATGACTACAGGACCCAGAGAAGTCTAGAGGATGGTAGTGGTGCTCTCTGGAACTCATTCTCTAGACATCATTATACTTGTATGGAATAAATAGCAGCACTTCTGGAATTTGCTGTTTATAAACAAAGCATTCAAAAGGTGTGGAAATACTACTGATGACTGAGTTGAAAGTATAGAAAGAAAATGAGGTTAGGAGGGTATGTATTGAGGCAGAAAAACCAATGGGTCTTGGGCTTGCAACTTCTTATTCTGAAACAAAATTAACTCCCAAATCCCATTAGTTGTCTTACATTTATAGCTGTTGGGATAGACGTGGCATGAAAATTTAATTTCAATTTTCTTTCGATGATGTAAGAAAATACCTCAGAAGCCCCTGAGATCTGTTAGCCAAGCACCATTATAATACTTATCTTTTGCCCCTCTATTTCAAGATTCTCATCTTCACTTTGCCCTGTGAAATTAACAAAAAAACCTCTTGTATTAATTGAATGCTATATGGAGGTTGACAGTAGAAATACATTTCGTGGCCTTTAGAAAGAACTTTCCAAAGTGGGTTTCTCATTTAGAAAAACATTTGAAATATTGAATACTGCAGTCAAAACTCTTGATCTTGAGATAAATGTTGTTAGGTAAAGCCAGAATAACCGATTAACTATTTTGCTTATGGTTGTTTGTTTTAAAACACATCCTTGGAGTTGTAGTTTGACCTTAACTTTTTTTTTTTCTTCCAAATAGGGACTGGTTACTGATCAATTAACAATGTATGAAAACACAGGAAAATATCAGTCCTTTTCCATTAAATGAGGAAAATTCATTTTTTTCATCTGACAGAGAGAGAAGGAAAGATTCTGCAAAGCCTACCTTGGAGTTTAAATAAGTGTTTGCAAGAGTAAGACAGATGTTACAACAGCTAGCTGTAAAGACTTGGGGATTTCACAGTTCACACTCATCTGTGATGAAAGAACTAATCTGTCTGGGAGTTTTATGAAAAGGAGACATCTTTGATAGAGCTTGTACACACTCTCTGCTTGATCATTTGTCATGTTTGGCCATAAAAATGACAGGTAGTTGTATCTTTTTTTGTGGAGAGTTAAGCTGAACTATCCTATTTCTTCTTTTAGAAGACAGAGACTTGACCACCTCCCCTTCTCCTTAATCCTCCTCCTAGAATGTGGAGGTTAGTCCTTTTTTTCTGTCTAAATATTCTCATTCTATTATGCACAATATCATCTACCTTCTTTCATATCCCTATCCTAGACTGCTGGAACTGAAGACAAGTCTGCTATTTTCTCTATGGTTTTGAGCTGGTTTTTTTTTTTTCCATGCATCTCTCTGTTTCTTGCTAGGGAAGAGCACAAATGTAGTCCTCACTACCACAAGTTCTGCAGTCATGCTTCTTGCACTTGGGATAAGTAAGTACAAAGGAAACAGGTAGAGTACAGCTATGATACATATGTATTTGTGACAAATCAGATTTAGAAAAGTAATTATGGGCAACTTTCAGATTGTCCATCTGCTTCTGTTGCACATAGCCTTTTTCTTTCAACTAGGAATGAGCCAGACCAATACCCAAGTCTCTTAGCACTGTTAGCTTCCTTAGTCTTAAAACATAGGAGCATCCACATGTTTAAAAGAAAAAAAAATACTAAGAGCAGTGAAGTGAAAGCAGGAAACACTAAAAGGTAAATACACACCTGCAAAATAACATGGGTGTCACCTGCCAAATAATTGCCTTGCAGTATGTGCAGTGAGCCAGTTGTTCATGGGTTGTTCCTTTCTTCCAGGACAATGCATGCACTTTGTTCCTGGCTGCTAGACTTTTCAAAGGTACCATTTTTTCAGAAGTATAACCTGTAGTTCATATGCTGCACTTCTGAAGAAGTTCTGATCTGCTGCACAGGTGCAGGCTAACGTGATGGGAATAGAGATATGTGATCTGTCACCCTGAAATATCTGAACACTTACCCTTGGAGCAGTTTTCCATTCTCATTATAGGAGAGATAGAAAATTCTGGACTGAGTTTCCAGAACAAAACAAAAGATTGAGATGGTTTTATTTGGGAGATGCTGGACATGGTGTTGAGCTGCAGAACAACAGAGAGGTGCTGCTGAATGCTGAAATCCACTGTGCAAGCATGAAGGCTTAATAAGCGTGCTGTTACTTTTCCTGTTAAGTAATAGTAAATGAGAAAATCACGAACTTCCTATCAGTTCGCAAGTAACATATATAGCTGGTAATATATACATCTTTAAGTATCCTATCAGCGTTGCTTGGGAATCAAAATGGCTTTAGGAGGAAATGGGCATTCATAAGTTTCACAGCATATTTTTAGGATGTGGTGATTTAAAACCAGATAAAATCATTGACTTGTGCAGGGAGACAAATAGACCAAAGAAAAATGTTTAGACAAAGCAGGAAAAAAAGCTGTGCTAGTCAATTTTCGGTCATCTGTTTTTTAATATATCTATATAGCTGTATATTTTCTTCCTTGGTTTTTGCAGGGTCCTTTTACTGTAATAAAACTTCTCCTATGTGAGCAGAAAAATCTTGAATTAATGACCATTTAAACATAAAATTAAATTAAGATTCTTGTTCTCAGGGAAAATAAATTGTCTGGCATCTGTCATTGGAGGAGGAAAAGCAAAGTATTATGTTAATGGAAGGGAGTAAATCTCGGTTACTTGGATTCTTTTACAAAGGTTTTTTATAGATACTTATTTAATTGAACAAATTCTCTAGGTAGTTTGCTGGCATGGATGTACATTAATCATGCTCTTAAAGATATTTTAATTGCATGTTATCAAAACATAGATCAAAGCACATAGAAAAAGCATGGTCAGATATGAAGTCTTTGCCTACTGCTAGAAAAAGAAAAGAGGAAGTGATGGGAACAAAGATTAAATTTGCTCAGAGCCAAAGCAATCACTCAGTTTTCCTTCTCTAGTGGCTGGACTAATCTGCTTTTGCTAAAATCATATTTTAATGTTTTATCTCGACAAGCCTACTGAAACTAAAAATTCAGTTTAGATACCTGTTCAGTGTTTACTCAACTTACTCATTCTATGTCAGTCTAGAGAGTGAAGAACTGCTGCTGACAGATTCAAGTATCTGATTTTCCTCAGGACTGGAACCCCAAGAGAACAAATGATGCACTCTTCTTTCTTTTCTTCTTTCTTTTTCTTTAGAAAACATACAAACCAAACACTCAGAAAATGCCCTCAATTTTAATTGCTGTTCTCAGCTTTCTCTGAACAGGCGTGATTAAAGGCTGGTTATAGGCCTGACAGACCAAATTCCTGGTTCACAACCTGGTTTCAGTCTGCAAAAAGTCCTCTCATCACAGCACGGCACAATCCACAGTGGCACATCTGCTCAGTGTCAGATCTCATCTGTTACTTAGTTATTTTCTAATTATTATTATTTTTTTCAACTGTCTGTGGCATTAGCGAACTTCAGAGAGAGCTTTGAAATGAGGAAACTTCATGGTTTATTTTTGGTAGTTTGCATCTCAGTCAAAGGTTCTATTATGCTTAATTACACAACTTGCTATGTCTCTAACCTATCTAGCATTCTCAATTAGATTGCTTTAGAGCGGTTAGGTTAAGTACAATATCCGGTATAATACAATGGCAGTGGTACTTTGTTCAGACCAAACTTGTTGCACAACACCAAGGAGAATGGCAAGTTAATGACTCTCCCTTTGTAAGTGTCTTTTAAGCTCTAGGCTGTCATATATGCATAGGAATAACAGTAGCTAAAACCGCACAGATGTGTCTGGAATATTTTCATAGAATCGCTGAAAAATTTATGTTGCATGTGTTCTTTGGGGCGTGCCCTGTCCCACCTGCTGCTCCAATCTGAACTAGCTTCAAAGAAATGTTCCAAGGATGGTTGATCCCATAGCTGATTTATTTGCGGTAGTGTAGATGTGCTCCATTATGTTGGCTGTAGGTAGGTGTCAAGATGTTGGTAGAGGCAGTTGGAAGGCTAGACTGTAAGGGAGGCCTCTGTGAGAAGGTGTCAGGGTCTGCCCTGTGCCAGACACAACTGGTGTCTGCCTCCACAGCAAACCCAGTGTAGGTTGCTGCTGAGCACAACAGCCAGCGTTGCATTGTCTCTTGGAAAAGGAAACAGGTAGAGGAGGAGAGGCATGAAAACCAATAAAACAAACAGAAGAAGAAACAGCAAGATCAGAGAAAGGAGGTAGAGGTGCTGCACGCCAGAACAGCAGCCCATGGAAGATCTCAGGCAGTGAAGCATTACGTGTGTGAACCAAGACACTATAGTTCTCTGACAGTAGCAGGAGTCTCCTGTAAGACAGACAGTAGTTTTCCATGTATTATAACAAGTTATTCTATAGTTAATCTTATTGAGAGGCATGACTTCTATGTCTGAAGAAGAGATGAATGTCCTGGGGACAAGCCCAGCAAGGCATCTGCCTGGGAGGTGCCTGGCCCTGGACTGGGCTGGGGAGCCCCTTCTGCTGCTCCTCAGGTATCCCTGAAGATCTCTTCTGGGCCTCTCCTCGTGGGTCAGGTATCAAATACCTGCCCCTGACTCTTTCATGTTCCTGTGGACCTGACTGTTGCCATAGCTGGTGGTGGTTGTTACCCCTCTGGAAGGCTCTCCACAGCTCTGAAGGTGAGGTACAGGTGGCCGACCAATTCCTGTAATCCTGCCTGTCCTGCCCTCACTGCCACAGGTTTGTTTCCTTTCATGGTGGCTTGAAACTGGCTTGTGGATTTGCATCTTTTTAGGCTGAGATGGGAAGGGGGACATGACAGCCCAGCTTCCATAGCCAAAAGGAAAGAAAGAGTTCTAATAAGTGTCATTTGACCATATGCCATATAGTGCTGCAAGAAAAAGTGTTTAAGCAATAGTGTCCTTTATGAAAATAACAGGAAATCTGAGCAGATTGAGAGACTGTTTCTTTTAAGGCACTTAAAAGGTATTTTTGCATTTTCAGTAAGCAGTGATGATGACTTCTCTCTATGGACAAAACAATGATTTAAGCAAAAGGGGAAATTCTTAACAGGCCTGCAGGTTGTCATGATTTTTTTTTTTAATGGTAGTCTGTCTTAAAAGCTTACAGTTGTATTCTAGGGAGCAATCCCAATCAGTGCTGACCCATTGAAATCCATCTTCAAGTTCCTGTTGGTGATTCATTTGTTATCACAGAATGGCTTAAGTTGGAAGGGACCTTAACATCATCCTGTCCCAGCCCTACTGCCATGGAGAGGTTGCCACCCTGGTTTTGTCCTTCCAATAGGAATGTAGGAGGAGCGGCAGAAAAAGAGATTTCTCCAGGTTTTCTTAGTGACAAACCATTATACATGTCATATTCTGGCACTGGTCCACTCTCACACTGGCAGCTAATTAGCTGGAGGCTAGTCCATGGCTGAATAGATGAGGTTAGCAGGTTTCTCAGAATACAGTTTGACCCTACTGTGCTGGCTGAGATTCATAATGTCTAGGTCCAAAGCGGGTACGCCCTGCCTGCTGCAGGGAGTTTTTACTGAAGGTGGCAGCACTTTCTTGCACTATCCCATTGGCGC
This sequence comes from Pavo muticus, assembly GCA_016647715.1. Lineage (NCBI taxonomy): Eukaryota > Metazoa > Chordata > Aves > Galliformes > Phasianidae > Pavo > Pavo muticus. The sequence goes on from JACDJE010000155.1 coordinate 950,758, forward strand.
AGGTTTTTTTTTTAAAAAAAAGAAATTAAAAATGTTTCTCAAAATGTGAACAAAATCGTAGTTTTCTTTAAAGCAGTAGAGCCCATGTGTAGGCATCTGGGTGACTGGATTGTTACTTCTGGAAGAAGAGGTATTGCTCCGTGTCTCATTTAACATACTACCCTGGGAAACTTGGCCCAGAAACAGTCACTAGCTCCTCTACTTTTGTTTCTTTTTAAAATCTCACAACTTGAGTCCCTTGAGTCCCTTACTTTCTCTATGGCTTTTTCTAAACCCATATTGAATGTAGGGAGGCTTGAGGCTTTCCTTTGAAATTTGCAATTGGAAACTGTGATGGGAATTCCTTGTCCGTTTTTTTTAAAGATTGATTTTTTTTTGTTCACCTGAAATAAAATTATTGTAATTCTAAATTTTTGTTTTATCTGTTTAATAGTTCCTGCTTCCTGAAAATGGTGTTCTACTTTTAATCTAATCTACTTTTAAGTCTATGGCGAACTCTCGTGATCAACCTTTGAGGCAGATAATCACTTTTGTTTATTTTCCAGAGAGGGGAAGGGAAAGCTGAGCACTAAAGATTGCAGTCTCACAGGCAGAGAATCTATGTCTTTTTTGTTTTATAGGCCTCTGCTTTGCAAACAGTCTGTGTAAGTTGCTGTTGCATTAGTGGTTTGTTATCTTTCCATGTTCAGAGCTTTTTGTTGTCAAATCTGAATTTGCAATTTAATCCCAGTACTCATATCATGGAAATAACAATTCGAGTATGGAGAACAGATGATTCCTTTACTCTTTGAAGCAACTGCTGATGAACTTGAAAAGCATTATTAAATCTTCTGGCATTCTTCTCTTCTTTGTGCTAAAAACACTGATCTGTTCTTTTTTTTTTTTTTTTTCCCATCAGTGTTGCGTTTTCTAGACCTCTAATAATTTCAGGGGATAACTCTGGAGTTTTATAATTTATTAATGACCTTTTCAGAGTGTAGGTGTCCAAAACATGTTGCTGTTCTGTAGCTAGGCTCTCAAAGGCCTCAGATGTGGAAAAATACATCATGTTTGTGTGTTTTTATTTAAAAACTCAGCATTGGACTTGCCTTTTCCACGAGAATTACTTCAGCTTGCTGTCTGATGCAACTGGTGGTTTCTTTCTACAAAACTGTCCCCTCACCTGAAGTGTAGAGTTTCACTGTTTTGTTCAATGATGCCTTTGATTTGTTATTGTTGTTGTTGTTTTTGAGATATTTCTCCATTTTGTTCCAAGTATTTTTTAAGTGTTTTTACAGCAATTCTACCAGTGATTCCACAGGTACAGGAGATTAAGTGGCTTTTCTTAGCATCAGGATGCATTCAATACATGTCTTTTTTCTGATGCTGCTTTTCCTTCAGATGGGAAGATTTCAGTTTTCACTTGCTTCTTAAAAAAGCATAATCTGTTTCTGAGAAGTAGTAAGAGACTCTTTAAAGCCATCTTCACACCCATACTTTTCTTTTTGATAGATTTAAGGCATAATTATGTTATTTCTTTTTACAACTGGAAAGCTGTAGTTAAAAATGATAATGAAATCTCTCACTGATGAAAGTCAGATCTCCTGTATTAATTACATGTTGTATTTTTAAGGTGAGCATACAGTATGGTTTAATATTAGTTGAGCCTTGTCTGGATATATCATTAAATGGATATGAGAGAAGCATGTATACATGGCCTCTTCCTCTGGTGCAATTTTCTAGTGACTGAGGCATCTTCTGGAGAAGCAAAGCCACTGCCACCATTTTCTTTGATCTCTGCTAGAATTAAGCAGTTCTTCTTCCCTTTTTCTTTTGAATGGGAACAGACTTAATATTGATTTATTTTTTTTCTATCAAGATATGAACAGTTAATTGCCACTGGCTTCACAGTAGTTTCAGTGCTGGGGCAGTGTATTTTTTTTTTTTTTTGTGAGGCTGAACTCTTCTCTGCATAATACCAGTAACAAAAAGTCCTATTTCTCTTTGCCTGAAAGAGAAGCATATTTGTGGGGTATTGTGAGGTTCTCCTTCAAAATAGTACAGTTGAGCACGTCCGTAGTTTCTTTCAGTTCAGGGAAGATGAGTGTTATGTCCTGACTAAAAACTGTCAGACATATTGTTTGGCTCTCCAAATAAGTTTGCAAATACTGTTTCCTTTGCACAGGAAAGTGGCCTTAGGTATTCCTCAAAATAGTAGGAAGCCATTTACCCTTTGAAATCTAACGTTGGCCTTCCATAGTAAAAAGCTATTAGAAAGTGCTCAGTAGTAGTGTGTGAGATGCAGTTGATAACAGTTTCATTTCTGGCTTTATGTATTTCCTGTGTTAAAGTCTAACAAGGTAAAACATAGAAAGTTAAACCCAAGTATAATGAAAAGCTGAAACAAGTAAAATAGATGACTCTCCTATAGCTCAAGAGCTGGGGTTTTTAAATTTTTTTTTGTCTGTTTTTTTTCTTCTTGTTTTAATATATCAGTATTACTGGTCAGTTTTCTACCATGGATATTACAAGAACAGCCCAAGGACATATTTTCTGTTGTTGTGTTCTGCAACCCCACTGACATTAGTGAAAACATATACGTATTCATCTGAGAATGAATCAGACAAAGATAAGAAGTAGAATTCTCCCAATACACATTTATTCAGATAATTCACTCTCTGTAAAAGACCACATATTCAATTTCTCTGGCAGCCCTGAAAGGCCTGCCAAATATCTCTGTATAAATCCTAACAATCTAATATATTTTCACGATATTTATTGAAAAAATGAGAGAAGGTGTTTCATCTTGTAAATAGAGTATGTGGATGAACTCCTGGGAGCAGTGAATATTCCAGAGGAAAATATGTGACAGAGATTTTCATCTATTTCCATTCAGGCATTACCGTCTTAATTGTACAGTGTCATTTTTTTGACGACGATTGAGACAGTGATCTGAGCCACAATAATATCCAGAATGAAACTTGGAAGTCCCATCACCAGTCATAGTTGGGTCAGTTGGTTGAAAGTATTCAACAGCAGATGAGAATTGATGAAACGTGGCTCCCTGAGCGTGATATTCCATTTCACTTGGCCAATAAAATGCAATATTAAATGACTGGTTCTGTAAAATACATGTGGACTTTTAAAGTTCAGATGAGCCCAATATCATTTTTAACTTGTGGTCATTTTTAACTCTCCTTCTGTGTCTAAGAGCCTGAAGGAAACTCAGTGACTGACTCATGAAAGACATCTACTTTCTTGTAAGGCCAGGCCTCACCTAGCTTGTAACCTTTGACAAAATTCTGACATTTGACTGCATTTTGGCAACTGCAGGTGTTATTTTTTGTTTGTGACCCTCTTGCCCTTGCATGCCAAAGGAATGCTGTCTTGGTTTTTAATCTGGATGTCTGTAGGACACAATGGGATCTTGCTCCATTCTATTATCTTCTTTTCAATAGACTCTTTTAGCACTGAGGATCTTAACCTATGTATTTGATCTTTCCTTCTAATTTGTTTATTTTAATTCTTTCTCCTTACAGCGAAGTTGCTCCATCTCCTTTCTACGTGCTCCTCATGTTTATTGAGCTCACCAGGGCTTTTGCACAGCAGGTATGTTCTCCTTATCTGCCCCATTCTTCCAGGTGTATTTTTTATGGGAGCTTTTTGCTCCCTTTAAATTGCTTCTCTAGCTGTTTCCATCTGAACTACAAATTAAGAAAGGGAAGGACAGCAAAGATGATTAAGGGACTGGAGCACCTCTCCTGCTGGGAGAGGCTGATGGATTTTGGACTGTTCAGCCAGGGTAAGAGGAGGCTCAGGAGGATATTATCAATGTCTGTAAATACATGAAGGAAGAGTGTAAAGATGGTGGAGCCAGGACAAGAACACATTTTTGTGAAACAAAGCGCCTTCACTTTTTTCTGCTGTTGTAAATGATTCCTAAGAGGTTGTGACTGCTAACAAGATTAAAAAAAAATTCCTAGGAGTTAGTCTGTTAGGCTTTCCTTTAATAATATGTTTACAGAGGGAAAGGGAGTGAGGGAAAGACATTTTTTTTTTAATTTTTCATACAATTCAAACCACTTTTTCTTCTGTCAAGAATCAAAATGACAAAATTCTGTGTGCACCAATGAAATCAGGAATGACAGAATGGGGACACAGGGATATTACTTTCTTACAAGTATGAGACTGAAGTCTCTAGACTGAAGTATCATACTTGGTAAATGAAGAAGTTGCTTGTGTATACTTGATCTGAATCTTGCTGATCTGGTATCTTGTGGTTACAGACTTTACAGCTAGCACGTTTAAAATTTTCACTTCAGCTTCATCCTTAAATTCTGGTGCTTTATGTTGTAGTGATTGTGCTTTAAACCCTTTTAAAAAATATAGACAGTAAATAAAGAATGCAGCCTTCAGTAAAATAAAGGGTCTCTGAAAGTTCTAATGAACAAATAAACATGCCCTTCCTAGATCACATGGCTTTGAGTCTCAGTAGGAATCTTTGCTTCAAATAATTTGTTTTTCTGGGATGGAGGGAGTTGACCCCGAAAACTCTTTAGGAAGTAAGATGAAAAGCAGTGTCATTTCTGCTGCGTCAGCCACGTTAACTGATGTGCTGTTCCCAATTGCCACTGGATAACTTGTTGTGAAATACCTGCATCTCTATGGCCTAACTCGGGTGTATGTTGTCAATGATTGGCTATATGCATTTTTGTATTTGCTTGCAGTCCCTTGATCCTGTAATTTCACGAAGGTGCTACACTAGAACTGAGTGAAAACCACAGTGTGAGGACTCTTTTGGTAGGACAAGCAACTTCATGGGGTTGGTTTATTTTTTTCATCTTTTTTTCATGACAAAGGTTATAGCACAAAACAAAAATGGTCCTCTGAAAATCACAAGCTCTGAATCCCAACCTGTAGTACACAGATCACTCTTAACCTTCATGTACTGGATAGCATTAATATTGATCATAAAAATGCAGTATTAATAATTTAAAGCTAGATTTAAAGTTAATAATAAAACTGAAGTCATAACTTTATATCTAGAGAGGGGAAGACAGGCAAGTTAAGAAGGAGGAGAGTGTCAACAAGAAGAGAGATCTGCGCAGACAGAAGGTCCAAGTAATGAACTGGTGCTTTTTTAGCTGCTCCTAGATATTATCCCATGTTTCTCCATACTCACCTTTTAAAGACTGTTGCAGAACATGATTTTCTTAGGAGTATCAGAGAGGCTTTGTGATTGTGGTGGCTTTTCTGAATGCTATACTAAAAAAGGCCCCACTTCATGGGTAGATGCTGACTGCGTGTTTCTTGATAGAAAATGTTTACTGAAGACACAATCAAGCCTATTCTAGAGCCAAGGTGAAACCTGAAAATAGTCCTGTCCATGCGCCCAGCAATTTCTTTCATCTTGGTTGTGGTACCATATGTCTTAATGAGAGTCTTTGCCTTGTGGAACACATTTGAGGTAGAAATAGTTCTTGAATTTAGCCCGGCTATATGATGGAATATCTTGGGTGGTACACTGCACGAATTGGTTATTGTGAAGCCTGTAAAGTACTCTCTGCTACTCTATCCTGCATCTTAGTAATACTTTCCAGATGCAGAGAATCCTTTTTTTGATTTAGAAGGAATGTGTGGTTGATACTGGTAAGAAGAGCTGGTGGAACATTTCTGTTATATCCTGTGGTTCAATGCATAAAATATTGATATTGGCACATTCTGCTGGATTTTTTTTCTCCTGCTGTAATTAGGATTCCTACTTCTGTAACCAATGGCTTTTATGTTTGTGTATGCTTGGCGTTTGGACACTGATGGCGGACCACATGTCTAGACTCCTTCCAACTGGTCTATATATTCTTCTGACTTCTTGTGATTTAGTTAAGAGTGCAGAGTTTACACAAAAATCTAAGGATTAAATGAATTTACTCTTCTTTGCTGGGTGTTGTACAGTATTGTCCTTACCTTTGATGCTCTGGAGTGATTCCAATGTGAAGAGTAAGAAGGATAAAGTTTATGCTATGTGAGCTCCAGAGGCTTCATTATGTTTCGAAGATCCCAAATCTGATGCATGGCACACTGATCTTTTTCCTATAGTACTTAGAAATACAGTTGTGTGGAGAAAGAGAGCAAAAATGTATCTCATGTGCCCGATTCTGAATTCCAGTGGAGGAAGTTCATAGAATCATAGAATGGCCTGGGTTGAAAAGGACCACAATGATCATCTAGTTTCAACCCCCTGCTATGTGCAGGGTCGCCAATCACTAGACCAGGCTGCCCAGAGCTACATCCAGCCTGGCCTTGACTGCCTCCAGGGATGGGGCATCCACAACCTCCTTGGGCAACCTGTTCCAGTGCATCACCACCCTCTGTGTGAAAAACTTCCTCCTAATATCTAACCTAAACCTCTCCTGTCTCAGTTTAAACCATTCCCCCTTGTCCTATCACTATCTACCCTCATAAACAGTCGCACCTGCTCCTGTTTATACACTTCCTTCAAGTATCGGAAGGCCGCAATGAGGTCTCCCCAGAGCCTTCACTTCTCCAAGCTAAACAATCCCAGTTCCCTCAACCTTTCCTCATAGGAGAGGTGCTCCAGCCCTCTGATCATCTTAGTGGCCCTACTCTGGACCCATTCCAAGAGTTCCATGTCTTACTTGTGCTGGGGGCCCCAGGCCTGGACGCAGAACTCCAGATGGGGCCTCACAAGAGCATGCTGGTATAAATACCAGAGAAAGATGTTGAAAAAACCTATATAACGTGTTTTTATGAACTTGTGCCTATCAAATTAAAAGTCTGCCTGTATGCTCATGTGAGGAGGAGGGCACCTTGGCCCTTTTAGTGTTCTGTGGTAATTATGAGGTAATTATGAAATGATGTGCTGGCTACATGCTTTCCATTGAACTGAGAAAATCCTGCTTGGACCAGTTATAGTAGCTTCAGGGCACCTTTGCACTAAACTTCATCTGCAGTTACCATGCTTTGTTGTCTCAATGTATAAAACCGGACTGGGCAAGAACTTCCAGAGCACTTTGAGTAGTGACTATCCATCAGGTCTCAAGTACTCAGAAGCATTGATCATCTTCTCTGTAGTGACAGGGAGGTCAGATTCTGGAAATAACGTCTGTTCCTGGAAGAAGCCCCACTCCAAATAAATTTAAGAACTTCTGATCTAGAAGGATTTGCTGGATTTCCATATAAAGCATTGATTTTTTTATTATTATTATTTTTCCAAGCTGTGTGGCTTTTCAGCAGCCTCCTTTCTCAAGTTGTTCAATTTTCCAACTAGAAGTACTGAAACTTTTTCTTTCCCAATGTCTGCAGTGATTTTTTTTTTATTTCCTGCTTTTAGGCTATCTCTGCTTGTTACTTTTTACTGCATTTATACATTATCTCCTTCAATTTTCTTCTATCTCTTTGAAGCATACTGAATTTTAATGAGTATGCAAATTACCATTAACCTTCCCCATCCACTTGCTGGCCTGCCGCAGCTCTCCTCATGCCCTCTCGACATTTTAAGCTTTATATCCAGATGGTGCAGGCTAGAAAAGAGAATTGCTCTCCCATGCAATTTTCATGGGGAGGAAAATATTCTCCCTAGCTGCTGTGGGAAGGGATAAGAAGAAGGAAATATTTTGGTAAAAGGTTGAATCAATTGTTAATAAAAATAATATTCTTAATGTAATTTAAATGCCTCTGAGGAGAAAACCAGAAAAGGGTTTTTTTGAAAGAAAAACAGTGGTTTTGTTTGTTTGTTTTTTTGCTGTCCCCTAAACAGCAGGCTTCCTGGGCCATCAAGGTGTTCAGCGTTATCAGCACAGTGGGAACCTGGATTCCAGCTTTGAAGGCTGCTGTCAGAATGCGGATTTCCCCCAGATCTTAAGTCAGCTATATTTACTGTAAATGTGTAGCAACATTTTTTTTTTTTTGTCCCTGTTGAAAATAGTGGTAGCGTTAGGGCTCAACACTAAATTGTCCATAGATCAGTAACAGTGTAACTACAGTGGAATAGTGCTCAACCTGCAGAATATACACAGTCTTATAGTGATAGGACAAGGGGGAATGACTTAAAACTAAAAGAGGGGAGATTTATGTGAGATATTAGGAAGAAATTCTATACTCAGAGAGTGGTAAGGCACTGGAACAGTCTGCCCAGAGAAGCTGTGGATGCCCGATCCCTGGAGGTATCAAGGCCAGCTTGGATGAGGCCCTGGGCAACATGATCTGGTGGGGGGCAGCCCTGCCCACAGCAGTGGGATTGGAATTAGATGATCTTTAATGTCCCTTTCAACCTAAGCCATTTTGTGAATACCTCAATTGTCTCCCAAATATGTGGCCAATGCCACTGAAGATAACTAAGGATTGTACACCACAATTTCTGCATGCTAAACTTCCAGGAAGTATATCCTGTGTGTCTAAATGTTGCATGAGGGTACAGCTATCATGAAGTCCCCTTAGAGCTTGGAAGTAATTTACAACTGCTTGGTTGTTTTTTTTTTTTGTTTGTTTGTTTGTTTTTTTAAATGGCAATCCAGCGAGCTTATGGAACAAACTAATTATTTAACAGAATCATAGAATCCTTAGAATTGGAAGGGACCTTTAAAGGTCATCTAGTCCAATTCCTCTGCAATGAACAGAGACACAACAGTTAGATCATATTGTCCAGGGCCCAATCCAGCCTCTCCTTGAAAGTCTCCAGGGACAGGGCATCAACAACATCTCTGGCAACCTGTGCAAGTGCTTCACCACCCTCACTGTAAAAGACATTTTCCTTATGTCCAACCTAAATCTACCCTCTTTAAGCTTGAAGCCATCTCCTCTTTTCTATAACCCCAGACCCTGCTAAAGAGTCTGTCCCCTTCTTTCCTGTAGTCCCCCTTTAGATACTGAAAGGCTACTATCAGGACACCTTGGAACCTTCTCTTTTCCAGGCTGAACAGCCTCAGCTCTCTCAGTCTGTCCTTTTAGGAGAGGTGTTCCATCCCTTGGGTCGTGTTTGTGGCCCTCCTCTGTATGCATTCCAACAGCTCCATGTCTCTCCTGTATTCAGGACTCCACATCTGGATGCACTACTCCAGGCGAGGCCTCAACAGCACAGTGTTGAGGGGCAGGATCACCTCCCTCGACCTGCTGTGCTTGCAGAAATCTTACTACTCCTCAACTGTCTTATTTCTTTCTTTACATATGCAGCTGTGCACTTTTATCCCTTTTCTTTTCTCCTTTGCTTCCTCCTGTATTGACAATTTTTTCTCTTTTTTTTTCCCCAGCATTATTTGAGAGTTAGGAACTGCAGGATAAGGCTTAAATCAAGCATAAAGCCTCACACTTTGGACAGCTGCCAGGGTTGGGCACACATGAATAAGATCATGAAATTTGGCAAGGACTAGCTTCATTGCCAGTATCAGCATTTTGACCCTCTGTTGCAGGAATTGTACTGCTGCTTCATTATAAGCATTAAATAAAATTACAAGAATTACTGTATTAGACTGTTAGATGGCAGCCATTTACTGGTTATTTATAAATAAAGACAAAGACTTCTGAAAATATTTAACCAAATACGATTTTTGCACTTTATGGCACAATTTTTTGTCTTCCTTCGAAGTATTTTTAAAAGTTAATTTTAAATTGCTTGTAGAAAATACTGATTACTGTCAGAGTTGTGGAGGGGAAAAAAAGAAAAAGCATATGTGTAGTCATGAGCTAATTAAGGCCACAAGTCCAAAGACAAATTTGGTATCATTTATTTCTACTAAATGTCTATATAGATTGGACATTTTAATGTGTTATTTCCATGCTGTGAATGGAATTGTTTTGCTTGCCTTGCTTCAGGTGCCAGAGACTAGTCTTTACTGCCATTATTGAGTATTGTTTTTGTAGGCTAACATAAAACCTTAAAGCAAAATTAAAATACCAGTGAAAGAGCATTGTATATCTGAATGCTAAGCCTCTTTAGGAGATACTGAAGTTAGAAGAGTTTTTATAAAATAAAATTACTACTAGTTAACTGACAAAACCTTTGCTGATGTGTTACTGCTCTGGTTTTGTTTTTAATGCAATAAACTGATTGGATTCTTCATAGGTTAATATAATTTTGTGTCAAACCTACCAGAAATCTGAAGCAAACACTAATCTGCAAGATGTAAATTCCAAATGTCAAGTACACCAGAAATGTTTCCTCTTCTGCAGAGAGAATGTGTATCACGTGCTTGTCTCAGCCTTCATGTGGCTTTTGATGAGCATAAACCAGCTGGTGAATCACTAAAAATACAACTTCAGGATTTTGAGGGTACGAGGTACCCACAACTCCAGGTAAAACTGCAAGCTGAAATGTATAGACTAGTACTATCCTCAGTATTTAACAGGGCAGCTGGAGAACACAGCTTGGCTGGCAAGCAGGCTCCTGCCACATCCCAATGTGCTGGGAAGGGTGGCAGGGCTGCAGAGAGTGCCTGCTAAGTGTGTTTTTGCAGCATTACTTGTCAATTTCTGCTTCATACGGGAAGGGAAACTGCCTAGTAATGGTAGGCATGTCTGCACAGTACAGGGCCAAACATACTGAAGATGAGTATCTTCCACATGTAGGTCATTACTTTGCTGGAGGAGAATTATGCTTTCAAATGACTGTGCTCCAGGGGTATTATATTTAAGTGTAAATAAGTGTACATCAAAACACAGATTGTCTTTGTTTATTGTAGCACTTGGTGGAAGATGCAAAGGCATGATGATGTGTCAGGTTCTCTGTTCACCTGTGGAGCCCTTGTCCTTCTGAGCTTTCCTTATAGATCCTTGGCATAACTCCAAGTGGTTTTCTTGATATCCCAGTTCCTTTGATATACCAGTTCGAGGGCTATAAAGATGGTAAAGGGTCTGGAGGGAAAGATGTATGATGAGCAGCTGAGGTCCCCTGGCTGGCTCAGGCCAGAGCAGAAGAGCTGAGAGGAGGGCTCATGGCGGCTGCAGCTCCTCACAGCGAGTGGAGGGGCAGCGCTGAGCTCTGCTCTCTGTGGCAGCGACAGGGGCCGAGGGAACAGCATGGAGCTGTGTCAGGGGAGGGTCCGAGTGGGGATCAGGAAAAGGTTCTTCATGCGAGGATGGTGGGCATGGAACAGGCTGCTAGGGGTGGTTGTCATGGTGTCAGACATGCTAGAGATCATATTTCGTCCTTTTTTTTTTGCAAATATATTGATCACTTTAGAACAAGGTGGTCTCTGCAATTCTAATTTTTTTCCTTTAGGTTGTATTATTTCCAACTGATTGGAAATAATTACTTTCTTTTTATTTTTGAACTTGTAAGTAGCTTCAGGTCCTGTTCAAGAGGTCAGTGAACCTTAATGCATTCTCTGTTGAGCTGCACCTCACTTCATCTTTATTTGAGGGTAGGATGACAGTGTTTCAGTGGGAAACATACACACATGAAAAGTGAAGGCTTAACGGTGAGGTTGAATTAATGCAAAAATGAAGTTCCTAGAGCAGTATTTTCTCTGTCTGCTTGCGTTTGTCTGTTGTAGAGGTGTTCTTTGTTTTGATACTGCACTTGGATGAATGGAAGGGAATGTAGTCTTGTTATTACAGCATTATGTTTACATTATATTTAACCAAGTGCACAGAGGACAGTTGCTCTGTTTGGCAAGTAGAGGTTTATTGGCAGCATCTAGTAACCTTTTTAATGTTGCAAAGAATATGGCCACGTAAAAAAGATTTTGTTTTGTAATGCTTGCTCTTGATAGAGGAGTATCATGGAGACTTCTCTTTTTAGACAGTTCTTAAGGCCTATCTGCAAAATGGGGCTGTCTCTGTGGATGGCTAAGGAAAGTACATGCTTTCCATGCAGTACAGGACTTAGCACTTTGCTTGCCAGCATCTCACTAAAGGTACAACACAACAATGATCACCACCTTCTGTGTGACTGCTGGCCATGCTGGAGTGCTAATCCCATCAGTTGAGTTGTGTTCTCCTGCTGTTCTCTGAGGTGAAAAGGAGAACTGTGATTACTTAGGTGCTGCCTTTCATCATCATCATCTAGCTTCACGTGCACTGCTGTATGCCACACACATGCTCCTGCAGAGTCAGACATAAGCCTAGCAAGAGCATTTACAGTGCTTGTAAATCTTCTGTTTGTTCCCACTTTGCATGGCAGACCCAGGGCAGCTTTGTTGCTGCTGAAACTGAGCAATCGCGTGCTCAGACTTGAACATGTCTGCGCAGCACCGAGCATATTGCTGTGTTGTGACTGGTTTGCAAAAACTGATGTGCATTTGAACGAGGTTGGTTTTTTGTTAAATTCCCCAGCAAGAATTCTCCTTCATGAGGAGACTCATTGCAGTAAGTTGCAAAACTCTAAAGATAAACAGTTTGATACCAATGAGATGTCCTCAACGTGCAAATATTTTGTGTAAATAAGTGTTTGTGGATGTGTTCAATCTTTTGTTTGCTTAAACTAACTATAGAACACACAGTGAGTTATGTCAATTCCTCATGATTTGGGAAATAAGTCTTTGAATGTTCTTCCATTGTAACTGAGCTGACTGATAGCACAGGCTGTTATCTGCAATGAATAAATGAAGTGTTAAGTATGTGAAACTTGTGCCAGATTCATTCAGAATGAAAATGTCAGAGGGTACCACATGATTACCTTTGGCACAAAGCCAACATTGTAGGCAGTGAAGCAAGCGAGCAGCATGTGGATCATGTTGAATATGAAGCATGTACCAATATCAATTTATTTTATAATTTGGTTGGATAATGGATAATAACTACGTAAAGCGACAAAATAAAAGAATTCACGAACAGTGATTCCTTCTTCCTCGGCAGGAAAAATAAAAGGCAGATGAACTGTAAATACAGGCACCCTAAGTCTTAAAAACTGAAGAAAAATGCAAACAGCTGGTGGGGAGCATGACATCAGCTCGAGGTGAGCAGCAAATGAAACTGCTGGGACAGTCAGCTCAGGCAGAGAAACACAGGCTGTAAAAACGTTGGGAGTCATGAAGACATTCCCAATGTCAAATGCAACTTCTAGTGAGTTTTAGTATGCCCAGTGCCTCTGAAATTGAGTTTTGTGACTTTACCACTTTCTCAAATCCCTACGCCACTTTTGTGAAGTAGCAACTTCTCAATAATTAAGGCAGTAGTCGGGTTTTCTTTATGAACTGTTTTTTTCTTTCCTTGATATATTGTGCTCAGAAACCGTTCTGTTAGCTTCAGCTGTAAATCTCAATTTCATGACAATGGAAATAATTTTGGGAAACAAATGGCAGTCAGAAATCACAGAATCACAGAATCGTAGGGGTTGGAAGGGACCTCCAGAGATCATCGAGTCCAACCCCCCTGCCAAAGCAGGTTCCCTACACCAGGTCGCACAGGTGGGCGTCCAGGCGGGTCTTGAACATCTCCAGAGAAGGAGACTCCACAACCTCCCTGGGCAGCCTGTTCCAGTGCTCCGTCACCCTCACCGTAAAGAAGTTCTTGCGCACATTGGTGCGGAACTTCCTATGCTCCAGTTTCTGGCCGTTTCCCCTCGTCCTGTCTCCACACACTGCTGAAAAGAGTCTGGAAAGTTATGATGTTGGCCATTTAAAAAAGAAATGTGGCTAGAGTTGATATCACAAATCTTAGCAAATGTAGAAATGGAATAAACAAAGTTGTATGATATTAAACATACGTCTTTATTTTTGTTCTTATATGCATATGCAAAATTAAGATCTATAACAGTGGTTAAATGAGAAGCTGTTTTACGTTTTGGATACAAACCTTCTAAATATTATGAAACCTTAATGTTTAAATGTTTGCTGTTCTTGGAAATAGCTGGACTTAATTGTATCTGTGGCTGGGTAGATTTTGGCATCTTAAAATGGTTCAGGCAGACGCTTCAGTCACAAGAGAGATTAATCTGTTGGTCATAAACAGTAAAAGGATTGATGTTGTGGTCAAGTAACCAGAAATGGAAAGAAGGTCACTTTCTATTTTGCTTGTCCTTTGTTATCCTCTCTTCTTGTGGAAGTGTTCCTGCATACCCTTGTCACTGTCATCAGTGAGCTCCTTCCTTGAATTTACTCATGAAAACACTGTATGCCTTGTAGGGCCTTCGTTGGAAGCAGATAACAATAGATAAAGAAATATGCAGAAGTAAATGCCAGAGTCGGTGAGTTGAAGCCCTGAATTATCTTCTTACTCTTGACACTTACTGGTGAGTAGGGAGAATTGTGGTCCAAGTCTGTCTGAGGAACAGAGATGTTGTCTATCTGTCATCTGGGGAGTTTTTAATAAAAACACAGATACATTATCAAATGGGAGGTAATGCTGCTGTTTGCTAATGAGAGAAAGGCGTCTGGCTTATCTCTAGGATGAAACTTGCTCTGACTGTTTTAAGGAGCTCTGGCCTATGCAAAGGGAGAGAAAGGAGAGAGTTCCATACACTTTGTAGGAGGGGTGTCGAATGCCACTTTACATATGATACTGCCACTGACTATGCTGGGGATGCTGTGAGGAAGTTGACTAACTTGGGGAGTTTCTAACTGACAAGTGAGATCAAGCCAATATATGAGTAGCACTTGAAATTTGGAAGTTTTTCTTACTTGGAAGCAGCAGAGGATGCAGATGGGGAACCTCTCAATCCATCTTCAAAGAAATGTTATCCCAAGAAGATAACAGATGCTTTAGAAACTATGCATTCCTCAGTGACAAGGGCACAGCCCTTCTGAAATGTTGTCCCTCTTCCAGTCTGAACAATGCTGAGTGGAGCTTGGGGACACTGCTGGTTATTCCTACTGCTCTGAGGGATGGACTGAATTTGCAGCTGTTCACAAAGTACCTATATGTCTCAGCTTGCCTGCCTAAGCTGGAATATGAGTTTTGCTTTTCTGAGTTCCTGTTTTCTCCTTCCTTCTCAGCTTTCCATTGCTGCTCTGCTTTGTTAACGCTTATCCCTTGGATTCATTCTCTTTGTACATTGAGAAATATTGCTGATAAGCCCTACCCTATTAGCATATCTAAGTTCCAGTTTTATAGACCAGAGGAAGCGTTTTATAGACCTTGAGGCAGCATTTTTGCAGTTGAAACCCCTAGAAACTGAACTTGACTGTGCTACCTAATAGGCAGCGCTTGACAGATATACTGTAGGTAGCATTTCTGTTCACTCTATCTTTACGTACAGTTTTTGAGATCATCCTGATGCTGTGCTGTTGCGCATATTAGGGTGGGCTAGAGATCTTACTACAGCTACTGAAGAATGAATGGCAGGATAAGTCTATTTGCATATAGGCATGGTGTGTATCTGTAGATGATGTAGGCATTACATGGAATGTGGCATGGTAGAAATGGGATGTGACGTATTTTTTTTTAAATAAATATATAGCATTTTCTGACCATGTTTCTTTTTAGTTTGTTTTTGAAAATGGGTTTTAAGATAAGTAACAAAAAGGAGCAATTAGTTGCGTAAAATCCTGTTACAGCATTTTTATACATCCCAAGCTGTCTTTTGTAAAGGCTTTCTTTAACACAAAGTTTCATTTTCAATAATCTATGTGTTTTTCTTTTAAAAGAATAGCGAAAACGTTGTTTGCCATGATGTTAGTGATATTTGGTTCCCCCTTAAAGATTACTTAATGATTTAATTTTAATTTGAAGATAAACAATTCCAGAAAAAAACAATTGCTTGGTCTTTGAAGCTGTCTAGATATTCAAAGGATGATGACATGATAAGCTTGATCCTAATTATAATCAAAGGGAAAATCAATGAGTGGCCATGACACATCTTCATTTGGTAGGGAATATGGATGAGATATGCAAACAAATATTTAACTAACATGAACTGAAACCATGCACATGGGAATGTGGTTCTAGAAAACATACTGAGAAAGTGAAGGGTAAGTTTTTGGACCGTATGTATTGGTAATCATCTGTGTTGCATAAGATGTAATACCAAGTGTATCAGCAAAGTAATAATAAAAAGTATATATCAGTGGACAGCAAAAAGGAAGCAGTGCAGTTATTAGAAAAGGTTAAACCATAAATCTCTCTGCTGCTGTGTTGCTTTCTTAGCAGAAAGAATCAAAGTATTACATTAAAAATGTGTATGCATGTACATGAATGGTGTGAACGTTGCTGTTTTGGACCTCAATCTCCAAGTCCTTCAGTTTAAAGCCCGCCTCTCTAAGTTGGGCACACTACAGCCAAAGGTTGCCCTGCCTCTTACAGGGAAGGAAAGGAATCCTTCCACAGGCTCATGTTTAAGCAAGGCAGCAGACTATTATTCCTTGCAGTAGTTAGTCTAGCTCAAGCATAGGCTTACTGTGGTAACAGCATGTGGAAAGAAGTTCTTTTTAAGGCTACCAGTCATTGCAGGGAGGTAGTGTGTAGTGACTTTATACTGGAAGCACCCTCTAGAGCTGTAAAGGGCAGGTGTCTTCTGGATTTTCAAGGAACCTCTTCTGAAATGTCTTATGGGTTGTTGTACATGTTGCTGCTGTCTGCAGCTCACACCTCCTATGTCCACAGTGGTGTATATTCCTGGACACAGTGGTGCAGAGGTCAGTTTCTGAGGCAACATAGCATTGCTGGCAGCTGAAATTGGATTTTCTGGGCATGTGTTTTTGTATCCATGGATCATCATAATGTTTTTGCACAGACAGGCCTTTGCTCATCAGACATCCCTCACAAAGCAAGCAGAATCCTTATCATCCATCATTGGGAAAATCTGTTTGAGAATATTTCTTATATAAATAGTTTTGAAAATATGACTGGGTTGAAAATGAGCAGTACAGAAATCCGTGACATTTGTAATTCGTTTGAAAGCTGACCTTTTAAGGGAAGCTAGGATAAAGGTTTTATTTCTCTAATCTCTGTATCTGTGGTTCCATTCACCATAGGATCTAACTGCCCAAGAGCTGACTTTAAACCACCCTTTGCTCAGACAAAAATCAATAGAGCAGGTAAGAGGCAAAACAGGAAGGCAAATCATGGGAGCACTTGTTTTCAGGAAAAACTTTGCAGAAGCGGCAAGGCTGACAGACAGCAAGAGTAAGGTTGGGGGAAGGGATTTTTTTTATGTGATGGAGAGCCTTTTGAAGTCTCTGCTAATGAAGCTGCTTTACTGCAGAGAGCTACAAAGAATAATGTAGGAGAAAACTCACAATACTTTCTCACAGGTATATCATAAGAACTGCGGTAGCACACCTCAATTTTTGTATAAAACATGATTATTCCCTGAGGCATTAGACCAGGAAGTACAGTATCCTTATTTCTAGAAGGAATGGATTATATTATAAGCAGCAGTACTGTGATTGTTGAAGAATGCCACAGATTGCAGGGGTTGGAAGGGACCTCAAGAGATCATTAAGTCCAATCCCCTTGTTAAAGCAGGTACCGTGCAATAGGTCACACAGGTAGGCATCCAGACAGGTCTTGAATATCTCCATAGAAGGAGACTCCACAACCTCTCTGGGCAGCCTGTTCCAGTGCTCCATCACCATTATTGTAAAAAAAGTTCTTCCACGTGTTAGTACAGAACTTCCTATGTTCAAGTTTTAGGCCATTACTCCTTATCACATCACTACACGCCATCAAGAAGAACCTGACCTCATCCGTTTGCCACCCAACTCCCTTTAGATATTTATAAACATTTATCAGATCCCCTCTCAGTATTCTTTTCCCCAGGCTGAAAAGACCCAGGCTTCTCAGCCTTTCCTCATATGGGAGATGCTCCAGGCCCTTAATCATATTTGTGGCCCTTCACTGGACTCCTTCTAGGAGATCTGTCCTTTTATTTTTTTTTTTTAATTTGCAACCAGTTCCTTACAGCTAAGGTGATCTGATGTCAGTCTGAAATGATGACCTTTTATATTTTTCTTTCTTCCTTCAAATAGGCATCCAGCAATGCTTGGGAAGGATGCTTCTGCAGGATTTTCTGTTGCAGCTTGAGGTTGCCTCCTCATGTAATACACTCACACTGATGAATTCACCATCCTTACTTGATATTGCAGTGGTTTGATACTGTTGCTTGAAGCCCAGTGTTGGCTGAGCAGAGCCTTAGGTGCAGCTGTGGGAGCGCTAGAGGAATTAAGGCATTTTGGCTTTCTTCATGTGGTATTTCCTTGGCCTCAGTGTCTATCTGATAATTGTTTCACATCTAAAATGTTAGCTTAATTATTCTTTTGGCAAAATGATAAATAAGAGTTTTCCCTCAAAAAGCTGTGCTTGGGTCTGGAAATAGTATTATATTTGAGGAAAAAAACGGGAATAGCTTGAAAAATTTTTTTTTCATCTTGCCAGGGTTATGAAATGAAAAATGTACATATGTTTCATCTTTCTGTAAGATTAAGGGAGGCAGAGACAGAGGGAGAGGTTACCATACTATAAACTTTCTCTGCACAGCAGAAAGAGCACAGCTGGAATAGATGCCAGAACAGATTCTCTTTATACTGTTCAGCTGTACGGTGCAAAGTGCAGAAGGAGAATGTTATGTTTTTATGTTCAAAGCAAGCATTTCTTTCACCTTATGCAGAGATGCTTTTGTCCACTTACAAACTTACATACAAACATTTTTTTATGTTAATATCCACCTAAGCTTCAGATTATTTTGGTGGTGGGTGTGTGGAATGATGAAAATGGAAGCGGCAAAATGCTTTCCTGTGTGGAAGATTGACTTAGAAATCAAGGAACTGCTACATCCTGTGAATATGAATGAAAGGTCTAAGTGTTTATCGCTCTGTGATGGATATGTCTAGGTTGCTCAGGTTTTAAAGGGATAGCATTACTAGAGTAACAATTTTGGTGTTAGGCATTCAGCTGCCATTCCAGGATGCCTGTTGGAAGCTGTCTGGTTTAGATCTGAATCAAACCCTATCTGAAGGTGATGTATGATTCTGATGTGTCTCAGTGGATTACTTGGCAGTGCCCCCTATTCTCCAGTCTTTGGGGTCACAGTTTGACAACATCATTTTCAGTGGTAGAGTGACATAAATGTTGCCACACACTGCAAGCTGCTCTTACCTTTCTGTCTCCAAGTGTGCTATCATCTATAGCCATTTTGTAAATCTGCCTTAGTTGCTCTTTAAAAAAAAAAAAATCTGTCCAAAATAGAGACACTTTGAAGCCAGATCAGCTTGTGGCAGAACCACATGACTTTATCCAGATATAGCCAAGCTGTAGGGCGGACTGGCACAGGGAACCTGGCAATACCTGCAGCCGGGACTGCTGTGAAAAGCTTTGCAATGGAAAATTGCAGCTCTTGCTGTGGGCTAAGGAAGCACTATTTTATATAAGGAATCTAAAGCCAAATGGGGCTAAGGACTCTTCTGTGACAGATAATAGAATAGAACTTTGTTAAAATAGCTTTGTTTCAGCAGACTGAATGTACTAATTCATGATCCAAAAGAAGCTGTTCTACAACCATAAGCTATAAGGTAGATATATCCATACTTGCACTTTCACCAAGGTGAAAGGAAATCCTCCCTAGCAACTCGCACTTCTAGCAAGGCTACTTCCAAAATATGGGAATGCTCACTGTTACACTGTTCTCCTTACTTGCTAGAAAGCACTTTCCAAAACCAGAAATTAAGAGGTTTTTTGTTTGTTTGTTTGTTTGTTTGTTTGTTTTTAAATACCACTGTTCAGGTGTCCGAGCCCATTCAAAGGCTCAGAGAGTTAAGATCTGGGCTAAATTTGAAGTGCTGTGGCAGTTTTCAAACAATTCCTTATGCACTAAAGCCTTTTCTGCCTTTTGTGCCTCTGAACAATTCTCCTTCAAATCTCAGTGTTTAAAAAAGATAAACTCCCAAGGAAATGATATATAATTTTTGTCAGCTACATAAATACAGATAAATTCTTCATAATCACGGTTCATGGTTCAATACTTCTAATTTATAGAAGTTACAGCTATAGAAAAACTACGAAGCAACGCAAGGTTTAGGTACAATTAGGGCTGAATTAGGCTCAAGTGGAAACATTCCCCTTGAGAATGGGCAGTTCTGTAACCACTGAACAGTCTCTAACTGCAAGAAATGCTGCCTTGCTAGCAGTGTTGATGAAACATCTGCTTACTATTAAAGCATATAAAAATATAAACAAGAAAGATCTCTTCTGATTGAGTGATTATAGAAACAAAACAGAAATGAGTGCATATGTTCCCCATGTTGGGGAACTCGGTCTGCTAGTGTTGAGTGATGTTAGAACAGCAGGACAGATGCTAGAGTGAGGCTGGGGAAGGGGTGGGGATGGTGTGGGGGCATATTTCAGGAGCTTTCCTCTGCAGTAGCCTGAGCCTGCTGTACTGGCCAAGGAAGGGTACCTTGGAGGCTGGATGCAGTATGGGTTCAGCTGCCTGTGCCTGCTTCCTGAGCCTGCCGGGCTTTGCTCGCAAGTTTGCTCACACAGGGCACTTCATCCCAGCTGCCTCGTAATCCCTACTAGTTCTCACTTGTTCAGACATCCTCTTCTCTGGAGAAAGGGCAAACCGTCAGGTCTTCAGTACAGGCTAAAAATAGCCTTTTGAAAAGAACAGTAATTTCCAGTTTCTCATGAAACAAAGTGCATCCACTTTAAGATGGGTACTGCTTAGTATGTGGGCTATGTGGAACAGGATACTAAACAAAATGGGATGCTTACCACTACTGACAACCCTGGACTTTGCCTCTCAGCTTCCCTCTATTGTATGGTCTGCGTAAGAGGAAGAGAAAGTTCAGGATCTGAATCATGAACAGCTGCAACAGGGGAGATTATTTTTATTAAGAACTTTTCAGTTCTGGTTTAAAAGCCAAGAGAGTCTGTGCCTATTAACTTTTGGTTTCATGTCCTCTTTTCTTCAATATCTATTTTTTGCACGCTTTATTAAGCAAGCATTTAGAGTGGGGCAAATTTCTAAGGAGAAAATTCCATAATGTGTGGCAATAGCCTCAGTAAAATCTTTAAATACCTTTCTTTTAGCTGTGGATCTTGTGAACTGTGGTCTTGGAGTAAGCATGTGAAGCTGAGTGATGGTCAGAGAGGAAGAGGTCGTAAGGAGAGCTGAGTTCTTTACCATTAAGGGACCTAAGAAGCTTGCAGGACAGCGCAAAAGCAGGCAAAGTAATTGTGACTGTTCCTGTCACTGATCAGGAATGCTGCTGTGTGCTGCAATAGCAGGGAGGCCTGCCTAAAACTAAGTTACAAGAAATGAAAAAGATAAGCTGCTGGGTTGCACATATGATGCAAATGTTTCCATAATGCCTATATTATGAGAGTATTTTAAAGCCTTTCTAGATATGAAAGTTAGTGTGGTTTTTTCCAAAGCTATTGCTGTCAATGATCTATAGCTTATCTTTGTTACCTATTTTTATACATCCTAGAAAACAGACAAGAGTTGGTTGCTGAAAATTGAATGAGTGGTAGGTTGCAGTATGTACAGCTGTAACAAGAAGAGCATCATCTGAGTAGTGTAAGAGGAGATCACTGAGCTTAACTTATTCTGTTTAAGTCATTTTGTGTTAAAGGTTAGATGTCACTTCTGCCAAATAGAATCATAGAGTCATTAAGGTTGGAAAAGACCATGAAGATCATCTAGTCCAATCACCAGCCCATCCCCACCATGCCCACTAACCATGCGCCTCAGTGCCATGCTCACATGTTTCCTGAACACCTCCAGGGACTCCACCACCTCCCTGGGCAGCCTGTTCCAATGCATGACAATTTGTTTGGAGAGCAATTTTTTTCTAATATCCAGCCTGAACCTCCCCTGGCACGTGCAACTTAAGACCATTAAAGCCTTTATATATTTCATAGGAAGCTTACCTTTAGTGCAATGACTATGATATTTGTAACGTCTGAGATGAGTTCAGCAGACTTGTGAAAAGCATATGACATCTTCAGATAAGACTGGAGAATAAGAATGGAAGACTGTGCATGAGATATAAAACCTTTGCGGAAAACGGCAGCTTCTCCATTCTCTGCATTCATATGAGGTGCAATTTATTTTACGTTCATCTAAATCTTCATTAGCTGTCTCCACAACCAAGAAGAAGTCAGTCTGTTGTGAACTGTAATTGGTCTGACTGCCATCATGGCAGAATGTAGCTATATCCCTTCCATTTGTTTTCCATCTAGAATTTTTATTTTCAAAATGAGAAGTGAAAGGATGGTGCTTAAGTGTATTAGATTTTATCGACTGGTTCTGCAAGAAAAGAACAATTGTTTGAATTCACTTTAGGGAAAATTTATGTGATGTGCTTTTAAAAAGAATTTGAGATTATACAACTGAGGAAGCACTAACATTTTGTTTTCCAGGTCTGAATTTTGCTCAGCGGATGAGCCCAAATTTAGAATTTCCCCGAGCTATTCATCTAGATTTTAGGATTTTTAAAGGGAATAAAGCCTTTTTTTTTTTTTTTTTTTTTTTTTTTTTTTTTTTTTTGAGGGGAGGTGGGGAAGGGGGATTATACTTTCAGTCCCTTTGTTCTCTATTTGATAGCTTTTTGGAGAGGGGAAAAAAAGAAGAAAAACAACCTAGCAATAATTTGCAGAATGCCTTGTGATCTTTTCCATTGCCAAGTTCATAGTGGACAGCTAGGTTTAGATATTGAGCTGATTCCATCGTACTCCATTGATGGAAAATAGTTTTTATTCTGGCTAAGTTTAACCCTGATGGTTTTTCATGAGAGGGGAGGAATAATTACTGTGCCTTGCTCCTTCTCATCAGCATGTTGGCTCACTGCCTGGCTTTTTAGTACCAGGTGTTACAGGCAGCAGTAACTTGCTTTGTTTTTCGCTACCTCGTCCTTCAGCAACCAGTGTTTTCATGGTCGTTTCACCTTGTTTGCTAATGGCCCTGCTTTCTAACACCCAGCTATCTTACTTCCACCATGCTGTTGTGTGCTGATAATTTACCATTAATCATTTTCACTTCTTCAACTACTTGAGTATTCACAAGATGTCTCAAAGTTTGTTTTATGTTGCTCTGTTTTCTTTCTGCTGTTTTTCCTCTGATTCTTCAAGGACTCCTATACAAATACAAGCAGATGGCTATCAAGCGAGTTGCAATTGAATGGTGAGCTTATGCTTTGACCAAGAGAATACATAAATGTATTCTTTTTCCTTGTAGGCCAGCTTAGAATGTTTTTTTTATCAGGTGACCTTTCCTTACTTCTGTGGAGTATTAATGCAGTCAGGGTGCAGTGGTGGTTACTTTCTGTGGGCAGTTATGCTTTTGCATTTAGGAATGATAAAACTTAATGGACTGATGCTGTTGTAAAATCACGATGAAGTATTGCACCAGATAGAACAGTTCATTCATTTGACCTCATAGAAAATAACGGTGTGGTCTATCTTTTGGCTAAATCTAGCTGATCCATACTGCTGGAATCAGTACAGATTTGGCCGGAGCTGCAGCCTGTGGGGAGCAGCCCGCAGTGGGGTGGGAGGGCTGGGGGAGCCGTGCCCGTAGGAAGCACACATGGGATCAGTTTGGGAAGGAGGGGTCCCACGTGGAGTGACCGTGAAGGAGCAGCAGAGACAAAGCGTTATGGTCTGACCACAGCCCCTATTTCCTGTTCCCCTGTGGTGCCTAGTGAGGGAGGAGGTAGGAGAAGGTGAATGGGGAGGAAGGTGCTTTTGGTTTGCTTTTGGTTCTCACTCCTCCAGTCTGTTATCGGTAGGCAGTAAATTCTATTAATCTCCTTTACGCTGAGGCTATTTTGCTGTGATGGCAATTGGCAAGTGATCTCTGTCTTTATTTCAACTCTTGAGCTTTACTTTTCGCATTGTGTTTTCTAGACCTTCTGCTCTTCTGAGGAGGGGGGAGTGTGAGAGCAGTGTGGTGGAACAATGCTTTGTTGCCTATCCGTTGTTAAACCAGTCAGCTCTTTGAGAGCTGAAAGATGTTAGATTTGTTCTAATTGCTTTACCGGAAATGAGTTGACAGCCTCTCTTGTCCATCTGTTAGCTGGCTGGAAAATGGGCACCAGTATCTGTACAGCAGTCAGCCAGCCAACAACCCCCTATATCTGTGTAAGAGAGGTAGAAGATAGATGCTGGCACATCTTACCAGGATTTCAGTGTCAGTCTTTGAAGGAAAAGCTCTGTGGATGTGAAGTTGAGCTCTACTGTTCTGGCAAAGCTGTGCTGCCATGGCACAGATGATCAGAGAGGTTTCCTTTTGGTTTACAGTGAGCACGGTAAAATATTTTAGCTTGGGGAAACTGCTGCCTGCGGTGACTCTGTCCAGACTGAGTTATGTCTGGTTGTAAAATAGTGATTTATTATTTGAGTTATGGGGCCTTTTGGGAAGGAGTGAAAATTGCAGTAGGATGTGGGGTAGAAAGCCACATTGGAACCCACAGGAAAACAGTGGAGACAACACCTCAACACTTACTACCAGGCCACAGGCTTCCTGTTTATGTTATATTAAAGGAGCTGGAAAAGGCCTAGCTGCCCACGTGCATGGGTTCTGGCAGGCTGCTGACGTGTGCTGCCTGCCCAGGACTCCTCATTACACTGCAGCCCTTCAGGCTGGTGCTGAGACGCATATTCTTTCATTCTTCTTGATTCCTCCAGCCCCCCAGTATCAATACTTTTAAGATATTGTGAGCAAAAAAATATTTGAACAGATTACTAGGAGGTACTGCTCTGGCCTGCTACGCCGTGCTAGACTGCTAAAGCACTTGTTGAGGAAAGACTTTTCTTTATAAAAAGGGTCTGTGAATGCTGTCTGTCTTCAGATTTTTCTTTTTCTTTTGCACGTTTTTTGGTAAACTTAAACCACAGAAATGCTGATGTATTTCTTCTGACTTGTGGTATGATATAGAAGTATATCAAAGGGCTCTGTTCCAGGAAAAAGGAATCACTGGCTCGCATCCTAACAGCTAGATGTTTTATGGCTTTAGGCCCTTAATGAAGCATAGACATGATTCAGATCCCTTCATTCAGCACTGCATCTCACAACTCCCCTTGGCTGAGGTTTAGCCAGGCCATGCTCCCTCACCTGTGACACTGTTCCAAGTTAGACTGTGATCACGATCTATTGCGTAGCTGGCTGTGGGGCCCAAAGCAGAAAAGCTGTGATGACCTATCACCCTGAAAGAACCGTATTTCTTTTTGATGTGTTGCCTCTGCTGTTCTGCTGAGGCGCCTGCTCACAGCCTGGCTCTTAAAATTCACGACTAGCGCTGTCAACCTGTTCTGTCCATGCTGTCACTATGACTAATTCTACCCACATGCAGCATCTTTATCCCATACTGGGCAAGGGGAGGTGCCTTGCATCTTATTTTACCAGTCAGTGGGGGGCCCTGCAGACCTGCTGCATTGGTATCATCTACAAATTTTGGTTACTGATGTTTCCCTGTCTGGGTCTGGCTCTCTTAGCACGAACAACTCTGTAGCTCTTTAATACTTCCCAAGTTTGCACATTCCTTTCTATATTGGTGCCTCTGTGCCTTATTTGTTCAGTGGAGTAGCTAATTAAAAAGCAGAATCTCAATTTAATCGATTTTTTTTTTTCTTCTCTCCTTCCTGTATTTTGCTTCAGAACTTGGTTTGTAGCCTGGAGTTCAAGTGGGGAGATTTCTGCCTGTGTTTGTTGGTGAGC
Source organism: Pavo muticus (assembly GCA_016647715.1). NCBI lineage: Eukaryota > Metazoa > Chordata > Aves > Galliformes > Phasianidae > Pavo > Pavo muticus. The sequence continues at coordinate 976,286 of JACDJE010000155.1, forward strand.
AGTGATGGGAAGGGCCCAGACCAGCTTTGTAACCTTGATGAGACAGGAGATGGAGGGAATGAAATATTCTTCTGGCCCTTGTGAATAAGTGCAAGGCAGAGAAGTGGCATGTCAGACTACTACACTTGATTCAGATACAGTTACATTGTCGAGGTTGTGGCCCTCTATTCATTCTTGATGTGGAAGGCCAGTAGTGCTGTCCTGCATGAGCTCAGAATAAGCTGCTGAAATGGCTTAACATGCCTATAATACCAGAACCAAGAGGTTTTTGGTTCCCTACAGTTTTTTGTTCTGTGTCCAGCATGGATAAGTTAGCATAGATAAGAGCTTTGTTTCCCTTGCTTGTAGTATTTATGGAGTCTCTCCTCTGCTCAGGTGTGTATTTTATGAAATCTGTAGAAACCTCAGAGACCTGTACCATGCTGAAAATACAGATTCTGAAGAGAAACAGAGCAAACAAAGGTTGCATCAGCTGAATTTTTGTGGCAAATCAGGCTGAACAAAGGAAAAATAGCAGGTCTTGTTTTTTTTTGTTTTTTTGGTTTTTTTTTTCTGTCCTGCTTCTGCAACACTGTTAGAACTGTTTTAAGTGTTTTCATCCACCCGTTGTTTCCTCGTTGGAGGTTGGGTACTCTGCTTCTTCAGGCTATGAGGGATGGCTTGTGCTGAAGCTCAAGAAAGCAGTGATTGAGTGGAGAGGTGCCCCCTAGCAAGGGGCTCCTTTTTTACTCATACTCATCAGCAAGTGAAAGCACGTGCAGTGCAGCTGAGATAACCTTAAGTATTGCCTTCAGAGTCATTCATCTCTTTAGTGCCTGGAGCTGAACCTGAACAGCGAACTGCAACTGTCTCAACAGAGAATGAGGGATATGGCTCATGCTGGTACTGAAGTGCTAGTTCAATAGCCACTCACAGTTGTAAGAGGCTGAAGTTAGATGCATTGACAAGAGATGCTAGGGGTGAGGGTGCCTAACCTACCTAGAAGATATTATTGATTTATCATACATTGTCTTTTCCAAGTTTATTTTGCTTCTCCGTCAGCTTTTTTCTTTCACCTAAAGCATTTTTTTTTCTTTTTATTTTTATTCTTGCTTCCTCCCTTGATTAAGACTGTGGGATTGAAGTAATGTTGCTCATAAAGGCTCTTAATGAAAATAGATAGGTCTCTTGATGGGACTCAAGCCATCACTGTTCAAAGTATCTAAGGAATCCTTAGACAGCTGAACTCAGTGCCTCATACTGCTGACAGCTCCTGGCAGAGATTTATGTTTTTATTCAAGTACAGTTCACCACAAGATTTGGAGATCAATGTTTTGAAAGGTAGTGAGAACCTGGTCTCAAACAACTTTTTATTTAAGAGCTTTCTGATTAAAGATGGTCATAAATGATGTCCTCAGATTTGTTTCTGTGTGGTGAAGTTGCATGATGGGTACCTCACTCCACCTCATTAACAGCTGCTCAGAGGAAATTTTGGGGAAGGAGGAAGGGCATTTAGAAAAACCAGGAGAAGGAGGCAGGAAATAAAATATCTTTAGCAAGAGATATTATCATTGGAGATGTGGATTAGCCCTATTCATTTTAAGAGGAGAGAGGGATATTGGCCTGCTCCATCCCTTGTGGCTCTTCAGTGCCTGGGTGAAAATGCTGGAGTGGACTAAGAGCAGAGCATGATGATTCCAAATGGGGAAGTGTACCTTTGTTAGATGGAGGGTGATGGAGGGAGGCTTCTGTTGGCAGTATCACCATCTCAGTGATGTATTTCAGTGACTTCAGTACGCATCTGCAGAACTCAGGACTGATTCCTATTGTATGTATTTAAACAGTGCTTTGTTGGTTTTTCCCCCCCCTTTTTTTTTTTCTCCCCTCTCAGTAGTTTTGTCTGTCATGTTTCCGTACAGTTCTTGTTGCAGCACAACTTTCAAACCAACACTAGTGGTTCCTGAGCAAGTGCTGCAGTAGAATCTTTGGAGATAACCCAAACAGCACAAGCTATTTGTCATCATTTGCCTGTATTCTGTGGCACATAAAGTGCCAACAGGTACCATTTAAGATGCTTCTCTCTCTGACAATGCATTTTTAATAGTTGCAGAATGATCCCTGCTGCCCTTGCATAGCCAAGCCAGCTGGCTGTATGTATCCCAAGGCTGCGACTCCACTAGCAACTTTTAAATTAAAACTCAAAAACTGGTGTAAGTTCACAGAAGATTAAAGCAGTGAGTGTGGGGGCTGCTATCGAGGGGCAAGGCGAGAGCACAGATTTTTCAGCCAACTCTGAAAGGCCTGTTGTTCATCTGCCAGTGCATTGTTCCAGCCTGAGAATGGGCACCCTGCCATTCTCACAGATGGGCAGAAGAGCAGGCTGGAAGGAGATGGGCATTGCGTGTCAAATGTTTCTGTTAGTGGACTGCAACCTGGGATCTTCAGATAACAGCGCTTACAACAAGGGCCTGTAGTTATGGGCTAGTTACGGTGTAGATGAACATGTTATGAAAAACGGAGACAAATGTTTATTCTAATATGGTAAGTACCCAGATACAGTAACTCCTGACAGACAGCCAAGCTGCGGGAGACTGAAACTGTATACCGAAAGATCTGGGGTTACTGAATTACTTTAGAAAATGTCTTCAATATGAATCTTTCCTCTGCACAAACTGTTCCTCCTTGAGTGCCCCCACAGGGATAAGCTCAAAGGCAAGCAGCACTTAGAAGGCTGTTTAGTTGGGAACTGCATTTGTGAGACATTTTTATGTGGAGGGCCCACAGCATTTTGGTGAAATGAAATGCCAAGTTAATAAAAGTGTTAAGAAAATGAATCTGCTGTGATTGAAAAAGCTGGGCCATATTTTTTATAAGTGCACTAAGATCCAGAAAATGAGTTCTTTGGAATAGATATTCCTGGCCGTAATGAAGCTTGGGATGGACATGTAAGATGTGCAGATTTCTCTTCTAGCTTTTCACCCTGCTGTTCTTGTCCAAACACTGTCACAACTCATGTCCTGGAAGAGATGCAGTACGTTTTCTTCAGTCCAGTCTGCTTTGCTCATATCCCATCATGAGAGTGGATTACAGGTTCCTCCAATAAACTCTCTGTCTCTCTAAGTACAAAAGCGGTCTTTAGGGCAGGAGGGGAAAGTGGCCTGTTCTGTTCGTATCCAAGTTCACTCTGCTGTATTTGATCCAACACTTTGTGCTGTGTATGGCACCAGAACTGTTTGGGTGATGCTGTTTTTTTTGAGCTACCAAGAACAAACACCCATCTGTTTGTAACTTGCCCACTCTGAGCTGATAGCAACCTTCTTTGTTGAGTTTTGTAGAAAAAATAGAGATTATACATCTTAGTTGGGCATTAACGCTGATGCCTATTTTTCTCTGAAATTCTTATTACTGATATGCACTGTCTTGTAGGTTTGGAGGACTTGGGGTAACTCTTGTTGCATTGTTAAAGAAGTACCTGACCTTTTCTTTTTAATGATTAGATCAGTCTTTGTGATGTCACTGCACTTACCCTCTCTGGTAGTATTCAGCTATTTGTACAGCAGTAACAGCAGTTCATAATGTGCTGTGACTTGGAGCATTGTGTAGGCTGACCTGAATGAGCTAGCTCTGGAGTCAGGACAGTGCCTTGCATGGATCACGATCCTGCCCTTGGATACACCAGCTCGGGGACCTTTGTATGGAAGACATACTGTGTGATGGGAATGCATCAAATAGATCGGCCTTCTCTCCTCTGCCTTCATTAAGGCCAAACAGGAGAGTCTTAGGGTTATACTTAAAACATGAAAGCATCCTCAGATGCTCCAGTCTCCAAGAAGCTGCACAAGAAGCAGCAGCAGCAAGATCTGAGATATCTTATGTTTTGGGAATCTGAAGAGATGGGCAGAATTAGCTTTAATTAAAGTAATTATTTAGGGACATTGAGGACTAAAGCTCTTGTCCTGATTATTTGAAGCCTCTGCCTATTGGGAATGGGGAGATTGATTGGCTTGATTCTTGTTGCTGTCACTTCCCTGGTGACTGTGCTATGTGTGTTTCAGCTTGTGGGGTGCCTGTATATGTGACACTGGGAAACATTTACTGCTAGCTGGCATGAGTTACAGTTGGTGCCCCTCTCTGCCCAGAAGTTTCTTGGAAAAGTGACAGAATAAAGCACTTGTACTGCCTTGCAGCACCACAGATGCGTAATTCTGAAGTGTGTTTCTTTGTGCTGCAGCTGTGGGCAGTTGAGGAGCTTTTAGAGGGAAAACGGAGATGTGCCTCTCGAACATCAGACTTAGTGCCTTTATGAGACTGACTGAATGATGGGATTCCTCATGTTTCGGTGCTGCTGGTTAAATAGGAATCCTGGACGTATGGTCCTGACCGAGCCCCACTACAGTTATGAGGCAGAAGTTCAGCTCTTGTTGAGGTGTTTCCTGAGGATACATGCTTGCCTTTAAGTGCCAGGATCCCACTGATAATTACCTAATATATATCTGTAAAAGAGTAAAATCTCCAAATTCCTCTCTCTTCCTCCATTTTGCCTCTTAAAATGCTGTCTTTAAAATAAAGGAGTTTAATGACATTTTGAGGCAATTACCAGTTCAGAAATTGAACAGCTAGAAGTGATCCTTTTCAACTTATGTATAAAATAGAGAAGTTACACCCTACATATCACAGGCTCTGCTGAACAGCAGTCATTTCCCAGAGATGGCTCAAGACACCCCAGGGGGGTGGGGTATCTGGGCAGGTTCTGGTGAGCCCCAGCATTTTCACCTCTCTGAGCCTGCATTAACCCTACCATTCCCTTTTCCCAGTCTTGCTGGCATGCTTTTATAGGCACAGTTCTCCCCATTTACCACTTAACAGTGCAAATGGATCCATAATACCTCTCTGTTCTGGTGCAGGTAGTGAATCCCATTGCTCTTTTGGAGAATGTGCCAGCTCCTGAGTTCAGCAAAGCATGGAAGAGGAGACAGAAAGAGGCTTGGTGAAGGTTATTACGCAAGTATTTTGTACTTGAGCTACAGCAAGAACTGTGCAGTTGTACACAAAACAATAAGTTGCTTCAATCTCCCTTTCACTGAGGAGTATTAATTAACATTAGGCACGAGTTCTAAAGAATCCAGATTCTGTGGGGCTTTGGGGTTTCTTTTCTGAATTGCATGTTTCTGTGGTGATAGCTTCTTTCTTTGTCACCTACCTGCAAGCAAACAGTTGCTCCTCCATTTTCCACAGTGTTGCTCCAATTCCCATCTTCTCTTTTAAGTATTGGCCTCCTCCTCCCTGTCTCCCCTCCTTCCAGCTCTTTTAAGCTCTGCGGTCTTCAAGCCTGACACCTGAGTCTTTGTTCTGCTTCTGTGGAAATTAGATTCTTTCTGCACCCTCCAGAGAAGTTAGGGGAGAACAACTTTATCAAGGACACTGCGACTCTTTTGTTCCCCCAAGTTGCATTGGTTCAGTTATTGATAATCATTAACTGTCAGCCTCTTTTGAGATAGATCTTCCAGCACTTTTCTCCTCTCTCCAAAGTACACGGAGTAGCAGGCAGAACACAGTAAAAGTTATAAGAATAGAGATGGTTCATAAAATCAAATTGAAATTCATAAATCATACTTAGGCAGATTGCCCACATTGTCTTTCACCCATTCATTATGGAAAAAATGGGCGTATTTATACACACAGTGTCTCTCCATAAGTAACACGTTTCCATCATAATGAACTGTTAATTAAAATTGGTTATATTTCAGGTATTACTATTCTGATAAAGTTAATAGTCCAAAAAATATAAATTATCATTTACAGTTGACTGATCTCGAGGCAGCTTTAAAAGGATACTTTTAATCATTTCATGTAATTGTTACCCTGCGATATTCCCTAGAGCTATATGGTTGTCTGTGGAAAAAATATATATATATTCTTATTGCTGATAGTTAGAAAAAAAGAAAATCCCATATGCTTATTATGTCTTCTAGCTCAAGACCAAATTGTACAGAAATAAAACCCCAGGAGAGCTGAATTATAATTTGAAATGTTATGCAGATAGAAAAAGCACAGTTAGAAGTGGAGGAAATACAAACATGCTAAAACAGTGAAAGCACTTCAAAAATATGACCAATTGTAATTGAAATGAAAGCTGTAGGAGAAAAAAAATAAACACAACAAATCAGAACAATGCTAACAGTAATTAATAACACATACTATGATGATTTTTGATAAGAAGTGCTTTCAAAAGCTCAAGGTCCACAGGAAGCCAGAAATAGTCTTTTAGATGTGTCAGAGGCAGCAGATGACTGCAGTATATGCAAATGGATTTGCTCTGTTACCAGGAGTTAAGGTACTGATGGAATAAGGGGTATTTTTCCTGTAACTTCTCTGAGTGAGTCCCCTGAATCCCAGCAGAGTGGAAAGGGCAGCTGGTTGAGCTGTACCACGCTGGGGCTTCATTAGATTCAATTAGTTTTGTTCAGCATTGCCTGTAACCCACACTGTAGTTGGGAGGAAGACTTGTAGTCTGAGCTGGTTGTCCTACGCTAGGAAGAATATGTTTTGTTAGATGAGGAATGGAGCAGAATGGGGGAGGCCCACTCTTTCAACTTTTCAGTACTTGCAGGTCTTGAAAATATGCAGTTTATGTGCAATTCACAGGGTTGCATTTGCAAAGTGCGTAACATTGACAGCAGTGGGTCGATAAAGAGGTGATAGAAACCTTGTCTCTGCAGAGCTAGACTCAGACCAAAACCTCATGGCAATAATACAGGTATAAGACCTGGGAGAGAGAAAACTGGACTAAATCTACTTTAAATTTCTCTAGTGTTTTTAATTTTTCAGATAAATAAAATGACAGTGCAGGTAAAAATGGACATGGAGACTCAGAGGGCAGTGGAAGATAAATTCTTGAGGAATTTGGAAAAATAAATCAGTAATGCAGGATTTTCTGCTTGAAATATTCATTTTAGGGAAAAACTCTTCTATTAGTTACGCTGCCATCATGCCTTTCTTGTACTAATCTGGAACTGCTGTGTGTTTTGTGTTATCAACGGTTTGCTAACCAAGTCTGAAGCTGCAATCACCTGGATTATGTTTGTTTTTAAGGAGAGCTATAGGGATTAGAAGAAAATCTGTGGAAATTATCCTCATCCTTCTCTGTGTACATCTCTGCATTTAGTCACTGAAAGAAAGTGTAGCTTGTTCTTTTTCCTCTCCATCTCTGTTCTCTGCTTCTTCTGAGCACCCCTAAGCTCACCCTTCCCTTCACACTTCTCTTCAGATCACTTGCTATCTGGACCTGAGAGGTATGCAAGCTCTCTCTGCAGCCCAGCTTTGGCCAAAATGCTCTTTCCTACCAAGAATTGTGGCCATGGGGGAACCGACCAGAATCACTCCCCTCTGCTGCCTGTAGGTTCCCTGAAGTAATTCTGGCCCCTTGAGCCTGGAAAACATGGAGATTATAACAGTGAGGATTTTTCAACATTGAGCTGCTTCTAGCATTTTGCAGAGCTCTTTCTATCACTGCACCTTATTCTTCACAAAGCTTACCCAAAAATGTCTAAATCCTCAAGTGCTGTTGGCTATGTGGACATAGTGAAGAAGTCAATTCCTAGTCATGTTGGTACATGCAGTTAGACATTTACATGTTGTGGATGGGGAAGATTCTTTCAGCATCTTTGTCTACTTTAATGTGAGCAATGAGGAAAAGCTCCTTGCTGGTGCTTTGTGTCATGGTTCTGAATAGGTAAATAGGTTTAGTATAGTTTCATGTTGGGGGCTGGCTTAAACATTGGACATAAAGTTTACTGTGGGAGTGGTGAGGTGCTGGAACAGGCTCCCCAGAAAGATTATGGATTCCCCGTCCCTGGAGATGTTCAAGGCCAGGCTGGATGGGGCCATGGGCAGCCTGGTCTACTATTAAATGTGGAGGTTGGTGGCTCTGCCTGTGGCGGGGGGGTTGGAGCTTCATGATCCTTGAGGTCCCTTCCAACCCAAGCCATTCTATGATTCTATGAAGTGACTTAGTGGAGTGTACATCTTGTCCCACTGAAATTGAATTTCATGGGATAAGACTTCACATGATATATGTCCATTTTGTAGTGTCTTCAGAGAGCGGACAGCCCTACAGTGTTATTTCTGCAAATGAGCCTGACCATTAAGGTCTACCTGGGGCCACCTGGGAAGGCTGCCTCTGAAGGCAAACTCCCTGCTCAGGTCAGTCAGCTGAGCTGTGGCCTCACCAGCCTCATCAAGTTCATGTCCTTTCACTCTCACTTGTCCACATTTTGCTTTATTGTTTCAAAATTCCTTTTCAGAAAAGAATTGGTGTTATTACAGTGGCCCAGTAAATGGGAAGCCCTTTGCCTATGACAGCAAAACAGATAAAAGATGCTTCTCCTTGCCTTCTCCTTCCCTATTAGTTATATTGTCCATGAAGACAAAGACAAGAGCTTCCTAGGATACGCATGCCTTTTTTTTTTTTTTTCCTTTTCTTTTTTAAAATAAGAATAAACTATAAGATTTTGAGGAAGAAATTAAGTAGAGGAACTTAGTGCCTTAAAATATTCCAGCTCATGTTTATTCAGTCAAAATCAAACCGCTTCTGTGAGCTTAAATCATCTTCAGTCGTCATGTTTTCTTTTCAAATTCCTTGCTCCACAGGAGGCTATTTCTGTAGTACAAATGTGATTGAAAAAATCAAGGGTCAGAAGCACCTTCTGAGCCTTTGCTTATTGTCAGTGCTGCAGCGTGGAGTGCAGCCTGCTTCAGCCTTGGCATTCCCCTTCTTTGAAGTGAGGAACCAAAGAGCAGGTAGTCTCGCGGATGCTGGGCATCTGTTCACCAGCAGAATGTGGAAACGTTATCGTGAGGAGCCATGTTGAGGTTACTCTGAGTCTGACTGCCTCTGAAGTGAGATGTCTGAATAGGGATGGCATCACATGTATCACTAGGCAATATCTTTTCATGTGACAAGTTGTAAGGGGCTCTGATCTCATTAATATGTGCTTCTGGAGGAGAAAGAGGAGAAGGAAGCAGCTTTCTTGTGAAAGAATCTCGGCAAATTGGTATAGGCTTAACACCAGTAGACTGTGTAGGCAATGTCTTAATTTTATAAAATTAAATTTTATATAATATTTTAATTTAAAAGAAATTATACTAGTTGCTTCCTTCTCAGTATCACCAACTGCATTCAGCTTTTGGGAATCAGCAATAGGTGGTCAGATCTATTTTTTTTGCTGATTGTCCTTTTCTCATCTCCAGCAGACACCTGTTCTTGAAACTTGCCTGCTTTGCCCATGTGTACCGATAACCCTTAACTGAAAATGGAAACACAAGTGGTCCTGTGTGTCCATGCGTGTACTCACGCACAGCTTGTGCTCAGAATATTGTGCATGTGGGTGTGTGGGACAGGGAATTTCTGAATCTGGAGTTGCAGACTCCCCGGTGAGTTCTGTTCAGGTTGATAGTCACTTTTGGACACCAGGCTCTTAAGCTTTGGAATTTTAAAGAAATATGCAAGAAAGACTTATGACACTCCTGGTTTCTGGTGTTCTACCTTATTTCTTAGACATTTTTAACTTGTGATGCTTATTGCAAAGTAAAATATTGTCTTTCACGCTTTGTTTTGTTTTCTCAACTTTTGCTACCAAAAAATAGCTGTGATTTTTACTTTTATTTTCATGTAATTTTCCTGTAGTCATCTTCTGCTTCTGCTTTCTATTCTCCTCCCATAGCTTACTTATTACACTGTTTTTACCTGCTAGGAATGCAAAGCCAGGAACGCTGTTAGCCTTTGTTGCCTCAGCAATTAAAAACCATTAGGTCATGCTCCAGATTTAGTCCCCTGGGGGGTCTCCTCTGCACTGCTACTGAGTTGTTTCCAAATGTAGTGGATAATCATCCTGTGCTGAGAGATGGATTCACTGTGACAGCCTCATGCTTACTTCTTAATAATGAGTAGATTTAAAATAATTTATGGACAAAACCACACACTCCTGAAATTGCTGGCTGTACCTGTCTCCTTGATGTCTTAATGAACTTTTGATTAGCTGCGGTCTTATTAAATTTGAGCCAGGGAATGTCAGAGCCAAAAATCAAGAGGGAGAAAAACACTGCATCTCTGAATAAAACATTTGGATCTTCTACTTTTCCCAGTGCTTGCAGGAAACAGAGCCAGTGTGTGCCCTGAACAGACCCTTGTCTGGAGTTCATGCAGGGTTTGGGTGCGCATACCTTTTCCACTAAATTCATACCCTGTGCATCTAACTGTGGTAGTGGAAGTAACAGAATTGAGTTTTGAGGCTTGTTTGCACAAACATTGTTTGTTCCATCTGACAGTCATGGATTCTAAATCCCATTGTTCCTTCCTGAAAATTCAGGCTCATGCATATATAGATGTTTCTTTATAAATTTAGCTCTGAAAAAGCTCTCTGGGTTGGGTTGAGTTTTCCCTGGTATGTAAAACTCTAGCATTAAATTAAGTCTGTCATTCAATCTCCCTGTTACGAGACAGTCCTGGGATTTGCTCTATAAGCTCTATATGAACACATGAGACCGAGAGTATCATTTCTTCATGGCATCCTCTGTACTTCTGGTGAATGACATCCTCTAAAGCTTTCTGGGAGTAGATTACTAGTTGCCCTTTGTGTTTACCATTTTGACTTTTTACTGTTACACACTCAGGAAGGAGAATTTGATCTGATTGTAGGAAAGTCCTAATGAGACCTGGTGGTGAAATGATGAAACCGAGAATGATTTTCCATAGGTGGCATGTCATAAAAAGATGAAAGTTATATATAGTGTAGATAACTTGTCTTGACAGTGTACAAAGAATACGGTCACAAGCTTGTATGCAAATGTCCAGCTGTGTCCAAAAATGAGAAATTGGATGTAAAATCAACAGAACCATCTCAGTAAATCTTCTTTTTCTTTTTAGAAATCATCAAGTAGAAACATGATGAGCCAGCCTTTTTCTCCCAAGATTTAGGGCTGCTATGTAGTCTTAAGGAAATGTTGACATTTCGAGACATGTTTTATTACTCTGGGATGATCTAAATTGATTACTTTTCAGAAACTCATTTTTCAGAACTTTTCTATTGAGAAAACCAGCAAATCTGAAATTAAGTCTCATGTTCTCTGTAGCAGCTGGAATATGGCTGCTTGAGAAACCTGCTGTCAATGGATGTGTAAGGCAAGAAGCTGCTCCCAGTATTGGCTCTTTGTGACAGTGGGCGCTGAAGATTCTTGAGCTGTGTAGCAGGGAGGTCTCTCAGAGCTGAAAACTGGTCTTAAACAGCACTGAAACTTCAGTCAGACCCACAAAGTCCTGGGAGATCCCAAGCATTATCAGAACAAAGGAAAATAGTTGTGTTTCAAAAGTGTTTTGAAAGGCCAGCTTTTCTTTCAGAGCTCCTCATTTTCCAGTGGATTTTTCTTTATAACTTTTCCTTATGATTAAGAATGGTACTTTTCTGCAAAATACTTTCTTGTCATTTAAGACAGCCTTTCTTTTTTCCTTTAGGGAAAAGTGATCACCTAAAGTGTTACATTTGGTTTAGTTTTGATACCTAGATCTGGTCAGTCAAGAACTTTCATATCATGCTGCAGGTACCCTGTGGGCAAGGAGAGCAGCAAGCAGACAGAACGATCACAGACTGCATGGGACCACCTCAAATTCCTTGTGGAGTCAAGGGTAGTATTAGGCTCTCTTTATCTCCATAGCTGACTAGGTCACTTAAAGGATATATTCCATCTCTTATCCCCTTCAGTGTAACAACTGTATTCATAGAATCATCCCAAGTGGGGATAGGGACCCATAAGGGTCGTTGGTCCAACTCCTTGCTCCACACAGGACTACCTCACAATCAGACCATATTGTGTCAGTGAATCATGTTATGAGTCTGCTGTCCACAAAGGACCCTGATTTGTTTCTCATTGGTCCTTAGGACAGACAAGTGTGCTGGTAATTTCATAAAAGTTTGCTGTTATTTGTGATCTGCACAGTTTGCTGTCCTAAATTAGAACCTTGATATTGTTAGTGGAATTCTCAGAGAAAAGAGAAATGAAGATGACCAAAAAGAAAAGCTAGATTGTGTAAAATGTTTGCAGTGAAAAGACTTGATCTTGCTCGCACAGATGGAGAGATACTAACTTAATTTGTGTTAAACAGTTAAACTGAGAGTAGGAAATAATATGAATATTTATAGTTGTCCATGTTGTCTAGCTCACCCTAAATTTCACTTCTCTGCTCATCTTTTCCTTAAAGATGACTTCTCCCCCCATTTTTTGCTTAACAAGTTGTTTGAGATACACATAGCTTATGGAAAGTAATGGCTCTTTCATCATTGTGCAGTTCTGATCTCTACTGCCCACAGAGATCTCAGGTTTGGTTTATATTGATTTTTGCGTCTGAAGTGCAGTTTAGTAGTACAAAAATGAATGGAGAAGCTGCTCACACTCAAGTAAGGAGACTTTAGGCATTGAGCCTGGGGAGCTTTTAAGAGGAAAAAACACCGGGCACTCTCCCTCAGAACATCTTTCAGTAGGATTGCATGTCAAAATACATTGCATCCTAATGCCGTGCTCCATCCCAGAGAGGTTAGGCAGTAGTAAGAAGCGTGGCAGAGAGAGTTCAGTATGTCTCCTTCCAGGTCTCTTTGGTATTACCACCACTAACTTACCGCCTTTCAGGCTGCTCTCTCTAGGGCTTGCGTTTGTCAGAGCCTGACATAACTTACGGCCTACTGCAAATGATCCCTTTTCACATCCAGACCCAAAAGCTTGTACCAGCTTATTCTACTTGGGAATAAGCCTTTTGGTATGGAAATGCAGCAGTTCTCCAAAATACTTCACTCAGATTTTTCCCAGAAACCTGGCAATGTCAAATAATCTGTATTTGCTCACACAAGGTCATTGTTTCACAGCTGATTAACATTCTCTTGGCCTCAAATGTAAGGGAAAGAAACAATCACCCAAAAGCTTATGTTAACTCAAGATGTTAGCTTCAGTTAAGTCTTACCACTTTTTTAATGTAATGTGGATCAGTCATGGCCAACTAAATCTAGTATCCAGTGAATATATTCAGTCACTAACAGAATGTGGAGACCTAGCTATTTATGCAGTTGGGTGGAGGCAAGGCAGTGGATGGCTGACGTCAGATCTTTCTGTTGGTGAGCTGCAGTGTATTTGTGATTACAAAGCCACCCTCCTCTTCTTTTTGCAGATTTGTTTGACTACTGTGTTTGAGAGGGTTGTGCTGCATCTTTAGAGTAAGTCCCTTTCCCAGAACAGGAAAAAAGGGAATGCTTATCTCAAGAGTATGAGCCCTCAGAGGTGCTGTCTTTTATTATGAAAATGCACGTTCTCCTTTGCTTTGTAGGAGGCTGATTTGAATAGGGATCCATGGGATGGGTGCTGAAGCAACCCAACTGTTATCAACTTAGAGCTTTGAAAAGAAAGGTCTTAACTTTTTGTTAATGTCTGCCATGTAGACTTGCATTGTCAGTAGTTGTTCTACTTTAGAAACTAAAAAACCCAATCTGTTTTCTCTTTCAAACAGCATCCTTAAGCATATACTGCTTTAGTATCTTGCTAATATTTATTATCTTCAAAGGCAGCAGTATAATATGGTGAGGCAAAAAGATCTTTTTGACATTTTTTGCGAGTATTATAAGAGTGTAGTAGCAAGGTGAGGTTTGTAACGTTTCAAAGCCTCATTTGTTCTTCAGTGTCTTATTTGTCTGGTGCCTTTGCTCAAAAAGGCAATGTCAAGGGAAAAAAAAAATAAGCCTTTAAATATTTTGAAGTGCCCATTTAGATGTCACTCCTCAGAGAAATGAATCCTAAATGTCAGATGGTGTTTGATAGTTCTCTGTAAAATCATCGTATTAAGAATTAGCCTCATTTGACATTTTTAAGCACTTAGACCTACCCCAAAAAAAGTCAAGTGAAGATCTGCCTACATTTCATATTTTGGAGGTTTATCCCTTTCAGTAAAAAATGTCAAGTGAAGCACTTTGCCATTACTGAATGCCTTTTTGCAGTCTGGGCTGAGCATTATTATGTCCATAACACACACAAATGGGCCTCTTGACTTTTTTGTTGTTGTTTTTAAGGTTTTAAGAAACTTCTTGTTGTTATCAATTGTTATAATTATTACTGTTATCAGTAAAATTTTGCTGCTGGTGTCAGTAGTAGCTTAAGCAAGTTACTGATGTCTTAAATTGTGGATATCTGCAGCATGCTAGGAGGTGTAGAGCAGAGGTTCACATTGATAAGATTTCTTTGTCTGCTGGGTTCCCAAGTAATGGATTGGCTTTTACAGACCTGCATATGGGAAAGTCATTGCAAGCCATGCCTGCATACTGTAGTAATACTCAGTTCTTTCTTGGTGCACCATCATTGCAAGTATCTATAGCTGATGCAGAGATTTTGAAGGGGAAATTCAAGATACTAAAGAACAGCTACAGTGAACATCCCCTGCACAAACTCTGATTTGCCCACCCATGCCAACTTTCAACAATTTGAATAAAGAGCCCACATATTAGATTATGCAAGATGTCATGTTCTCTGAGCATCGTGTACAGAAATTAGGGAGCAATATGAAGAGAAAATAATCTAAAACCTTTCGTAGTTGCCTTCCCCTCCCTTTTTTCTTCCTTCCTTTCTCATTTTTAGAAAAGTGTAATTGTGAAGGCTCCTCTTCTTGTTGAATTAAAGAAAAACTTTGGTGTAAGGATTTCATTTCAGAGTGTTTTAAATCATCTTGTAATTCTTGTTATTGGGACTATGAGATGCCTTTTGGGACTATCTGCCGAGAACAGATGGTGGTTAGTAATACTGTTCAGTACAACTCTTTCTATCTAGAGGTCATGAATGTGGCAGTGCATCTTTTTTTGTTGTTGGCTTAAGGATTTATTTTGTTTTAGTCGGTGGTTAGCAGCAATTTTTAGCAGTTAAATGTCTTCAAGAAACCAAATTTCTATTTCCTACAGTGACGTTTAGGAAGAGTAAAAAGGTTTGGCAACCTGTCACTGTCTTCTCTGACAGTGGTTTTGTTCCTTGGAAGGAAGTGCTGTGCAAATAATATCGGCTGTAAATCAAGCAGATGAAGTCCCTTGGTTCTAGCTCTGTATGATTTTCTAAATCCTCTGAGTGAAAAAAGTGTTGCTTTGACTGACAGGGCAATTTCAGAGAGTAATGAGTAAAGATGGATGTCCAAAAGCAATTAATCAAATTTCTTTTGGCAACTCTCTCTTCAAGTCTGTCGTTTAGTTATTTCAGAAGCCAGGTGAAAGAGGATCATAGCCGTGGACTCCCCTTGAGCTAGATTATGTAAACGTTGGTGATAGTAATAGCTGCCAAAGTGAAAAGATGTGGACTTTCAGAGGTCAGGCAGGGTCTGCATCTCCTTTCAGTAACAGGGCTGACAGGTGTATTATAAGGGTGCCTGGTTTGATACTGGCACGTAGCGTGTTCTCTCTTTACTCAGAATAAATGCTGTAAAGCTGGACTGCTTAGTTGGGAGAGAAAAAGGCCTCTCTTCAAATCCAAGGATTAGTTGCAAGCTTCTTCTGGATTCTCTTGCACCTATGAAGTCTGTTTTTTCCCATCTTAGCTGGAATCAAGTTGATTCCCATTATGTCAGAAGGATATTTGCAGACAGTTTCTGCCTGTGCAGAACTCAGCAATTGCTAACTGCAGAAGGAGAACACGTAAGATAAAGGTAATTATGCTGAAATTCTCACTACTTTTGCTCCTCACTTCAGAACATCTCTACAGGCATGTAAAGCAGTGGTGTAGTAACTCAGCCATGCAGATTATTCAGAAAACCTGACAAATCTTGTTGCTAAGATTCAGGATTAATTCAGAAGCAATGCATGAGGGTTGCACAACAGCCTTTGCATCAAAGCAGGACTATGAACAGTTTATGCTCCTCAGTTTTCCTCTGTACTGCAACTAACCTGATCTTTAATTCTGTATGTGCACATGTGCACTTGCGTGCGTGCTTGTGCATGCACATTCCTATGGATGCATGTGCTTAGGAAAGAATAGATAATGAAAAATTTTCAGGTGTGGCACTGAAGAGTATGACAGTGAGGATGCTAAGTATCATCTTTTGTACGCATAAAGCACAGTTTAAACTGTATTTTATGTGTTTCCTTTTAACACATACTTAGGTATGGTGATGTGTATATATATTTATTTATATATGTTGCTTCACTTTAATTTGAGGGCCATGAAGATGATCAGATGGCTGGAACACCTCCCCTATGAGAACAGGCTGAGAGAGTTGGGGTTCTTCAGCCTAGAGACAAGAAGGCTCTGGGGGGACCTTATAGCGGCCTTCCAGTACCTGAAGGGGCCTACAGGAAAGCTGGGGAGGGACTTCTTATAAGGGTGTGTAGTGACAGGATGAGGGGAAACAGCTTTAAACTGGAAGAGGGTAGATTTAGACTAGATATTAGGAATAAATTCTTTACTGTGAGGGTGGTGAGACATGGGAACAGGTTGCCCAGCAAGGTTGTGGATGCCCCCTCCCTGGAAGTGTTCAAGGCCAGGCTGGATGGGACTTTGAACAACCTGGTCTAGAGGGAGGTGTCCCTGCTTACAGCACGGGGGTTGGAACTAGGTGATCTTAAAGGTCTCTTCCAACCCAAACCATTCTATGATTCTGTGATGTTGAAAAGTTTGATTGAAAATGGCAGAGGAATTACAGAAATATCAAGAGGAAAAAGCAGATGTACAAACTACCAGAACCTCTCAGAAGATGTGGGAATGCACAGACAGCCTCATAAAAGAGAAAAGCGGTCTTCTTTCACTGCTTAGCACTTAATCTGGCCTGACGGGACAGTGCATAATGGCTAGCTGCTTACTAGCAGTAATCTAGAAAACATCTGAAATTGATTCAAAGTTGAGGCATTTGTGCTCAGCTACAGCCCATAGCCTTATTAAAATCTGTTTTAAGATGGAAGTTAGCCCTGAAAGTAAAGAGATGGCAAAAGCCATATCTGGCTAGATCATTTGTTGTGAGATGAAGTGTGACTGCACAATTAAAATTCTTCTGTTGTTGTTGGCCTTCGGAACCACGTGGGCAGACACTGATTTTCATGAATGTAGTTGTAATTCTGTGTACAGAAACAGATCTCACCCTGCATGTTCTAGGTGTTCATGCCTGTTATCAGCGATGTTAATGGCATTTCATTGAGACTGCATCCTGAAAGGAGAGTGGAGTAAGTTTCAACCATGCAAAAGTCTGTTTTTAAGTCTTTAATCTTCTCAGGAAAGAAAATTTCAGTTCATGAGCAGAAAAGCAAAACCAAACATTCTCCCACTTCCAGTGCACAAACCTTGTCACTCTGTTTCCTTGCAGATGGAGTAATTTTTTCCTGTCACACTTCTTTGGTTCTTTCTTTCTCTTTACGTCTAGCAGCTGAGCCCTCAATTTAAGGTTGCAGCATCACAGTGAAAATGTTTAACTTTAAGCACTGAGTGTTTTATTCACGCTGTGGTCAACTGAAGCCAATAGAAAGAGTCAGGGTATATGAAATGTGCAAATCCTAGCAGGGTTGGAGAAAACACCAGATGTCTTTTCAGATGTTTAATCACATAAGCTTGATTTTAGTCATGAAAGAACGTGGACAAAAACTTAATTTCTTTCACTGAATGCTTTTGGATAAGCCAGTTCATATCCCAAAGCCAACATGACAGTCAATGTGTAGTGGAGAGCACTTTTACTGATATCAGTGCATGAAGAGTCAGTGGGGGAGGAAACTGAGGTTGCTCGCAGCTTGGAAATGAGTCTTTTAGCTGGACTGCTTTGACTTGAGGCTATGCAAGGAATCATGGAATCATAGAATTATCAAGGTTGGAAAAGACCTCCAAGATCATCCAGTCCGACCATCCACCTATCACCAATATTTTCCGCTAAGCCGTGTCCCTCAGTATAACATCTAAACATTTCTTGAACACCTCCAGGGATGGTGATTCAACCACCTTCCTGGGCAGCCCGATCCAATGCCAAACCACTCTCACAGAAAAGAAGTATTTCCTAATGTCCAACCTGAGTTTCCCCTGGCACAACTTGAGGCCATTCCCTCTCATCTTATCACAAGTTACATGGGAGAAGAGACTGACCCTCACCTCACCACAGTCTCCTATCAGATAGCTGTAGAGAGTGATAAGGTCTACTCTGACCCCCTCCTCTTCTCTAGACTAAACAATCACACTTCCCTCAGCCGCTCCTCTTAAGACTTATGCTCCACGTCTGTTTCCTCTACACAGTCTTCCAGCCACTCTGCCCCAGGCCTGTAGTGTTGCCTGAGGTTGTTGTGGCCAAAGTGCAGGAACTGGCACTTGATCTTGTTGAACTTCATCCCACTGGCCTCAGCCCTGCTATCCATCCTGTCCAGGTTGCTCTGAAGGGCCTTCCTACTCCCAGGCAGAAAGACACTTCCAGCCAAGTTGGTGTCATCTGCAAGCTGACTGAGGGTGCACTCAATGCCCTTATCCAGGTCATCAATAAAGATAAAGAACAGGACAGGCTCCAGTAATGACCCCTGGGGAACACTGCTCTTGACCAATCACCAGCTGGATTTAACTCCATTCACCACCACTCTCTGCAAAGAGTGTACCCATCCAAGTCACAGGCTGCCAGCTTCTCCATGAGAATACTGTGGGAGATGGTGTCAAAGGCTTTACTGAAGTCTAGGTAGACTAAACAAACAGTCTTTACTTCATCCACCATGTGGTTCACTTGATCATGGAAGGAATCGGGTTGATCAAGTAGGACCTGCCTTTCATGAACCCATACTGGCTGGGCCTGATCCCCTAGTTGTCCCACACATGCCATGTGATCTCTCTCAAGATGATCTGCTCTATAACCTTTCCTGGCACCGAGGTCAGGCTGACAGGCCTGTAGTTCCCTCCTTATGACCCTTCTTGTAGATGGGAGTCACACTGGCAAGCCTGCAATCCTCTGGGACCTCACTGGTTGACCAGGAATGCTGACAGATGATGGAAAACATCTTGGTTATCACCTACGCCAGTTCCCTCAGCACCCTGAGTGGAACTCATCTGGCCCCATGGACTTATGGCAGACCAGGTGAAGTAGTAGTTCTCTAACAGTTTCCAGCTGAATCGTGGGGGTTTATTCTGCTTCCCATCTGAGGAAAGATGGCTTCCAGGTCAGGAGGTAGAGTACCCTGAGGATAACTGGTCTAACTTTTAAAGAAACATAAAGAAGACATTGAGAACCTCAGTCTTTTCCTCATCCTCAGTGGTCATGTTCCCCACCGCATCCAATAAACGATGGAAATTCTCCTTAGTCCTCCTCTTACTGTTAATATACTTGTAAAGAAGTATTTTGTTCTCTTTTACTCCAACAGCCAAGTTGAGTTCAAGCTGGGCTTTTGCCTTTCTAATTTTCTCCCTGCACATCCTAACAACTTCTTTGTACTCAACTCGAGTTGCCTGTCCCTTCTTCTGGAGGAGGTAGATTCTCTTTTTCACCTGGAGCCTCAGGAAAAGCTCCCTGTTCATCCATGCAGGTCTTCTTCCCCACCAGCTCATCTTGTGGCACAGAGGCCTGCTCCTGCACCTTTAAGACTTCCTTCTTAAGGAATGACCAGCTTTCCTGGACCCCTTTACCTTTCAGGACCGAATCCCAAGGTACTCTCTCTACCACTGTCCTGAACAGTTCAAAGTTCACCCTCTGGAAGTCCAAGGTAGTAGTTTTGCTGGCCCCCTCCTGACTTCCCCAGGAATTGAGATCTCTACCATTTCATGGTCCAAAACAGCTGCCTATCTCCACGTCTCCCACCCGTCCTTCTCTGTGAACAGCAGGTATAACGGAGCACCTCCTCTGGTAGGCTCACAACCAAAAGAAGAGGAAAAACCTCTAAAGGTCTTAAAGAAGTGAGAAAGAAAACTATGTCCCCCAATCTGGAATGTAGTTGAAAAAGAAGGAACCTTATCAGAGGATAAAGAGAAAGTTAAAAGTAAAAAAATAAAAAAACCACTTTCAATCTTTGTCTGCTGTGGATGACCCTGATTGACTTTGAGACAGCAACAAAAGTCTAATCTTGTTTGTGTTGTATTGAGAGATGGCTGGGGGAGATTGATGATGAAAGGCTGGCCTCTGAGCTGAGCTCAGAATGACATGTGAAAAGTCAATTATTTTAAAAGTTCCAAATACCATTACATCTTCTCTTGTAACTTTGCTTAAACAATTTAAATTCTCATCTACCCCACAAAGAAATAAAGCAAATGTAATTACTGTTGCACCCTGAGGAAAATTCTGGGGGTCTCACTGGGTAAGGACTCTAGATGGAGTAAGGAGTAAAGACTGGCTGGTAAGAGCAAGGCAGATAAGAAGAAAAAGAGGGAAAAAAAAAAAAAAAGGTTAAAAAATAATCATGTGCAGACCACAGATATTTACAGTCAGTGGAGAATTTAACAAGCCATATTTAATTGCTAGCTAGTCCAGCATCCAAATGCATTTCCAGAAGAGACATTCCTAGGTTAAGAAATTTTAAGAAATTGTAACTCACTTTGTCACCTCAAGGCAGCAGAGCATGAGACTCAGATGCTCACTTGCCAGTGTTGAGTCTCATAGCTTGCTGGGACCCACTGCATGAGCAGTTCCCAGGCAGTGCTTTGGCAAGGCTCCTCTCTTAGTGGGAGAAGGAATGAATCATTTTGACTGAAACCCCTGGATCCTTGTGAGGATCCCTCCCTTTTTGCAACAACGAAGTAGTGGAATAGCTCTGCCAAACAATTTCCTCCATCAAAGCATCTTTGCCATGTTGGACTGTGTTTTTCCTGATGTAGAGGATGAGCCTGCGAGAGCTGGGACTGCTCTGAGCTCTGGTGTGGGAATTTCAGGTGACAAGAGAGGCAAGGGTGTGGGCAAGACATGGTATTAAATGCTTAAAAAAAATACTTAAATAGAAGAATGTTTTCCAATGGATATGCTAGTCTGCTTGGTACCATGGCAAATAATTGCTACTTAAAATACCTGACAGGAGAGAAAGGAAGGTAGGAGACCAGGACAGTGAATGCCAGCAGTCATGGTTCTGCCTGGTCTGGGAAATTGAGTATGAGGCAGATTTACAGATAGTCTAACTATCTTCACACCACACTGTGCTATGCAGGAAAGCTTTTTGTTTCTTGGGATGCTTCTACTGGCATCTGGTGTCACTGGTACCTTTACATCTCCAATGCCACATCTTTCTCAGGAAAAAAAAATCTTACCTTCTTAATCAGTGTCTGTTTTTAGAGTTCCTGATTAGCATACTGCTAACATGCCTTGCAATAAGGCATAATTATTTCCTTTTAAACTTCTCATGTAAATTTCCTCTTTTCTCTTCAGAGGTGTTTTATTTATCAGAGCATAAATTTATACATCTTAGATCAGAGTACCTCATACTTTCGCTACAACACATCCTTAGCTATTAGAAATGATATGAAAGGCAAATATAATTGAATTCCTGCCCTTGCAGCTTACTAGCTTTGTGGTTCACCCTTTTGGTTCAGAGCTCCTGTACTTTATCTATTCCTCTACTAGCTTTTGAATTTTTCTCTATGAATTTGTTACTTCTCTTGGAAAGGCAGTGCCCTGCCTGATGTTGCATTCCCCACCTCCACTCCTGCTTTTTTTTTTCCTCCTTAAGGAGGACTTGTTGAAATCTTTTGAGCCAAAATTCAGTTTTGCATTGCAGCAGAATAGTTTTGCAATGCACATCCTCCAGTACTTCAAGCATTAAGCCCGAGGCAAATCTTGCTCTTCTAGCAGATAACCATGTTCCTCCTGTTTGCTCACCTGATCCTGCTTTGTGCTCCCCTCTGCCTTTGCTCCCTGAAAGCTCTGGGTGCTGGGCCATAATGTGGCAATGTAGGGGAAGATGAAGATCTGCATGACTGAAGATAAAGGGAGACTTGTGGTTGAATGAAGTATAGTCACTGATCATAGAATCATAGAATCACCGAGGTTGGAAAAGACCTCCAAGATCATCCAGTCCAACCATCCACCTATCGCCAATATTTCTCCATTAAACCATGTCCCTCAGTACGACATTAAACGTTTCTTGAACACCTCCAGGGACAATACTTCCCTGGACAGCCTTTTCCAGTGCCTGACCACTTTTTCGGAGAATAAATTTTTCCTAATATTCAACCCGAACCTGCGACTCGATGCCATTCCCTCTAGTCCTATTGCTGTTACGCAGGAGAAGATGCTGACTCCCACCTCACCACAACCTCCTATCAGGTCGTTGTAGAGAG
This sequence comes from Pavo muticus, assembly GCA_016647715.1. Lineage (NCBI taxonomy): Eukaryota > Metazoa > Chordata > Aves > Galliformes > Phasianidae > Pavo > Pavo muticus. Next base: position 998,534 of record JACDJE010000155.1, read on the forward strand.
TGGTCTCCCCTGAGCCTCCTATTCTCCAGACTCAACAATCCCAGTTCCCTTGGCTGTTCCCCACAAGACTTGCACTCCAAACCCCTCACAGCTTCATTGCCCTTCTCTGGGCATGCTCCAGGACCTTGATGTCTGTCTTGTAGTGAAGGGCCCAAAATGCATCCACCTGGGAACTGCTGTGAGATAAAGAGATACAACTCCATTCTCTGTATAATGTTTCAGCACGGTTATTGGCATTGCAGCTTCTACTTGTTGTCCTTGAAACTCATACAGAGAATAAAATGAGTATTATCAGTCTGTATAAAACCTTTGGGACCTCTGTCAATAACTTATACTGCTTTGCATGTCTTTTGCTACTTATTTGAGAAATGCTGCAGTAGCATGCGGCAGCGCAGAGCAGCATGGAGATGTAGGATTTGGTGAGGAGAGGAAAGATGGTATCTTAAGCATGCATTTGCCGCAACTCACTGTTGCTTTTTTTTTTTTTTTTCTTTCTTCCTAGAGCACTTACTTTTGGCACTGTTATGAACAGCATCCAGTTAGAGACTATCTTTAAATCCTTAACAATTCAATGGTTTTCAAAACTGCACATCCAGAAAACATTGTTCCCCTGGATTTTCGAAGTGTACCTGAAACCCAAACTCTAAACTTAATCATGTTTTTGTTTGAATATTTTAAAATTCTGTAGTGAATTTCTGTATTTTGGTGCATATTATTGTAGGAAAATGATTCAGAGAAATCTTGCGTTCACAGCAAATGATTTTTTTTTACAAGAACACCTACAAATTTAGATAACCAAAGGGAAAAGCAAATCTGAATTAGCAAAGGAGAAAACAAATTGCTAAGTCATCATGCTACTGCAGTCTGCATGTTGGTATTAAGTTTTTAGCCGAAAGGCTTCATTTTTAGGTGTTTTGCTAATGCAAAATCATCCATCAGAGGACAAACATATCAGTCATTAATTCATTATACCTAAATTGCATGGCATGCCCTTTCATTTTCACTTTCAGTTAAGTCTGAGGTCCTCATAAAGTTTTGTAGAAAACCCTTCTGGGCAGCTGACTAAATTAAAGAGGGGAATTACTCAGAAGGCAAGTAGGGCCACCAGCAATGAAGGGTAAGTGATAAACTGTCTCTCTCTGCATAATAATTTTATTGCCTGGCCTGATCTATCATAATGTTAGAGATATTACCCAAAGTAAGTAATACAATGCACCATTAAACACATAATGCTGTAAATAATTAAGATGTGTAATGTTACAACTTTGGGTAGAATGTAATTACCGTACTCCATGGAAAATCAACGGCTATTCTAGCAGCGTAAAATAAACACTAAAACCAGTGTTTTAAGAACACACAAAGCTGGTGACTGCTTTATGATTGTATTTTATAGGCTGTTTTTAGTTTTGGTCAGATGAGATGTAGAGGCTCACATATAGAAATTAATTTTCTAAAATTGTCTGTCGTGAGGATTGGCTTTTTGTTTGAATAATGAGGAATGCTGTCTGCTTCAGTCAGCAGTGGCAGGATGCAGAGATCCATGCTAGAGTGAAATGCACACTTTTGGGTGCTCAACAGGAATGAGCATGTTTCATTGCCTGCACCATGTGCTGAAACTCCCTCTTGCTAGTTTAGAGCATAAGGCATGCTTATTACTGTAATTAAAGTGTCAACATACCCAAGGTTTACACTGGCGATAAAGTATGAATTCAGGTAAGGAAAGAAACCTTTATGCTTTTTATTCTGGTCTGAAGAACTGGGAGCTGAAAAACTGAAATCTGCAGAAATTAAGATCATTCAGTTGAACTAAAAAACGTGATAAATTTGAAAGGTGAATTTAACATGCTCTACCCGAATCTCCAGCCAGAGTTATGCTAGGAATTTGCATAAATGCATTACATATAGGTCCTATCTAGACATATTTTCCAACTGGTACTTCACATCTATATGCTTAACAGCAGATCTGCCAAAGATGAAATACTTGCTTTCCAATTACTTTTGATTAGACAGATCTTTCACTCAATTGGATTTACCTTTTAAAGAGTTTTAAACCAAAACCAAGTGAGAGCATGTAAAGCCAATATGCTGACCTGTACATCAGCTTAGCATTTTACTTGCAAGCACTGCCTGGGCCGCAGGGAGGGGCTCAGAGGAGGCAGATGATGCAGACACCTCATCTAGGAACCCTTGTCTGTGGTATTTCCTGGTTGGAAGAGGTTGAGCGGGCAGCACAAAAGCTTGTGGCTGAAGCTGAAGAACTTCTTGAGTACCACAGAAGCCTGAGCAGCCCACCAATACATTGGAAAAATGTATTCTCACACCGGGCTTCATGGAGTTTATGAGAATTATTCTAGATCCTATGCTGAGCTGAGATCAGAACGAGTCCCCTTATGTGGCTAGCAACAGGATGTCTTCTTTTCAAGGCTTTGTACTTGGGGAATTGCATTTCCTGGACAGTCCAGCAGTGCCTGGGCAGCAGATATTTTCAGGACACACCAAAAGGCTTTCCTCATCTGCTTGCCATTTGATTCGGTTGTTTTGCTTTGTTTTTAATTATGCTTTTTTCCAGCATTGTGTTTGCTGATTTACATTACTGCCTCTAATAAATAGCCATGGCAACAGATGTTGTAAAGATCAGTCAGATAAATAAATGGCGTGTTTAGTGTTCACTCTTGTGTTCAATTCCATTAAAATGAATAACTCTAATAAGCACCTGACAGGCATGTTTCAGTGTTTGGGTAATACACCAGGAGTACAACGTTCTGGTCAAGGATAGATTCTTTCAAATCTAGGTGATTAATTGTTTTCTTTTTCCTTTTTTATTCTTGAAATAAGTAACTCTTGCAATCTCGTTTGTCATTTAGAAGCCTCTAAAAAACAGCAGAAGTTTTTTTTTGCAGCCTTTCCTACAATAATTGGAACACTTTGCGCTCATCCATTAAAGGGATGCAACTGAGAGTTGCCCTTAAGATTCAGCCTCTCTCACCCAGTAAGCAGCAAGCAATCCATGGTTTTTTTTCAAACGTTTTTATAAGAAGAAAATATTTGTGTAACCTCCCTTCTCTATTTTATGCTTTTACAACCATGAAGGTTTCCCCCCTTCCCTCCTTGATACTCATTTTATGTCATTTGACTAAAGAAATAAAGATTGACATTGATGGTTCTTGAATTAATTACTCTGTGATTATTGAAACTCTGAAGGAGGGATGGCTGCTCACGTCAATGTACTTTATAGCTTCATTTCATAGCATAAAACACCATATTCTTGAAGTTAATATTCAGCTGGCATTTTGTAGTGCCCAGCCTTTCAAGTTGCTCACAACAGAATTACTTGGATTTCATTTAACAATGACAAACATCTTTCGTTAGCCTCTGAGGTACATGTTTTTGTGCACAGTCTTTCTCAGATCATTGAATTTCGTGACTTTCTTGTCCTTTTGTCTTTTATTTTTAATTGTTTTTGACATGAAAATGGAGTTTATTAAGATAAGTTTATTCTTGTGAGGCCTACGCTTACTTGAGCAAGCTAAAAACAGCTTCTCTGACATTTGACATTCTAAAGTCATTTGTGAGACATTCAATTTGGAACGTGTGTGGCTATGTGCAGGCATGGATGAGCACTCAGTTTTAGCTGAATTTTTAACTGAAATCATCAATTTATCCTGTACTTAGAAGTAAGCTTTTTAAAAACACACATACTGTGCCCTGTATGGTGTTGTATTTGGGAAAATAAAAGGTATTGCTCTTATGCCAGGTTCCTGATAGTGATCTCATGGTCTGAATGTAAGATTCTTACGGAAGAAAGAAGAAAACATGACCAGCTTTTTTGTTTGTTTATAAAGAGCAAAAAGATGCCTGTTAAAATTAGCAGATATCTGAGTTTTTTTCGTGACAATTTTCTCTTGGTACAATTAATGTTAATTAGAGGTTTCACATATGTATTTTTTGTAATGTCATGCATTTTGCAGAAATTAACTAAGATCCTGCTTTCATTCTGAGCCCCAAAGCCCTGTAGACTGTGTGAGCTATCTCCTCTTTCTTTCCCTTTGAAAGGGGAATGGGCGATACGCTCACTGGAAAGTGAAAGGCAACAATATGTTTCTGTGTAAGGAGGCAGTACTCCTAAATGGAAATCTTCATTTAAAAATCCCATTAGAATGGGATCTCTGTAAGGAAGAGCCTGCTGGTTGTCGTATGCATGGGTGTCACATTGCTCAGCCAGCTCAGGCACAGGAGGGATCGTAATACAGCAAAACCCCAACTCTGCTTCTTAAAGCATTTGACCAAAATGGGATGACATTGGAAGAGACGGTTCAAATCAGTGCTCACATCAAACATACTGTCTGAGAATGTTGATGGGAAAGAAAAAAAAAAAAAAAGAAGAAAAAAGAGAGTGTTTCAGGACAACATGAGCATATGATGTGATCGAAGAACTAATTTTTCAGCAGGGAGGGTAGCTAAGCATTGGAACTATTTATCGTAAATGAAGTTTTCAATTCAAAAGTTGATTTCTCAGCAGAAGATGATATATTCCTTTCCAAAAAAAGAAGCTATGATACTGGTTCAGAAATTCATGAGGAATATGTTGTGAATTGAGGAAGTAAGGAGTGGGCAGTCCTGGTGCCACCATCAGTACACATGGCTGTTACTGTGAGTTGTTTCTGGAAAAGGACAATTTGAAATTTCAAGTTTTTGCTTCTTACCACACTCTGGTCAGAAATCCCAAAAGCCTCTAATGAAACAGAAGTCACAGGAGGCCTTAATAAAACAGTACTTTTTTAGTCCCTTCTGTGCAGATGGGACCTGTAGTGCAGTGTTTTGTTATGAATAGATCCCCGTGAAATGCCTGCTCTCTGTAATGTGGCGTGAATTTGGGATGAGTTTGGGTTGGTTTCATTTCATTTAGTTACTACAGCTGGCAGGGGAACAGGCTATTCCTGCAGCTCTTTATAGCCAATAACGTTATGTAAAATACAGCCAGTTGATAATATTCATGTTTGGAGAATCTACCCATAGGAGGTCACTGAATATACAAAAACTTTGGCATTCAGCCCGGTTTGGTAACTTGACCTTTAATGCAGAGAGCCAAAGACATACGGGTTGGTGGGACAGAGAGCGGAGTCATGCATTTCTGTCAGTTCAGATGCAAGCTGGAGTGATTTTCAGTATGTTTCAATTGTGTAACTGGAAATGTTTGCAAATAGGCATGCTGTTGAAATGATCAGCTAATGAGGTGAAAATAAATTCTAGCCAAATGTTCATGTATTAATTTATTTTTTGCTTGCAGCTTGAGGCACTGCACTTATTCCTTATTATTTATATAACTGACCCGTGTCTTAAGCAGCTCAATGAAGAGTAAAGTGCTGTGGAGGCATAGGCTATCAAACCGATAATATTAATTGGCAGAGGATGTGTCATATCATGACATGGTCGTTATGGGATGCGGGACTTGACTTAAGTCACATAAAAGTCATAAATACCCATGGATTTGCTGAGGGCTAGGATTGGAGCCTGCAGTATGCCTTAGACCAGTGGGGATTATAGAGATTTTTTTGAGTCATCTTAATAAACCATATTTCTTGTGGGAGAGTGTTTGAATGCAGTGGAACGCTTTCCTTAATGGAGGCAATTTTGATCATTATGAGACGTGAAAAGCACCCTGTCTCAAAGTAAACTGCACAAGCCTTTCTTGTTAAAATCATGTGTTATTGTGAAATGTAATATACTGTGGAAATGGAAACCTGTGTGTGGATTAGACAACTGACTGGTACAGTGCAATGAATCCATTGGAGAATTTAGATGGGGTTTTATGCTGTTTGCAGAATATGAAGGGTATTTGGTGCAATTTGCCTATTTCTATAGCATGCACAATTATTGATATGTTAAGCATAGTGCTCTTACTTTAGAGCAATATAATGTTTTTTAAATGTTTAGTTGCATATACTTATGTATCACTTTCATATCAATTCCTTTCCTTTCTTGCCTAGCAAAATCAATTTATTCAAACTACAGCAAATATACTGACAGATTATTCTCCTAGTACATGATTCAAGTTATTTTAAAAGAAACTGTAATTTTCCTCAGACCATTACAGAAATACTTCAAAATAATGAAAATGACGGAAAGAACCTCCCAGCCAAGCACTGACAAGCGCTGATTCATTTAGCTGTGGCCAGCCTCTGTAAGGGATTTGGGTACTATCTATGCCACTTTAAAACTCTATCTGAAGTGAGCTTTGTAACCTGCCCTGTAATATGATCTAACTTTCTCATTGTCAGAAGCTGTGCAGCCTAAACTTGAGACAACCGAGCATCTTGACATCTTCTGGTATACCTGGCTCTCAATTGGGATATGCCCACATCCTATATATGCTATGTATCAGTGACTTGCCCTTTATAATAGGTATTTCATGACATAGGAAATAATAGGTTCTAGAGCCCCTATTTGAGGTCAGTCAGTAGGCTTCTGAGAAATTAGCTTTCATTGAAACTGAGGGAGGTGTTACAAGTGTATTTCAGAAAGAATGTGTTTCTGTTCTAAATTTGCACTCAGAAATACACATAATAGTGAAGATCTGATTAGAGGCATATTGCTGGCCCAGGTGCATGTTAAGGTTTGAAAATATGCATATTTTCAAGTGACAGTGCCCTTCCCCCACAAATATTAGGAACTGAAGAGGTAAGAACGTAAGCTGATCTGCATTTATATGTAAAAAATTGCTAGAAGTCTTTCATTTACCCTTCCAGATCAAGAATGATTTAGGAGAAGAATAAATACATAAATAGCATGTGTCACCTCCCAACACCTCTACCCCCACGCCCCAGCAATTATCTTAAACTTCACTGTAGTAATTTTATTTAAAATTATTTTAATCATTTCCAAAATGCTGAAGTCATTCAATCTTAGATGCAGTAACTATTTAAGAGCCTGAACCATGAATTCTCAGTGCATCGCAAGCTTATACTGCAGGGATTTTATGATAAAGCAACCTGGCGGTAGTTGCAGCTAAATTGATTGTATCAGTAATGGGCTTATGGGCAATAGGTTTGCAGCAAACTGCCTGCTGAGTCACCCAGTACTTTCCTTACAAAGGAGACATGGAAAGCAGGCTCTGAAGGCTAATAAAAATTGCAGTGAGAACATCTCATGCACAGAATGGATGACTCCATAAACAGACTTGTAGCGTAACTGGAGTTTCCAGGCCATATAATCAAAGCTTAGCAAACCTTTTTTGAACTTGAGAATGTGTTTTGGTGTGCAAGCACCTTGGGTAGAGTACTGTGACATAAAATTATATTTTCTTCAGAAGCTACTCATCCTACAAATAATTTCAGCACCAAAATGAGCAGTCTCCATCAATCTCACTATTCTTTTCGCAGCATAATTTACTTCCACCATTCTCTTTCCGTTTACAAGTTCCCCAGAGCTGCTCAGTTCCTCTGGCTGTGCTGGTGATAATGAGATGTACTACAAGGGAAATGGTACAAATGAGATTGTGAAACGGAATTTAAGGAAATTGTACTGCGCAGTGCAGGAAAATGCAGGTAATTTGGCAGTATGACTGCTTTATTTGTCTTAAAAGAGTGTCTAGCATGCTATCAGCCAGTGCTGCAACTTGTTGAATCATCTCAGTGGCCATAATGTCAGTAGTAGATCAAACAGGAAAGTTAGAAACTTTTCTGTAGAGCTTGAGTCCTACCTCCCTTTTTTGATGGAATGAATTAGAAACAAGGAAAAAAATATTAATTTTTAATTGTGTGATTGTTGAACAGTTATAATTTGTAAGTCAATGAGGGTATTAGGACTGGAAAAGAGGATGTGAAGTAGTAAGAGAAGATAACTAGCAGTATTTAGATAACTAGCTGTATTAGAGATGTGGCAAGACATTGATGAGGATTATAGAGCTTGGCTACCGAACTCAGTGCATGGGATTCATTAACATAAGATAGAGAAATAGTAAGAGCTGGAGTGTGGAGAGCACAGACGAAGAACATCAGGAAGGAGAGCCATGGAGTAGGCAATACCAAAGATAAATTTTTGGTGCTGGGGGGAAAAAAAGCAAATGGTGAGAAGTTTATCTTTGGAGAGAGCCTGAGCTAGCCTAAGGGCTTGGGGGGCACATAAGTAGGAAGAAGAAAATGGAGCATGAGTCCACAGTCTGGAAGTTTAGAGGAAGGTTTAGACAGGGTAAATACAAAAATCACAAGTAGTGCAACAGATGGTATGGGAGAAAGATGATGGCGACTGGAAAAGGGCATAGAAGTGTAGCTGCTGAAGGAAATTATGTACTGTTGTTTTTCTTGGTTTTGAGTGGATTTGGCTTGGAAATATTAGAACTGCTGCCAACCACACTTTTTCAGATCTTCCGTTCTGTAAGAAGCCCAATGAAAAAGGTTGTGACTGACCCGTATCTTTTGTATCATAACTTGAAAGGCGGTAACAAAAACAAAATTACAACAAAACTTAAACAGTAACAACAATAAAAAACATCCAAGCTTTTAGGCAAAAATTAAAGTAAAATTGGAATTCATTGAGGAAAAATGCCTCTTATAACAGCAGAGAAGATTCTTGACATATCATTAAAAAAAAGGTTGAGTTTGGTGGCGATTGTTTTGTTGTTAATGGGTTTTTTTTCTTTTGTTTTTTAAACTGCTGACCCATAAATTGGTCAAGTGGGAGCATCTAGCTCAAGAGAATCATGGGAACTAATTTTCATTGAGTGGGTGGGTACCCTGTTACAAACACATCCAGTGTGCTATGTGGAAATCCTTGGGATTTTTAATGCCCTTTCTCTAGAAGAAGCTCATCATTCTTGCTTCCCCCAAGTGATAGTAGGACCACTCAGGGAAGGAGTATCTAGTATTTACTGAATGAGAGATATTTATTCATATTATGTAATCTCAGAAACAGTTTAAATGTTTTCATTTAGCTACGCTGTTATCACAGAATTTTCTCTGATTCGTGTGTCTTGTTTGGTCTTCCAAATTGCTAATGATAAAAATCTAAATATCTTCACTCATTTCTAGTGCAGTTAAACCACCCTGATGGAGACAGATGCTTCACTTGCGCAAGAAAAAAATGTTTTATTTGCTTCAAGTTCTTTAACTGTCATAGTACATGTAGCTGTTTTCATGGCTTTCTGGTGAATTCTCTGTCAAATTCTTGGTGTCATCACTATAAAGCTGCTTTGTAAATAACAATGAATCACTAGATTGTTTAGCCATGTTATTTGCAGTGGATCATGATAATGTTGTTATATGTTAGGTCTATCCTCACATCATTGCTTCAGTAAATCTTTGTCACAGCATCAGATGCTATAGTTTTCAAAAGCACTGTCAAATAACTGAAGAGAGACAAGTCATCTCTAGATATTAATGACTTCAGGAAGGTTTGACTGCCTGCCCCCAAGGTAATAAAATCTTCAGTCTCTTGGATTCATTTGTAGAATTTCTTTCCAAAACATAATCTATGGTGTGTATGAAAGCCCTAGTGAATATTCTCAGTGATGACTGCACATATGATCATTTTAAATGTAAATGTTCTGCACAGAGTGTATTTGGCAAATAAGGATTCTCAAATTATTGTTTTGAGTATCTTATTTCTAAATCGCTAATTTGACAGAATGTTGTTAGTTAAATTCAAACATCACTGCCAATGGCTTTGTTAGTATTTTGCACTTCTTATGAATCAGTGAAGTAAGCTTGTAATTTTTGCTGTGTCTTGTATATGTTCTGGCTTCCAAATAAAGAGATCTAATAGGATTCCTGAGTGTTTCTGGCAAATTATCATTCACAGAGACTGTGCTATGTAGTATCATGCACGGAAGATTTAAGCCAAATTATTTTTGCTTTAACCTGAGTTAATGCTGGTTACTGTAGCATAAGGTAATATAATTAAATTCTATCAATCAGATTGTTTAAGAAATGCCAGTGTATTAACAATCTAAGCATAAGTTACTGCTAGGGCTTCTGCAACATCAACTGACCTTTCAAAAATTCCATTTTATGTAGTGATAAGGAAAGCCCTCTAGTAGAAATATGGTCCATCAAGATACTGCTAGGAAGATTAATTACCACACTGCACACATATGCAGCATTAACATATAGCACATATGCTTGCATTAACTGCAAGCATTAACTAATAGAAAAAAAATTAGATATTTTAATACTAAAAAAAACCCATCCTATCTTCACATATTTTAAGTTTTTTTAATGATGGTGAATTCTACAAACACCTTGTAATGAATCAGCACTAGCTGAACATGGCCAGTTCCTGCTTTTAGACAGCTGCATATTTGAAGCACAAATACCCCTTCTTGATGTGATCAGAGAAGATCAATTAACAGTAACAAAAGTACTCATGTGAAGACTCACAAGGAATCTTTGAGAAGTGAAGATACATTCATATATCTGAATGCTTACCATAAGTCCATCTACACATGTAATTGCCTGATGTAATCCTACTGTCCCCTTGGCTTCAGTATTTACACAGCATCTGGTACTTCTGAATATTGTTTCCCTCAGATGAAAAAGTCATTAGTACATGCCAGCTATCTACTAAATAGACATTCTTTTTTTGTTTTCCTATAGGTATTTATTTTTCTCCACCAGGACAGAGCAATGAACAATAGCAGGCAGTATGCAAAGCCCACAGATTTAACATTTCTACAGTGAGCTTCTCAGTTTCGTCTGATCATCGTGATAGTTCTTCATGGAAGAAGACAAAAATACAAGCTGTAACTCAGGTTCATATCTTCTAGTAGGTTCCTTATTTCTCACCTGGCTTAGCCATGTAATAGGCACTTGTTATGGAAAGAGGGATGCTAGACCCCTGTAGAGGAACTGTTAGGTTGTACCTTGAGCTGGTGACTAAGCACTTGGGAAGAGATGTGGCTGGCCCAGGGAGCACAGCCAAATTGTTTGCACCTGTGTTCCCCATGTGACCAGAAGGGGTGGACCCAGGGTGGAGCCAGCCTGGGCTCATACAAGGGCCATCTACTGAAGGGAGAGGTTTACTTGGACCAAGGCTGCTTCTTGTGAGAGAGCTGTATAGTCATAGAGCCCCTTCACCAGTTGGGTGAGTTCTGTTCATTCTTCTGTATATGACTATTGGCCTGCCTGTGAATACTTTGCTTAGTATCACCAAGAACCTGTCAACTGCAATTTTGCTTCAGCAGAATAGCCCCTTTTCTCTAAGTTACCTAAGTATATGCCTTTTAGCAATTTTTGGATCATTCTTAGAACAGCTTTATAAGAATTAGAATCATTTCATCTACCTGGAGCTGGTCACTGGGAGTAACTTTATAGATCACCAAAAGGTATGAATATCTATGTACATATGCTTGCTTCTCTCCAGTGACTGTGAAGAGCGGTCATACAGCTATGTCAGTAGCTTCCTGCTATATGGAACTCTAAAATAAGCTCTTGTAGCCTTATTCCTACAATACTGGAAAGGTCTGCAATTAATCTTTGGCTTAGAGTCACTAGATGGCAGACATTGCCACCTTCCAACACAACTATGGTTGCTAAAATCATGCTGTTCTATTCTCTCTTCTCCTTGTTCTTCAGTAGTGGCTGGTGTGAGATTTCAGCTGTGTTCCTGTGCCATGGAGCTTCTTGTCTCTAGCCTAGGGTCAAGATTCAGACCAGCCAGCTTCATTTTTTTTGTTACTGGATTCTAGCAGTATCTGACTACTTCTGCAATCTTGCCTTTCTCAGACTCTGGTAACCTAGCTTTTCTTCTTACAGTTCGTGGTATCTGGAGAAGAATATGTGTTAGTATTACTCAAATCTGGCCATAACCAACTGGGATGTCAGTTGTTTTGGTCCACCAACGTTAATTAAAAAATATGTAGAATCAACTAGGTTGGAAAAGACCTTCAAGATCCATTGAGTCCCAGTATCAATCTGCCTTACTGAGTCCCATCAACTAAGCCACGTACCTTAGTGCCAAGTCCTACATCTCCTAGATACTTCTGAGGATGGGATTCTACCCACCTCCCTATTCAAAACTGAACCATTAGGAAAATTCTACCAGATTGCTAATCTATATCTCCCCTAGTGCAACTTAAGGCTGCACTTAAGTGTCCTATCGTGTACCAACTGAGAAAGGGACCAGCACCCACCTTGCTGCAACCTCCTTTCAAGCAGTTGTAGAGAGCAGCAGGGTCTTGCCTTAGCCTCCTCCATACTAAAAACATCTCAGTGCCTTCAGCTATTCCCCATAACTCCTGTCTTGTAGTCCCTTCAACAGCTTCACTGCTCTTTTCTACACTTGCTCAAGAAACGAAATATCTTCATAGTGAGGGACCCAAACTGAACACAGTGTTCAGATTGCACTCGCATCAGGGCTGAGTATAGAGGGACAGTCACTTCTTTAGTCCTGCTGGCCACGCTATTTCTGATGCAGGCCAGGATGCCATTGGGCACATGGGCACACTGCTGGCTTGTGTTCAACTAGCTGTTGACCAGCAACCCCAAGGTTGTTCATTTTTTGTTGTTTTTTTTTTTCCCAACAAATTTCTGCTGCTCTTCCCCAAGGCTATAATGCTTGGAATACTTCTATCAGTCTGATATTCAGTGTGTTGGTAAAGCCTTCTTCATATTCAGTATCTTCAACTATGACTGCCACTCATTCTCACAGTTATATCCATTTGCCTGCATCTCTACTGTCTCCTAACCTTTTGTACGCCTTTTGTTCTCATATTCCTTACATACTTCAGTTTTGTTTCTGTCATTTAAGTGCAGAAGTTTTTAGCAAATCCAGCTAACCACACATTATTTCATTAGATCTTCATCTTTACATCTTGCTGACTTGACAGGATTTCCTACTGAAAATGTAACTCATCATGTACTGTTGAACTGCAGCTGGTGCAAAATAGGGTGCTGTTTTTTCAGACCAAAGTCTTACCAGGTGATTAAAATACTGTCACAACAAACATTTTGATTTGTAGACAATGCTGATCATTGTTTGTGTCTCTTTTGAACAATGTTTGTTAAGGAGACAAAAATGCTACATATCTCTACATTTTCTTAGCTACTATTTCCCTGTGACGTTTCTTGATATTTTAGGATGCATAACTGAAAATAGCAAACACCTTGTGTTGCCAGTAGCTGAGTGCTGTGATTGGACTTTCAGCATTGTATAATCAATGAGTATACAGATGTATAATTGATAAGTGTACAGAGAAATTAGGCTGGTCTTTAGAGAGCGTATGGCTGGAAAGATTATCGCATTGGAAAGGATAATCAGAAGGAAATAGAAAATGCTCACTGGTGTTGTAGGCTCACAAGAAAACTCCATGAGGAGCAATCTCCAGAAAGAGATCCTTCCTCAGTGCAGTCAGCCCTTAAATGAGGTCTAGGAGAGGTGCAGCCAGGCTCCACCCCTTCCAGTCATACAGGTGAATTGCCTTCATCTGTGCTCCCGTGGCTGACTCAGTGCTTAACTCAGATGATCAATCAGAGGTTCAGGCCGTGATTCTACAGTTCCCATACAAGCATACAAATGCAACATCATCCTGAAGACCTCTCTTGATTTGAGGTGGGAGTGAGCAAACTGCATGGTTCTGCAATTTTACTGCAGTGTGGACAGGCTTCATACAATGCACATCTGCCTGTGATGCTAAGCTGAACGATCTGCCTGGCAGTCTGTTTACATTAACCTTCCCTGATTTTTGGATTGTGTAAGGAAAATGCTAGACTGGTAAAAATTGCAGCCATGCAACTTTTATTTGAAAACCTGCTTTTTTATTCATTGAATTTAAATGAGGATTCTATATTTGTGTTTACTTGTCTTGGCTACATGAAAAGGCCATAGATTGTTACAGCACTGCTTTATGGGTTTTCTGGGAGGGACGGGTGCAGATGAGAGTCTGGAGAGTTGGCTAGAAGTGTACTACCCACGGTGTTTTGGCTCAGTTTGGGTAAATATTTTGCAAAAGGGATGTTTAAGGTGATCATAATAGCAAGCAGGTGGCTGAATGGAATTTCTCTGGTAGGCTGCTAAATCGTGCTGTTAGGGCTCCTGGTTTTGTTTCATTCTCATGGGAAGAGGAGAAGGGATTGGAGGTGCCTTACTATGCCTGTACTTTGCAGATGCCACTGCTGCTGCTTCCTTGTGTCTTGAGAGAAAGGATCCTAAAACTACTGGTTTGTTGCCATTAGCATGGCTGATGCACCTGATAGTTTCCCTAATATGTAACCTGATGAAACGATGAAGCAAAAAGTAGTTTGACAACTTCTTTTCTTTCATAAATACTGGAAGTTCAGGAGGGCTGGTGTATTACTGTGTCAGAAGTGGTGGCAGATCTTGCATCTCTGGAGGAATAGTGTTTCAAGGGCCATGTGTTTCACAGAGCAGCTGCCAATAAAAAGCTGTGTTATTTGTATGTGACCTACACATATAATAAGAGACTCTGTCACAGAATATCTATAGCCAAAGCAGACAAAGGACAGGAGAAGAAAGAGAGGCAGAAGATGTATTCTGTAACCAAAATTTCCCAGAGTCTCTGGAAGAGTCAGGGCTCCGAGTTAGTAACCTGTGAAGTTCTCCATTAGTTGCAGATAAATCCCTGGGGGAAAAAAAAAAAATAAAAAATACTCGTCATAGCCATAACTTTCCTGGCAAGTGCGCTTCTTATTCTGTTTCAGAAAAGGTCCAATGACTTGAGTTCAGAAAGAGCTTTGTTGGCAGTGCCTTCTGTGGGTTAACCTTAGATGGGTGTTCTCTTGTTGATGTAAGTAGGAGCTCTGTGCATGAAATAGTGATGTCTGTTTTGTGTACTGCTTCATGAACTAACAAAGCAAAAAGAGAAAAGTGATAGAAATTGTAAGGTGCCACTAGTTAAACATAATACTTCTGTAGCAGCATAAAATCAAAAAGGAAAGGTGTTAATATTTGATGGAATCTCCTGAGGTTATTTCATCCTTATCACTGTCTTCACTATATCATTTCCCTAATTGCTTCTTTTGACAAAAGATGACAGACTCTACTTGTTCAGGTATAAGGAGATTTTATGTCTTCAATATGGACATAGATATTACTTTCACTCAGCAGAGGTTTCCCAAAGGAAAATGAGATTGGACAGAGTTTTTGTTATCAGCCCTTCGTTATCAGTGAGAAAAGGAATGGTGTGTTCCATTACATTATGATTGGCTGAAGGCTGGAAAGGTGAATAGCAGTTCTCTAACAGAAAAAATGATCAGCACCTTGTGTGTTTATTAACCCAGCAGTAACTGCTGAGTCTGCAAGCATCAAGTATTTCATTGCCAAACATAACATAATTACCAATCTGGGCAAGAATTGAGTGGCCTGGACCTTCTTTCAGCAAATAAATTTACGGTTTATTTTAATCCCTTATTTAGGAATTGCTGACTTTAGAAAAAAAATAATTTTCTACAATTAGGATTCCCTCTAGAGCTAGAAGCTCTTGTGTTTGAGAGGTCAGTGTTCTTAATATCTTTATAAATGCATACTCTAGAAGAGGCAACAGAGTACTCTCATGACAATAGCAGATAACACCAAATTCAGGGATCAGCTGAAGTGACATAGGCTGGAGAAATGGCTAGTGTGAACCTTAAAAATTCAACAAGAGCAAATGCAAAATCTTGTCCCTGGAAAGGAATGGCCTTCGTGTGACAGCCCAGCCCAGACTGTAAGCTGCTCTGGTGTAAAGGACCTAGGGTTGCAGATAGGCAGAGAACTGAATATGAGCCAGCAGTGTGCTCTGACAGCCAGGGAAGCCAACAGCTTCTGGGGTTGTATAAACAGGAGCAGAGCCAGTAGATTGATCAGAAGGGTTATTTTCCCTTTACTGAGCTTTGTTAGTCCACATCTGGAGTATCAGCATCTACTTTGGGCCCTCAAAGACAAACAAGACACCGGCAAACTAGAGCAAGCTCCACAGAGGACAGTTGGAGGCTCAGGGGACCTGGTGTTTAAGATGAAGAAGAGGGCTTTGGAGAGCATGGAACTTGGCTCCTCATAGTGATGCATGGTGCAGTGCTGAGAGACAAAAGAACAAAGGAACAGAAGGTGT
This sequence comes from Pavo muticus, assembly GCA_016647715.1. NCBI lineage: Eukaryota > Metazoa > Chordata > Aves > Galliformes > Phasianidae > Pavo > Pavo muticus. The sequence continues at coordinate 1,014,573 of JACDJE010000155.1, forward strand.
AGATGGATAGAAGGAAATGTTATTTTATTGTGCAGATAATTTAACAGTAGATTCGGTCACCCAGTCTCCACTCCTTGAAGTTGCTAAGACCTGTCTGAATAGAGCTCTAACTAGCCTTATCTGACTCTGCTTTGAGCAGGAGATTGGACTAAAATATCTCCTTCGGTTCCATCCAACATAAATTACTGTATGATTCTGTGATATGTATTTTGGCATTGACCTTATTAGAAAAAAAACTATCCACCTACTTGAATCATCCTCTACAGAAATTGAGTCAGGGTTTCCTACATTGATGAATGGAGCTTTGCTTGAACAAAAGGAGGGCGCAGTTCCTCCTGCAGTTGATTCTCTGAATGTGAATCATCTTGGTGTAAGCACTTTGTTTGAATCTCCTGCAAACACAGTGAAATATTATTTGGCATTTTCTTATTGGGCATTTCTAGTTTTAAAAGTCTAGTTGAGGAAAAACAAACCTATTATTAAATATCAGATAATCATCTCTAATTTTAAGAGATGAAAACCAATTCAGAGAGTGAATGCAAGTCCCACAGAAATGATTGTTAAAATCATTCATATTTGCTATGAAATGAGACTGCTATTGATAGCAGAACAACATTGAATCTAAGAGAAAATAGAGTGTAAAAAGGTTAGAAGGTCTAAGTGGTTATGCTAGATGATACAAGGCTTAGTCAGAAGCACGTGCTGACACCAGTAGACGTGACTGGAGCACATGACAATCTCATACCTGGCTGGAGGGAAAAGAAAGTAAGTAGAAAGTGATCATATTCCACCCAAATCGACTTCAAATTTTGTGACGTGCAAAGATTTCCTCCATTATGGGAAAATACTTTCCCAAGATCTGTATCAGACAGCTGACAGTCTTTGAGGAGAGACTCATGAGAAACATGATTTATATCTTTTCATTGTGGGTCTGAATTTGGTCCTGAGAATAAATGGGAGGAGTTCAGAAGGTCAGCAAGTAAATGGAGGCATATGCAACACTAAGAGAGGTGCAGCACCTTATACAATTGCCTCGATATGATTTTTTTTATTTTATTTTTTTTACAACTTCATCTTAATTTAAGCAAATATAAACAATGGTTGAAATATTCTTAATCCTAAGCAGTTTCCAGGCAGGGAAAGTAATTTTCAAAACATTAGCTACTTGTTTGTTGTAACATCAGCACATTCTCTCATTTTTAGCAAGAAGTTACATGGCCGTTGGACAAATTCCTGTTTAAAATGCATTTCTGTAACTTCAGAGTCATTAGACTTATTTATTTGCATTGAAAGTGGAAAAGGAGATATTGAAACCCAGAAAAACACAAGACAGCTAGAGCTGCATTTTAATCCTTTTATCAAGCATTACATTTCAAATGTATTCTGGGCTATTTACTTGAGAATGGCTTGACTTTCTCTTGATGTTAGCTGAGTTGGATTTAAAAGATTCCATTTTCAATGTATATATCCCTGAAAACTTAGCATAACATGGAAAAAGAGCTGTTCCCACCACATCCCTTCCAGGCTAGATGAGAATATCTTGGTAAACGATAGCATAATCCACAGTTACATACAATCTTAAGTGTTTCTTATCAGTGGGTTCTTGCTCTTAGCAGGGAGAAAGCACCACAGTTTTGCATATTTAAAGTTCTCGTCACCGAAGGCAATGACGGACTTCGTGGTAGTTTAAAGAGCTATGTATCAAACCAGTGTTGGTGTTTCAGAATGAGGCGTAGTGATCTAAGGTAGCTGCATGAGATGGAGTTCTTTGTTAAGAAGTTGAATCAAATTTTTAATCTCTAAGTCAAGAGCCCTGATCAGGAAGCCAAAAGCTCTGCCTACAAGGATTTTTGAATGGAAAAACTCTTTTCTTTGTTTCCCAAGGAAAGAGTTGACATGATTGAGCATAGATACAGTTAATCTCACTTTAAATTATGAACCCAGGTCTGAGGGGAAAAACTAAAAGAAGAAAAGAAACAAACAATGAAGTGAAAATGTGATGATAACTGGAATTATGTTTTTAGATGGGAAAACTTTTCAGAAGGATGTGGATGTGTCCTAATGGTAAATATATGCAATTCTCACTTGCCATCTTGTATTACTTAAGAAGATCTATTTAAGCAGTAATAAAAAATATTGATGGTTTAGAGTATTTTGGGACATACTATGAAGCTTGCCACTTTCTCTAGGTCTGTGGTATGCCTCTGTTTCAAATGGAGCCATCCCCATGGGATTGCCTTCAAACAAAGGTTGCTGCAAACTGAAACTCGGAGCGTGGAAGGAGTGGCAGAATCTTAGCAGAAGGTCATCCCATCTCTGACAGGCTATAAATAAGAGCCAAACCTGTGATTCTGTCTTTGGAATCAATTTGGGTTCATCAAAATATTTCTACAGATGCTGGCATTCGTATCAATTGACATGCTAAAGCACTGCAATGCCAGGGGCGTAGACACCACTGAAGCCAGGGGGCACGTAGTAGCTTGTGAATTTGAGATTAGGGAAGGTGATGTATAAAAAAATATTCTAACTTTCAGATAGGCCTGTGAATAAAATACCTAAATGGAAATGCTAGTTGGTGCTGTAGTAGAGTCCACTTTTACTCTGATAAACAGACTTAGCCTTCACACCAAGGTGGTTGCACACAAAGCACTTGCTCTCACCCTTGAAGCAGGCCAAGTGTTACAACAGCCTACTAATACAGACATTCATCTTCCTAACACTGTTTATTTACAGCATTTTATCTGTGACCCCATTCTCTCATTCCAATGAGACTATTGACCAAGCTGAATGCTGAGGTCAAGTCCTGTCAGATTTTGTACTCCTATTTGCTTTTAATTAGAATTACACTAGGATTTATTATCTCATAACGGGCAGTTCTCAGGGAAATTTGTAGCATTGTCACACATTTTCACAATGCAATTGAGATAGTACTGACTTTTATCCAGCGTTGCTTCCTATTCTCCCTCCAACAGCAATGAATCTAATGGTGACAGGGATCCCTGTGAGAGAATCATTAACATTTAGAACTTAGAGGAGAAAATAGAGAGGGACAAAATGAGCCTTTCAAAACTGATTAAAGAGATTGTTTTCCTTTGGTTTCCCTGCTTATTCCTTTTTCAGTATTAGGACTCTTAATCAGTTGTTTAATTTGATCAAGTGAAATTCTCTGCACATTTGATTTGAATAATTAAAAAAACTCCCCTCATCACCCCCTTTTCTTTTTCCTGAAAAGTACCAATAGCTTAGGAATCCTCTTGCTGCTGAAAGATTTTGTAACTGCTAAGTGATTCTCCAGATGCAAAGAACATTTCTGACCTGGTTCTGCAGGTGGAAAATCAACTTGAAAAGATATAAGTGGCATAAAAAGCTGCTTAAGAGATATGGTTGAAAACATATTGATAGCCTGCTATAAATATTCATAGGTACTGAAATTTTAACCACAGATTCAACTTCTGAGGTAAACAGTAAGGGTAGATTTTGTACAGGGCCGTTGTAGTGGATTCCTGCTTGCTTACACATCCATTGTTGGATTACATTGGAATTCACAGTAACTCCAAGAAAACTGTAAGAGCGGGCTGATTTCAGGTGTGTGCCAGTTCACCTTGGAGCAGGATTAGGAGTTCTACGGTCTGATCTGAATTGGTACAAAGCTGGGTGTGTTGAGAACTGCCTTGTATAGGCCTAGACTGCCCGAGGACCCTGTGTGATCTGTTGTACCCGTGGAAGAGAAAATTCCCACTGTAATTCTGCCTTTGTCCTCGTCTTGTGTGCAGCCTGTGTTTTCAGGTTCTGTGAAGTGCAAGGTGTTGTACATCACGTTTCCACAGGTGTATTCTCAGGTGCACAAGTGCAAGAAGTCTGAGTGCATCCACTAAGCATTGTTGCATACACTGGAAGAAGAGAAGATTAAGAATCTGACTGATTATTCTGCTTCCTCTTTCTCTCTATCAAAGGCAAGTCAGTTGCAGTACTAAGAACAAATGAAATGGTTTGGAATTGCTACCTTAGTTAGCAGAGGTGTGGTTTGTACCTGTTCAGTTACAGCTGTAGCCAGTCAGACCTTCATGTGTCTGGACACCAAAAGGTTGCAACCTGGACAACAAGCAGCATAGGAAAAACACTGATTATTTGGTGGGTTTTTCTTTTTTTTTTTTTTTTTTTGAGGATGTAATTGTCCCTTCATTCCTCATCAGCTGTCTCAATACGCTTTTTACTCCCCAAGTCTCAGCAATATGATTTGTGAAGAATGAGGTCTGCTCAAGATAAATAGTAAGCTGTGCTGTTAGATGACGTTAGCATTTAACTGTGCCAGGCATGATAACAAAGAGAAGATGAAGTGCTTTATATGTGGTGTCTCCTTCAGGGAAATCTTTCAATTTTCATTTATAAAACTGAACTAGACGGATGTGGAACAGCACAACTGCATCCCAGGCTTCTTCAACTCCATGAATTCTGGACTGGAAAAACGGGAACACAACTCCTCTTAATTGTGCTGGCTGTTGATCAGCCTTTCTGTCTCAGGTAGTAGTGAAGTCACCACAGTTTTCCCTAGGGATGAAAAGAAAACAGCGGTAAATGGAGGTGGAATTCCCTGTGCAGTGAGCTGGGAGACCACCCCCTGGTCAGCAGAGCAGGGTTGGACATGCCATCCCCCAGAGGAACCATGAAGGCGTTAACAGGGTAAAGTCTAAAGAATGTGAGATGGAAACTTGCATCACAGGTACCCCAATAATTAGAGATTAGTTTGACATCTGTTTCAGAGAGAATGCTGATCACACTTGGTATGTTTGAAGCAGGAACACTTTCCAAGTGCATCTGCTCACCTTGAAAGTACGTGGCTTTTAAGACAAGCTATGTACCCAACATTTTCTGACCTGCCTATCTTTGTTGGTGGGCTTTTGATATAGACAACTACAGGGCCAAAATCATGGGATACATTGCAAGGCCCCAGCTGCATAGATATGGTTGCAGTAGCTATTTGTGCCTCAGCAAAAGCAGATAATGCTCTCTTCCTTTAGAGGACTATTAAACACACAAAAAAATCTGAGCTTCAATATGTCTTGAGTCATTCTGCTTAGATGCTCAAAGTAGGAGCCATCCAGTCAGTGGAACTGGAGCGTTCTTTGTGATCCTCAGTACCCACCTGTGCTGTTAACCTGAAAGTGAATCATGACTGACAGCACTGCCTCTTACAAGGGGCACTCCCCATCCTTAGGATGTCCCTCTCTGTCCCTAGCAAGGATTCTTTGAGGTCCTAGACCTCACCTGTGCACACAGGAAGATAAGTTTAAGAAGCATGGGGAGACTGAAAAGAAACCAAAAATGAATGAACTGATTGAAGTGAAAGGCAGAGAAAGGAGGAAGGGGGAGCCTTAAGGAAGGTCGTGAGTTTGGGACTGGGAGCCAGAGATGATGTAGGGAAAAAAAAAAAAAAGGTATGAGAATATTGGAATGAGAATTTAAGGCTTCACAATGATAAATTTCCCTCCCCAAGACCCCCCCTTTTTTTTTTATTACATTTGTCAGTTGTGATTGCAAGCAAAAATGAACAATTCTGATCTGAGTCCCATTTCCTAGACCAAAAAGTCTAGATTTATCACTCAGCCATGTAAGTTAGATATGTGAAGATAAGCAGTGTGAATTTTCCCTGCAGACACTGGTTACTGGATAAAGGTGTAAATAGCAACACTTGTAAGGTCTTGTATTAGTTGCGTTGTCACCATACCCCTTCATTTTTTTTCTCTTGGACAGCTTTGGCTGAATGCTTCCATATGAGAGGTGGATATTACAGAAGTCTAGCTGGGCTGGTTCCTGTGACCTTGTAAGATAGAAATGTTGTCTTCAGGCCACATCCAAGCTGTGAAATCCAGCTTTCCTCAGTTAGCTGCGGGAACGTTAGTATCTCCAGCACACAGAGGGCTTACTAAGCTTGCAGGCAGCAGTGTGACCCTTCCATCCATATGGCAGTTTTCTTTAAGAAAATCTAGAATGACCTAGGCAGCAATGTGCATGGGTGGCTGTGGGGGAAGGACAAATGGTCAAATTTCCTATACATCTTTGTCCTTTCCGTACGCCAGCCATATGCGTCATTATTTTCCATGTAAATGGTAGATATCCAAGTGAAACCACAAGCCACCTGCAACATCTGTGCTGTCACGCTAATTATTATTCATCACTGCTCTATCACCACCTCCTCCCAGCTGCAGTGCCCTGCTATCATTTCCATTGCTCTTGCTCTCAGGTATGTGACATGACACTGACAGCCAGCCGCAACATGCTCGTTTTGGGCTGCTTAGAGTTTCTGGTGGTTAGACAAGCGTGCTTCTGCAGCAGTACCACCTCACTGTGTTGTCAGGAGGAAATATTTCCAAGGTTTTTGTTGTTGCTTGTTTTTGTTGAGATCTGAAAGCAAACTTCAGATAATATAATCTAGAGTTTATGCTATTGCCTGTCATGTGTGTAGAACTGTTATCCATTTACCTGAAAACTCGTTTCATTTGAATGGCCTTACTAAAGAATAGCATATGCAAAATACTGAATATTCTACTAGGATGGGGATGTGCAGGAAAATTAAATCCACTCTTGCAGAACATCTCTTGCTTATGTTTAAAAATGTGCTGAACTGAATCTAGAAGCAGTGCTTGGTGCTTAGTCTTGATCTCAGGACTTAATCTCACTGCTTAAACATGCAGGATGTTTGTGAAGAAGGCAATGTATCCTTTTCCATAGATGAATATGATGAATTCTGCCAAGGTGCAATAAATTGTGTAGTTTAAACTCCTGTGTAGCAGCTGAATTGCTGATTAGATCAGCATTCAGCAGTCTCTGATCTTAGTTCCTGGCTCTGATCACTAGATGACTTAATTTACTAATTTGTTAGTGTGCACAGAATAATTTATAAATACCATATTCTGAACAAGATCTTGTTTTCTACGCATGTTATTAATTAGCTAGTGTTTTTGCCAGGAAATAAGCTCAAGACAGCTCAACAGTTTATCCTGTTACTCACATCTCCTGACAAACAGCAGAGATAGATTCAGCCATCAGGGGACTGCAGATGGCAGATATTCCTCAGGGTGGCTTGGCTGAGGGAGGTAGATGTTTCTTGGAGAGTTTCAAGGACCTAGCATTCTTTGGGAAAGGTTACACAAGCAGGAGGCTGTGGCAGAAGCTCAAAGGGAGCAGTCTCACAAGAACATAGGGTGGGTGGTGAACAGCAGCCCACTACCTGAGTTTGCAGATGTTGTAGTGTGTTGTGCAACTGAAGATCTGTCTTTGAGCCTGGCAGCATCAAACTGGCAGGTTTTACTTATAGCAGAGAACAAATAACTCCCATGATTCTTTCTGTTGGCTGAGCAGTCATGGTGGGAATCTGGTGTCAGTGTGCAGCTGAAAAGGATGGATGGTATATGTTTTCAGTCATCTCTGCCTTCACTGGCAGTGCAGGCTTTTAATTTAAAGATGAGATTTTAAAACTTTTTAGGTGCAAGGATGAAAAATTGAAACACTTTTTTTAATTTCTTGTCTTGTATTTCCTACCTGTCCTGTGGAAATGCAACAACAAAAAAAATGATTACTGTAATATTAAGCACTAACTAGGTGCCTAGGTACAGAGTCATTTATTCATGTTGTGAGGATAAGAGTGTTTGGTGCACACCTGTGTTTCCCAGCCAGACTTCTTATTCATTCTCTGTGGGATGGATGGAATAATGCTTGCAATGTGAAATTTGTAGTTGGGATTCTTTTTCACCTTACACAGGAAAAATATAAATGAGTACTTCTACATCAGTATATATTTATTATGTTAACTACTGGCTGCTTGCTTACCTGTACTCTAGCAGTTATCTTTCTTGTCATGAAACTCTACCATGCATTCTAGTAATAAAGATAAAATTCAGACTGGAATCCATGCTGTCTTCTACGTGAGGCTTCTCATGACCAGGCAATATTAAAGAATCTCAGCCCATGCCTCTTGCTGAACATTCCAGCTAATATCCTGAGAGGCTGTTAATGTCATGGCTGTGACTGCACCTTGATAGTCCAGGAACAGAGAATTGCATAGTTGAGGAGGTGAGAACTTCAGTGCTGTATCGATGACCGTAGTACTGGCCTATTCCATAGACTTGACAGGGAATCAGTCTGGCTTTCTTTCCTTCAGATTCTTGTATGTTATGGAGCTAACACTTTTATGGAGGCAAGGTTTAATTTCAGTGTATATCTTCAAGACTGAAACAATATTTTCACAAGACAATGAGGAATACGACTGAATAGAATTTCTTTATGACTTTTATAATTTTTTTTGTCTTCAGCAAAAGTTTGCCCGGTTGTGTTGGTGCTGATCAATAATAAATTGGTATATTTCATGTTTGACATTGTCAGTCACAATTATCCTGCACATAAAAAGCTGCTTAAGAGATATGGTTGAAAACATATTGATAGCCATGTTGCATACAGTCATGAAATACTAAGCAGTTTGGAATCTTCCTCTCCTCTTCTAGCTGTGGTGCAAATTTGCACAAGTGTAAGATGTGAAAAAGTACTGGTTTATTTTTGAATGAAAGCTATTGTTTGCACCTGATCCTGCACCTGATCTAGAAGATGAGACATAAAACTGTGGAACTTCTTAAGACCTGAGGCAAAAGTCGTAAAGGCCTGATCGTACAGTTTGACAAAATGTAAAATAATTGCTAGTTTCCATGTCTTGGGAGTTGCTTCAGAACCTTTGCCACATAAACCTCACACATATCCCACTGTCAGGTTAAAAGGAGGAGATGAAATCAGTGAGTGCTCAGTCTGAAATGTAGCATGCAATTAGGAATTCTTAGCTTATGCTCTTGAAAAATAACGTTCAGTGAAGTGATGCAGTGCTATGGGGTCTGCAGAATTTTGTTGAGAGGAGAAGCTTTTGGGGACTCAAATTTTCTCCCTTTATTGCCTGTTAACATACAGATAAATGTGATTTCTGATGCTCCTACACTGGCATATGCTAGAGAAAGTTTTAAGGTGGGTTATTCTCTCTGTATCTCTAGAGCAGATGGAATGAAAGAGCAACCTTTAAGAAGTAGACATACTACAGAAGTTTATGTGGGGCTTTTAAAAGTCAGTGAATTATTTCTAAATGCTTGGGATTTTTGTATATGCTGGTGGTAAAATGTAAGGGATAGTTGGACATAGTCTTGTGGCTCAAATTGGCTCAGACATGGCCCTTCTTTAGGGATGAGACTGAAGTTCTGATATGGAGATTTATTTGTTCCTTTTTATTTTTTACCCTTCAGAATGAAGTGATTTGTGTGAAACATTTGAAAGCCTATTCTGTTACGGTACAGAAATCTAAGTCAAATCTAAATTCCTTTCCAGGAAGAAAGAGTTGGTACTTGGTTCTTTCAACCTTTGTCTTGCAAAAAAATGCATGTGTAAAAAGAGGAGACACTATTTTATTTGTTGAAGTTGGGCAGATATTTCAGTTTTTATGTGGCGCTAGGTTGTCTGCAATTTAATGTAGCTGATTTCATTCCCTCTTGCCCATGATGTATTAGTGGGCTTTCCAAGCAGGTATCTGTATTGCAAAGGTTTGGGTTTGCAAGTTGAAGGAGAAGAGGGACTGAAATGAAAGTGTTTCACCATTTCAGAAGCTGTAGCTAGCTGTATCTTCTACAGAAGTTTGTAGATGTGACATACTAAGTAATGTAAGAAATAAACTGACATAATACTTTGCTTGGGCCAAAGTCTCAGGAAGGAAAGCCTGATATGAGTAAGTTTGTGACAGGCGTAAGCCTAGGAATAGAAATTGCCACCTTTGCTGTAACTGTATCTTCTAAATACCTTTTTTCATGCTTCAAAATGAAACTAAAGTATCTTAAAATAAATTGCTTTTCTTCTTTTTTTGTGCAGAGATAGATACCACAGAGAGTGTGGAAATGTCAGTGTTCCAGTGATTAAGAACTGCCAGCTGGAAATGACTGAAGTGTCCTCATATAAATGCATAAGTATAAATTAAATGAGCTTTATGGTCAAAGCTCATCTGTGGTCTAGAGGGCAGGGGTTATAAACATTCCCTGGAGAATAGCATTTATTTTATACTTTTCTTTATGAGAAGGAACAGTTTGCTGCCATAGTGAAGAAAAGAGGTAGTTTCTTTTCTTGATTATTTGGAGTTGCACAACAGTTTTCATGTTTTCATTTAAAGTCTGAAGAGCAGAAATATATTGATGGGTGCTGTACTGAGATTAATATTGTAACAAAGATTACTTTCACAATCTCAAAAATAATAGAGTTGGGTTGTATTGATTTGTAATGTCTTGCTCTTAAAACTGCTAATAATACTCCTTCCAGACTTGAATTTCACAAAGCTCAAGGTACCATTTTAAAATGTCGTATTTTTGGATACTGCAAAATGTACTTTTTTTTTTTCCTTTGAACCCATCAATGAAATGGATGATAATTAGCTACTTTCTGTCTGAGGAATAGCTTGAACAAAAAAATTGAGGAAGGATTTGAACCCATGAATCCCATTTCCTAAGGCTATTTTTTTCCTAACCATTAATGCTCTGGTTCAGTGGCAGTGTTTCACATCTTACTTGTCCTGTAAACTCTCTCTCAAAAAAGGAGTGATATGGTGAGATATGAACATTGTTGAGGAATATCCAGTGAGCTCTGAGAGCTGTGCTGAGACTGAGCACTCAGGGATTTAAGTAAAAGAATGTCATTTCTGATTTGTGTTGAGGCTTGAATGAGAGTCCAATATGTTTAATCTATTTGAGAGTTTTGTGTTACCTTTTTATGGATGTGCAGGAATAACTTTTATTCAGCACTATTACAGCTTGCAGAAATCTTATATACCTATATTCTTGGCTGTCAGTTGAGCAAGAGATTTTAGAATCACAGTTTACCAAATTAAGCCTCTATAAGTAGACATCTACTCATGATGGCAGTCACCATATTTTGCAATAAACTTCTGCATCAGTGGTGTCTCAATTAAAACTCTCAGTATGTATTTTACTATTGGCCGTACAATCTACAAAGAAGCCAACTTCCTCACCAAAACTATTTTACATTGTTTTATTGAGAATCCATGTCCTGGGACAACAAAAGTAAAAGAAGAGTGATCTTGATTTTCTGTTGCTGGGCAGTATATCTTCCTTACCTGCTTATTTAATAATAATAATTTATACGATATTTCCAAAGAATGATGTTGTTAACTCTCTGTAAACCCACCCTGAACTGTATGTGTTAAGAATGAAGGATAATGCACATCTTACAGAATTGCAATGATTGTCTCTGTTTTTCTTTCTGTTATTGGCCAGGAATGTTTTCCTGTGTCACAAATATGAGGATAAAATCAGATGTTGGATCTAATCTGAAGATACCTGGTGCTCTTCAGTCATGGGTAGTAAATTTTGCTTTTCTTTCATTTTTTTTAAATCAGGTACGAGAACATTTCCTTGAAGTTCCAAGGCAGATAAATTGTTTCATCAAAAGTAGAAAATAAATGCTGACCCTTTGCTATGCATAATCATAACTACAAAATAGTCTTCGTGTGCCAACTCAATTCAGGGTTTTTGTACTTTGTTTTGCTTTGAAAAATCAGTCTACCGTTCTTGCTTTTTGGAAACGTATGTTATTTGGGAGAAAATCTTGAAGTCAAATAATGTATTGTCATCAGTACGAAGTTAGTTATTAGACCAGTTTTGGGGAAGAAGCATGACCATTCTACCACAGATGTTTAGGCAGTATTGCTGCTGAACAATTTTAAGGCTACCGTTGTGGAACATTTGACAAGGCAATAGACATTGGGCCATACTTTTCTTGCAGTGTACCTTGTTTCTCAAAAAGAAAAGGCTGATGAAACAACTGATGCAGAATTAATATGCTAATTCTTAAACAGCATGGAGCCACGGAGTTTTCTGGTTGCAAGAACATGCAGGTACTGCACTGAAAGTCAGCCTCATCTCAAATGAAAAGCAAGTTGTTCATCTCATTAATCCCAGCTTGAGCTGCTCATATTCTGCACTTTACATGTATTATGAGTGTGTGGCTGAAAAAATTGTTGCACGTGATGCCAGGCTTCATTTGAAGGAAGAGTACAGCTAGAAAATGTGATAGGGATTTGAAATGTTTTTGATCATTAAGAATCAGGAAGCAGGTAGTAGAGATGAAGATTGTGAGTTGTATCATAATAAAGGAAATAGGGATGCAAACTAGGGGGAAGGTGAGCTCTTTTTTTCTGAACACCAAAGCTAGCAACAGTGAAATGCACATGGGAGATAACTAGAAAAAGTTTTTTTATATTAGGTGAGAAAACAATTCTAATGTCCTAGAATATTAATAATACAAATAATTATTTAAGGTAGCAATTCTGTAGGACATGACTTTCTGTTTGGTCAGAATCAGACCTGGTTTGTCAGGTCAGAAATAGTGAAGAACGTGGAATTAAATTCTTCTTTGTTTCCTTCAAAACCTACTTTTTTTTTTAATGAGAAAAAAAAGCAGAATTTAATCATGAGCTGGTAAAGTCACTGTGTGTATGTCCAAGAGAAAAATACTCTGTAAATATCCTGGCAAAAATATGTCTGGCAATCGTCAGAGGTCTGGAAGCTCAGTGAGTGGTAGGACAGATGCAGGGTTTTATGTTAGGGTCCAGAACAAATGATAGGGCAGTGGTGACTACTGTGACAGTAGGAAGCCACTGTGATGGTGAGAGTGCTGTTGGGTGGCCTGAAAGATGCCCTTCATGGAAGGGGGAAGTTGGTCAGAAAGTCTGAGGGCCTTTTTCCTAGGGGTGGCTCCTCTGTGCTGTTTGTTTGCCAGAGGGAAAAGCTGCCCATTGGGCATAAAGACTTTCCTCCACCTCCCTTTCTCTGTGCTCTCCTCCATCACACTCCTCATCCTATGCCTGGGATCCCTGTGCCCCAGGATGGTAGCAGCAAGGTTTCTGGAGTGTCAGAGGTCTGCCATTATCTTGCTGCCACTGACCTGGCTCCCTGTAGTGGTGCAGCTCTCTGCTGTGCAGATGGTATGGCACTGGGCACTTGGACCTTTGATGCTGCTGCTGTGACCATACCAGTGGGTGTCCTGCATTTGATAGGAACTGAGAGGGAAATGAAGGGACATTAGGACAATAGGACAAGGGGCAGTGGGCATAAGCTGGAACACAGGAGGTTACACATAAATATGAGAGAAAACTTCTTCACAGTAAGGGTAACAGAACACTGGAACAGGCTGCCCAGAGAAGTTATGGGCTCTCCTCTGGAGACATTCAAAGCTCACCTGGACATGTTCCTGGCTGACCTAATCAAGGTGTTCCTGCTTCAGCAGGGGGACTGGACTAGATGATCTTTCAAGGTCCCTCCAATCCCTGTCATTCTGTGATTCTGTAATACCCCAATGCTAATGCAGGTTCTCTAGAGCAGGTTGCAGACAGAAGCAGAGGAGGAGGCTCCACAAACTCTCTGGGCAGAGCCTGTTTAGGCGCTCTGTACTCATAAAATAAAGATGTTTTTTCTCATGTTTGTATGGAATTTCCTGTATTCTAGTCTGTGCCTGTTGCTTTTTGTCCTATTACTGGACACTGCCAAAAAGAGCCTGGCCCCATGCGCTTGACAGCTTTGACAGATATTTATAAGCATTGATAAGATTCTCTTTCTGTCTTCTTCAAACTGAACAGTCCCAGGTCTCAGCCTTTCCTCACAAGGGAGGTGTCCAAGGCCCCTCATCATCTTTGTGGTCCTCCACTGGACTCTTTTCACTAGTTCCCTGTCTTTCTTGAACTGGTGAGCCCAGAACTGGATGCAGTATTCCAGCTGTGGCCTCACCAGGGCAGAGCAGAGGGAGAGGATCACCTCCCTTAACCTGCATGCCACGCTCTTTTTAGTGTACCTCAGGATAGCATTGGCCTTCTTGACCACAAATGCACACTGCTGGCTCATGGCCAACCTGCTGTCCACCAGGACAACCAGGTCCTTCTCTGCAGAACTCCTTTCTAGGAGGCTGGCCCTTATCTTCCATTGTGGAGCTGTTGGAGCAGGTCCAGTAAAGGGCCACAAAGATAATCAAAGGGCTGGAGCACCTCTCTTATGAAGAAAGGTTGAAGAAGTTGGGCATGTTTAGCTTGGTGAAGAGAAGGCTCTGAGGAGACCTTGTTGCGGTCTTCCAGTACTTGAAGGGAACTTACAAGCAGGAAGGGGAATGACTTTTTACACAATCTGATAGTGATAAGACAAAGGGGGAATGGCTTTAAACTGAAACAGGAAAGATTTAGTTTAGGGGTTAGGAAGAAATTTTTTACTCAGAGGGTGATGAGGCACTGGAACAGGCTGCCTAGAAGAGATTGAGAATGACCCCCCCCCCATCCCTGGAGATATTCAAGGCCGGGTTTGATGGGGCCCTGAGCAACCTGATCTGGCGGGTGGCAACCCTGCCTGGGGTTGAGGGGGTTGGAACTGAATGATCTTTAAGTCCCCACTAACCTAAGCCATCCTATGATTCTCTATTGAGGCATGCAGTTATTCCTCCCAGAGTGCAGGACTCTATACTTGCCCTTGCTGAACCTCGTCAGGTTCCTTTCCAGTGTGCCTTGTCTTCCTGAATAGCAGCACAGCCTTCTGGTTTGTCAACCACTCCTCTCGGCTTCATATCATCAGCAAACTTGCTGAGAGTGGACTCTATCCCTTCATCCAGGTCATTGATGAAGATGTTGGACAAGACTGGACCCAGCATCCACCCCTAGGGAGCACTGCTAGTTACAGGCCTCCAACTGGATTCTGCACTGCTGATGACAACCCTCTGAGCTCTGCCAGTTCTCAACCCACCTCACTGTCCATTCATCTATAACTTCTGTGCATATTCTGGTTTCCTTGATATAGTGAAACTGCAGTTTTTTCTTTGTTGTCCTTCTGTAGACCACATCTTGCTATCTCAGACAGTCCTTATTTCTCCAGGCAAATACTTAGGACAAATTTGATCAAATAAGATCCATGGGATCTTCAAAGGAGTGCTTAAGGTGAAGGGGCTCGCGTCTGCATGCACCTCTCCTCCCTTAGTTAATTCCCATGTGCCTCTTACAGTATAAAAGCTGTTCAGAGCATGACAGCTAAAGAGCAGAGAGAAGGGTTTCTCTTTTTATTTCTGTGCCGTGATTGGATTACAAACAGTGTGTCAAACATTTTTGCTGACTGTTGTTGAAATGAGAAAAGCTAAACTGGCTGTGAAGGTGTTTCTTGTGATGGTTTGCTGCACCTGTGTTACCCTGGTAACAGCAGGTCATATGATATTCCTTTTCCCTGTTTTTGGTGGGGGGGCTTGAGCTTTTTCTTTCACGATTTGAACAGATAAAAAGGGTAATCCCATTTGTTAAACTACTCATTGGACTAATGAAGGGAAGGTGACATCTGTAAGGTATTTAATAAAGTTTCTTTCTACCTTTAGCTCATGTTGTTTTTACCATGCAGATGCATCTTTAGAGGATTGTTTTTTTCTTTGGGTTAGAATCTTACTTACTTTGAGGTGATGGAGAGGATGCAAGTGGGAAGCAGGTTCTCACAAGCAGTGCCATTTTCATATCGTGAAAGTTGTTCTGTATGATGAAGATCTGAGGACATTTTTCAATATTTGTACCACATCTGTTTTCTCATGACCAGAAACAAAATATGAGATAGGCTTAACTAACAGTGCTAACAGTGAGCAGATTGTTTTTGGATGTTTCCTTGCTGGGATTTGAAGAGTAGATCAACTTTACTGGAAAATATTCACCTATGATCATGCTTGTGTATACTTAGTCTGTTGCAGCTGTGAGTCTCTGGAGATTAACTGAAGGTGGAGAATTAAAGCACAGCACACTTTTTACATACCTAGAATTAGATTGCCCACTGCCAGGGAGATGTTCTGTCCAAAGGTCAGAGCTGCTCTGTGGTTTCTGGGACAGGTCACAGTGAGCAGCTAGATGATGCACTGCTTTTTGTTTGATAGAACAGTTCAAATCTTTCAAAAAGTTATCCAGTTTTCCTCAGGGTTGTGAAGCAGTATTCTGGGGAAAAAGTTTTTTGTAATGAAAACAGCCTTTCTGTTGAAATAAAGATCAAGTGCAGTGTTGCTGCTGTTCTGCTAACAGGGCTGTTGTGACTGATTTCATTCATCTTTTTATGGTATTGGAAGTACTGGGTAAATCCAAATAATAATTTTAAAAATGTAAGAAAAAAACCTACGAACACAAAAAACAAACTAACAAAGGAACAACAGAAAGAGAACAACAGAGATGCAGCCCGCCAGAAGAGATGAAGCTTCAGAGCAAGAGAGAAAGTAATCAGCACTCAGTTTTTTTCTCTAATGTGGAAAGATCCTTCTCTCGCAAGCCAAAAGAAAGATTTCTCACAGCCCTACTTTTGAAGTGGGCACATGAAGGGGCAGCCACTGGGAACTTGGGTCTGATAAGTGCAGACAAGAACATGGCCGGTGTACAAGATGCCTCAACTCTATATATTATGCCAAATCTAGATGATCTGTTTGTTCTTTTTTACTCTAGATGCCAAGTCTTAGAGGCCAGATAGTTAGAGCTGAAATGAAAGTACATTTCAGAGAACAGAAAGGTACATTTTTAGAAGTGCCTTGCTGTGCATGTAGACCTGAGCAGAAGAGTCAGTTAACTGTTTGGCAATCCTGTGCTAGTTTTAAAAGAGGATAGAAGGATTACAGACGCAAACTATGACAGCATGTTAGCTATGGACGCAGCTGTAGCTGTAGAAATATGTTTCTAGGCAAATTATTTGCCGGGTGCTTGGTATATCAACAACACAGTTGGAGGGATTTGTGGCACAAAGAGCACAAGATGCAAAGCTACAGAAAGGGATCTTTAATTTACAGCATGAGCAGTCCTGTGGTTAATGTAAGTAGCACAATCCATTCCAGGGTGATCTACCATTAGAGGAAAAAATAACACTGCAGAGGGCAGGCAGCCCTGAGTCTTGGCAGCAGCAAGTGCTATGGAGAATTCATTAGCCTTTGAGTTATAGCTGGATTTGGGTTTGCAGGTTTTCTTGGACTGGGCAGAAGCTAACAGATGCTTGGCTTAAAGGAGCTGTCAAGTGTGCTCACCCTGGGAGGGAGAACCCACTGGAGGCTGGAATGCTGTTTTGTCAAAATGTTTTTGTCCTTATGATCTCTGCCTCTGTTGTACTTCTTGCACCCTCCTCTCATGCCGGTGAAGTTGTGCTGGGATGAGTCAAGCTGGGAGCTATAGGCACCTCACCATGGACCATGCCCTTACTGTTGGGTTACTGTCTCATAGGATCTGGACCAGGCTAGTAGAGCTGGGGGCAGATGACAGGCTCCAGCAACAACCCCAAAATGGCCAGGGGTGAGCCAGAGTCCAACCTGGAGCAGCAAGAGTTGGGGCTGGTGCTCAGGCTGCAGTGTGGGCCCCAAGCCTGTCCAGGAGAACAGGCCTGAGGCAGGGCAGGAGAGGAGCTGCCTGCAGGGCTGGTTGGATTGCTGGGTGGGAGCCTCTGGTTAATGGGCAGGGGGGCAGGTCAGGGTCTTCACCCAGGTTCCTGGGACCATGAAGGTCTGAGGACCCTGGCAGGAATTGGAGAATGGGGTGCCTTTCATTGGCATGGTCACACAAAGGCTGGGCCCTTGGGTCACAGCTGCAATGTCTACAGAGGAAATGAGGTACTGGTTCAAAGTTACCCTGCCATGAAGGAGAATGAAACCAGTGTTTCCTGCTAACAAAGTCAGGGAAGGACGAGGCAGTAACAGATAGGAGTAGCAAAAGAATGTGCTTGACCTAGTACCCAGGGTTCCCAGGGTCTTCACTGATGCTTGATTCTGGTACTGTGATGCTGTGGGAGCAATAAAAGGGGTGCTAGCTAGTTGGTGGGCTTTGCAGTTATTTGTTTGTCCAGTTTTGTTGGGGTCTGCTCTATTTGTTGGGCAATGAAAAGGAGTATAAGGGAGGAGATGCCGTAGGAGCAATGAGCACATTTTGCATTTGTATGTAGTTGTTTTGGTTGTGTTATATGTCAAAATAAGTTTATGAACATTTTTTTTTTGCAGATGTAACTGTTTGGGAATATATAGATATAATTACTTTCTTGTAGATCGAAGCCCAGTTGTGTTATATTAATAGAGGTGTTCAGAGAGCAGCAGGAGGCAAAATATTTTGACAGATTAGTTGGTTTGCTTATATGACTGAAGGAGTAGAAATACTGAACTGGAAAGGAAATGTCAAAAAACTACAATTTCAGAGACAAAGTAGCAGCTGGGTCATGTGATACTGTGAACAAAAATTGAAGCTTTACAGATGAAGCAGGAAATGCCGTCTGAAAACAAAATGGGTCATCAGTATGAGCCAGTAGCATATGCACTGCCTTCGTACACTCAGGGTTTATATAGTAGACACAGGCAAAAAGTCATGATAACTAATGTAATCTGATTCCTTGATAGCAATAAAACAAAACCACCATGACCAAAACCCCCACTA
Organism: Pavo muticus; assembly: GCA_016647715.1. Lineage (NCBI taxonomy): Eukaryota > Metazoa > Chordata > Aves > Galliformes > Phasianidae > Pavo > Pavo muticus. Next base: position 1,033,045 of record JACDJE010000155.1, read on the forward strand.
GCTCTGAGAAAGAGGTGAATTAGTTTTCCAGAACTGAAAGAGTCACAATAATGCAGGAAAAAAAACACGCTTGGAATGGGAGAGAGACGTTAATGCTTCTACCAGAAGAGTGATGTTAACAGCCACAAGGTGAAATTATTAAATGCACCTTGTATATCGGAAGAAATTTAGTTTCCTGATTTTGTTACACAGTGGTCCAGAAGTATTTGGTAAGGTTCAGATTTTCATTTTGCATGAGGATTTGGGGCCAGTATCTTGTTCAGGCAAGGTCATTTCTAAACAACAGCATTTACCTCTCTGCCCCTGTTCGGTAGAAGTGTTTTAAAGATTTTGGATTCTTAGGTCTGGGTTCACATTTTGCAAGACGTGAGTAACCTTGTGGATGTTATTTAATCTTTCTTTTCTTGGTTTTCTTCTGTAGAGACACTGATAGTACCAAGGGTATGTTGTTGGTGATGTGTGGATCTTTGCTCTCTAAACAGAGTGTTATGGGTGATGGGAAGAATAAGCTACCCTGGTAGCATGCTGCTGTAGTGTATTTTCCTCCTGTTGAAAAAAGGTCAAACATGACTCTTTTCTGTTGCTGTAGCTAACAGGATAGTTCTGACTGATTACTAATCTTCACATTGACCTTTCAAGAGCCTGGTCTAGCCAGCTGCTACTTGCCTAACAGCACTGGGGGGCTAAGAGTCCCCTGGACAGATGAAAGATCCAGCAGCAGCTGGCCCTAAAGAACTGACATGGCTTTGTAGAGAGAAATTTTAATGCAATCATGACATCTTCCTGATAGAAGAGGGAGCTGTGTGTAGCTGAGCAACTTAGTTTTAACAGTAGTGTAGCTGCACTGAGGAATGGGTCTCAGCTATCAGATTGCAAGCGTAGAACACGTACTTAATCAAAAACTGCAAAAAGTGAGGGGGGAGAGGGAGAGGTGAGGCTGATATTGAATCTTTCCTAAGCTACGCACAGAGAACCAGAGTTGAAATGGTGCACAGAGGGCATGCTCTCAGCTACAGATCCATCACAGTGGTGGCACTCTTATTTTTATGGAACAACCATTGTCTCATCACAGGAGGAAAATTGCATAGATCTCATCTTTTCAATACTGGTAGAGTTATAACTCCACTAGTCATACGATCTAAGCAAAAAATCGCATCCTATTCAGACTAAAATATCTAGAGAACAGTGGATCGCTTGTATTTCCTATAAGCTTAGGTGTGTAAATCCTGAAGATCCTACAGAGGTGCTCATTTATTTGTTTACCAAGGCATCTTAGGAACTTTTGTTTTTTGGAATGTTCTAGTGCCTTTAACGCATTCTCAACTGCTTGATACAGTTCTGTTACATTAGAAATCTACTATACAAAGGTAGATTTCCAGCATGAGTATTCAGAAAATGTGGGGTTTTTTTAAACATAATTTCTCTTAATACTCAAAAAGAAGGAACGTGTCTTCCCTGTTTTACTAATGGTTACATGTGGTCAATGGTATGTGTATCACTAAATCTGGAATGCTGTATATGGGTAGCCAGCACTGTAAGGGAAGCAGCAGCCATGCCAGTCAGGTGTTTTCTTTTAAATATGTTGAAATGGGGTAATATTGAGAGAAACATACCTAGAGCTTCAGGTGAAAGCAGTGCATCTCTTTAGGGATCCGAGCCTTTTGAATAAATGAACAGCATGAAAATGAGCAGTGGAAGGCACAATAAGTCACATCAAAAAGAAGAAGAAATAAGTTTTTAGGATCTTCTGTTATAATGGACAGAGAAACAGGAAGCCTCAATTTAGCTGTCTTTTTTCAAAGCTGCATGTACCTTAGATAAAAATGTGTCAGCACACTATTCAAATTCCAGTCTACACTATGAACTTGTTGAGGATTTAAGGCAGTATCATTAGGTGCAGAAATCAAGCAAGGAGCAGGGAGTGTCTGAACTATTGTGCTGCTTTCACGCTATTCAGACAAATCATCATCTATACAGAACTGTTTAAACAAAATACATCTAACAAAATCATACTACACTGTAATGTAATAATCTGACATATATTTATACTGTTTCCAAGCAGATAAAGGGTAGAAGAGATTAGTTCCACCCTCTGAAAAGTCACATGAAAATTAGTAGAGAATATCTCTGCTATCTCAGTAGAAACAAAACAGGACATGAATTGACTTGCCCAATACAGATGAGCAAAGTAACATCGCTAAGACAAAGAAAAGCAACTAAGAAGGTTTATTATTTTCTCACAGTTTTGTCTTCCTGGAATTTGCAGGGGTGAGTGAATATTAGATATAGATGATTGTAGCTTAGGGGATTGGAGTGGAAAGGAGAAGGGAAAATGTCCAAAAACTATACTGTAGACACAGTGTTTTTAGCTTCTGAAAATAATCTAATTTGTACAATAGGTCATTTAAAATTTACCTGGTCATCGATCTCCGTGGCATGTTTATGTGGTACCTTATTCTGCTTGCAAGTCCCCTTACATCACTGCAGCCCTGGCAGAGTTACACAGTCTGTTGCATGATCATAGAATCATTAAGGTTGGAAAAGACCACTAAGATCATCAAGTCCAACCACCAACCCACCTTCACCATGCCCACTAGACTGTGTCCCTCAGTGCCACATCTATGTGTTTCTTGAACACCTCCAGGGATGGTGACTCCACCACCTCCATGGGCAGCCTGTGCCACTGCCTTACCACTCTTTCTGAGAATCAGTTGTTCCTAACATCCAACCTGAACCTCTCCTGATGCAGCTTAAGGCCATTACCTCTCATCCTGTCACTGTTACCTGGGAGAAGTGGCCAACCCCCGCCTCGCTACAACCTCCTTTCAGGTCACTGTAGAGAGCAACTTAGGTATATACATGTATATATATATATTCACTGAAAAATTTTCTATTGTCAACAGCATATTCAGCATCATCCTCTTATGAACCCTTCAAATGCTAAGCAGAAGAGATTGATCGCTGAGTATGAGCTGCACCTGACCTTTTGGTAGTTAATGCTACTCATTAAAGACTCCAGCCTTCAGTAAACGTGCTGAAATAGTTCAATCTTTTGTAGTCCAAGTTTTTTCTGAAAACAATGCATATAAATCCTCTATAGTAAGTGAGTGAAATAGACAGTGTGCCTAGTTCTCCTACATGCACTCCAAGCATACAATGGCATATCTCAGCAGATTCCAGGTCACGCTTGTCTAAGCCCAAGTGTACAAAAAGAAAAGAGTGAGGGAAGTGAAGAAAGGATCCAAGAAAATGGCAATGTAGTCTTTTTCCTAATGTAATTAGAGCTGGAGGAAAATTCTGCCAGCTGATGTCCCCATCTAAGAGCTGCCCTAAGCGTAATGTTTCTGTCATGTGGAGATCCTTAACCCAAGGGTGGATGTGGGTGTTGCTGGAAATACAGAGTGCTTTCACTGTATCAATTGCAAGGAAAGGCTTGCTTGCCTGGATTGCTTTCATGAGTAAGGTAAATCCTCCAGATGTTTAGGTCTATTAGCCTAGGGACATTGTATATCTGAAAGTTATTCTTTGCATTAATCTCTTCTAGGCTTACAAAACCTGGCTTTCCTCTTAAAATATGTGGCAGTACTACAGTTGTCTACTATCTTAGCTGTACAAAGTCTTTGACTTGACACTGCTGGCTTCCCTTAGGCAAATTAAGACCCTGCTTAAACACTTTAGTCACAGTCTGTTCTAGCCTATAGAGAATTTTAACACAAATTGAGTTCCGACTTTCAGGCCGAATTAGGAAGTTTTTAGGATTTCCTTTCATATTATGTCTTCAAATCAGCACCTCTTAAAATGCCTAAACTTTCAGCCAGTGTCACTGGGCCATCGGCTCTATTCTTAAGGGCTTTCTGTTATTGTTTTTGTTGTTTGCTTGTTTGTTTTGTTTTTCCTCTTGTTTCCCAATATGCCACAAACGGTCTGGATAATGTCACTATTTAAAACCAAAACAAAACAAAATCAACACTGATCCCTGGTTTTGTTGCTGTTCATGTGGGTCTCCTGTACTTGTGGGAGTAGCTGAGACCTGAGCCTTTCCAGTACTGAATTCTCTCAAAGCACAATGAAATAAGAGATGATAGAATCCTTTTTTCTCCTGTCATATGTTATGGAGGGGCTCTTGGGTGGAAATGTGAATGTAAGAAAGAAGGGGAAATGATTTTTCCTTTGGTTTTCATTGTGGATTTCAAATCAGGCAGGTTTAATGTAGACAACAAAAGTTCTTGAAGATCCTGGCTGAAAATGAGGTGAAGAGGAGAGTGAGATTTCCCTCCCTCTTTTTTCCTGAATCCACCTCTGGTTTTGGTTGCAAAATGGGCAGGTGTGTAAGGGCTCAGTGAATAACTGCGCACACTTTGGAGAGGATGGAGTGGGAAAGTGGACAGAAGCCACCTCTGACTGAGATGATTGCTGTTTACCCTCTGTAGTGCTTGGAATTGTTTTCACATGAAGGGACAATATTCTGCTACTACTCAGCAATGGTGCATGTGTCAGAGAGTTTGTGCTTTTTGATTTGATGCAGAAGTTACTGATAGAGCTTGATTTACTTGAGGTTTTGTTTACTGGATTTGCAATCATGAAATCCTGTTTCCAACCCATTCTTGCATTTGCCCTCAATCTGGCCTGCTCACATCTGTTGGGTAGGCAGTGCTCCTGCGCTGAAACCTCAGGACAGACGCTTCTTCCCATCCACAGGAGCAGTGGTCTCTTCAGAATTCTGCTATTCAGACTTTCCTCTGCATTTGTCACTTGAGGGAACTCCTGGTCTAGATTTGCTCAGCAGCATGAAGAGACAAACAGATCTGGATATCTCAGTTCATCTGTTTAGCAATGCAAAGGATGTTCAGAGATCCAGTGACCAGAGAAAGATAGGAAGGCAGCCAAAGATAGTGGATATTGCTGGGCATTTTAACTCATTTGAGGCGTGCTGACTCCTGGAGCTGTGGCCCATTACTACCTTCACAGCAGATGGTGAGAAGCAGCTGATGCACTGATGTTTGTTATTACTGCACATAGAAGAAATTAACTGCAATGCCTTACTGGCTCAGGAAAGAAATAAATAAGAAAAGCCAAAAGGAGAAGCAGAGTTTTTTTGCAGTTTTTGCCATCTGGAAACACTGAAAAATGTGTGTATGAAAGCCTTAACTGAGAAACGTTGTTTGGGATGGTAGCAGCTTTTGGCTAAATCAGATACTTCTGTGACAGCTTCAGTGCTGCTCTTCTCTACAACTCAGGGGTGACAGAGGACAAGTACAGCCGTGATGGCAGCAGTGAAACAGGGAATTATTCTGAGTTCAGACAGCTGCTACTGTCTGGACTCAAAAAACATTTTTCTTTGGAGAAAAATGCCACCCTCTCTATTTACAGAATGAAATTATTATCCCAGTGATATCCTTGTTTCAGTTTGTGAGGATTTTTGTGTTTACACATAAGAAGTGTGGATATTTGGTTTCATGAGGAGCTTTGCTGTCATTGAGAGGAAAAAAAGCGATGGTGCTGGTTTATGTGAGAGTAGTGAAGTGCAAACAACCATGCTCTGGAGAGGTCTTACAAACACATTGTGGGAACCGCAGCGGCATCTGAAGACTCCTTTGTCTGACCAGAAGTAGAGGGAGTGCTGTATTTAAAAACACATTTATCTGTTATGTAAGGAGAAGTGTCTTTGCTTGATAAACACCCCAGTGAGGACATGTGCAGCTGCTACTGTTTGGTTTAATTCCCAGTCTGCTCTGCCTTGCGCCACTACAATGGCCAGAGAATTGAGGAGTACGTAACTTTCAGGCAGCCAAAGTACATTATCTAATATAAGGTAAAGGAAATGTTACAGGGTAGTTTAAAGAGAAACAGCTATATGAGTAGCAGCTTAGCAAACATGAATAGTAATTGTAGGCAGCAAGTGCCTGTGTTAGTTTTAGTTTTCTGGTAGGAAACAGGATGGCTGGAAAGTGCTGGACGTAAGAAGGTTAAGAAATAAGAAATGAGGAAAAACTCTCCTTGGACATAGGTCAGAAATCAGGTCACAAAAGAGCTAATATATAGTTGGTACCAAGGAAGAGAACAAAGTTCAGTTTATCTACTGCTCTCATTGTTACTTTATCCACTCTGTGTAGACTGAGATTACTTTTTTCAAATTTCCATAATAAAAAGAGAGATCCTGTTCCTCTGGTAGTACACTTCTATTCTTACAGAGATCCAAAAACGATCCACAGATGTCCCAGAACTTTATTTCAAATGTAGTGTCTCAATTTAGAAAGAATTTTCTTCCCCTAGCTACATGCTAGTGTAATTCAAAGCAAAATCTTTGTTTAAAATTAGAAGTCTGTTTTCTTCAATGCTAGAGGAAAAAAACCTCACCTAAAAATCACAAATTTTATTTGATTTCCCTGTAATAGATGAATCTCTTGCATACTATTTCTGTTGCATTTTTTACTTTTTGTGCTGTAATTTTAAGTTAAATTCTCTTTCTTCTGTAGTGAGAACCTTCTTTCTCCAGGGCTGATGGCATGAACACCTCACTCATGTCCCTACTCATTTCTAGGGGAGAAAAGGAGCCATAACTGACACTGCAATCAGATCTGTGCTGTTCTGCCAAGGCAATTCCACCGAAGTGGCCCTTTGCTTTGTAGTTTTCTACCCAGCTTGTGCCAGTGCATTTCTTTCCAGATGAAGTTTAGAGTTAGTGTCTGTAGAAAGGGTAGTAGGGTTCTGGTGAGGATAATACCTTCTTTCCATCTGGCCATATTTTCTCATCCTAGAAGAGTACCAGCAATTCGATGGTAAAGCACAGTCTGTTATGCAGTGACCCTAGCAACAGTGCATAAAGTGTACAACGTAATCTGTTGCCAGCAGCAGTCAGCAGGATAAAAGTGTCTTTCATACCCCACTTACCAAGTTCCTTTTTGTTATGTGCTCAGAAGAGAGGTGGAGCGATGGGTGTCTGCATGACTTCCACTTCCCAGTTAGAGGCAGGGACAACTGGATATGGAGACTCCACACCTCTGCTGGAGCAGGCTCCATAATTGCACATCTCATCTCTCCATGGAACTAAAGCTTCCTACTGCTGCACCTGCCTTCTGAGCAGCCTTCTATTTCTAATTACATAGGCAGCAATTCTGCACTCCTGTGCACAAGTGTTGTGATCCACTACTCACAATAGATCCTCCATGCCTACAGCTGCATGCAGAAGTTTTACATGCTTCCTGATGTGCTGCTCAACCACCTCTCCAGTAAGCAGCTCTGGAGGTCTCTGCATATCCCTTGTCCCCAAACCCACCACTATCTTGTGTCTACAGAGGCCACACTCTGCCCATATCATAGGGTAAGACCTACGTACACATCACCCCCTTGCATGGCTGTGTTTCTTTCGAAAGCAAAAGAGGGCTGAGAGGGTGAGAGGATATGTTCTCCATTAGCCAGTATCCCCATGACTGACGTGGGAGGGATGGTACAGGATGCATAATAGAGCACAGTACAGAAGAAGCCAGTTTGGTTTGGGTGGACTTAGTAACGAAGGGGCTGCAGATTTCTGCTCCTATTCTCTGCTGAATATGCAGCTTCTGTTCTTTTATTGTGCTTTTATGCCTGAGTCTGCCAGAGAACTGGGTAGCTGGGAACAGAGAGATTCTCTTGCCTTTGCACAGAGCCCTGTTTGAACCAGCCAAGCTTGTTAGTAGTATTCACGTATGGCAGCACCAGCCTTGAGCTGAGCCCTACAGAAACTGACCCTTTCTCTGAACCTTTATGCCTTAGCAGAAGGACTTGCTAGTTGTTGTACTGAGTGTTTTGATTTGCTGAGCTGAAAGGCCTGACATGATGAGGGAACCAGAGGATCAAGGAAGAGGTACAAAGGCTGTACTGGTTGTACATTGAATATATTGTGATCTGCCAGAATTGGAGCTTACAAACTTGGCAGGATCTGTACTTGTTCCATCTGGAGCAACTGAGCCACTGTGTTTTCCTGTTTCTTGTCAACCCATGCAAACTACATTAGCTAGATCAGTGTGGAGCTGCTGAGAATCCTGCACAGCCTGTAAAGTCTCCTTTCCTGTCGTGCGGAAGGTGCTGTGTGTTTTATAGCCAGAGCTGGCTCCAAGCGTAAGGCAGATGTGTTAGTGTGGGTGATGAATTTGCCAGCTAGCTGCCTCTCAGACCAGGACTGGTCTTGGAGTCACTGGAGTCTTAGCCAATTTAATGGTGGATATGGGGGAGCTAGCTGTGAGTCAGTCTGAATGTCACCACATTGGTTTGTCTATCATGCTGATCAGTGGATGTTAGTGATGGCATTGGTAAGATCCCTCATTAGCCTACTGCTGATGTAATAAGTGCTCCTGTTTCTTGCCTAACAATGCTTACGTCTTCTAGTTTTCTGATCTTCCCTGTTGTTGTAAGGGCCTGACATAGAAGATATCCTGTCGTATTGGAAACAATTGAATTTGCCAAAGACCTATGTCCCAGACAGAGAAATGTTGTCTATTAAATAAAATCCATGTTGGCTCTTGGGGCTACCAAGTACTCCCTTACTCACTTCTGTGCTATAGCTTCTGGGACATATGTAGCAAGATGCTGTCCCATTGCAACGCTGCATTTCTAAGCTCAGGGAGCTAATGCTTATGCTTCAAGATTCATATTACAATCTCAGCCAATATCTTATGAAGAAGTGAAATATTAAACACAGCACAGCAGGAATGGCGTTGCATTAGATAGCTCCTGACTTGAAGAAGCTGGATAGCAAGGGACCACAGAATCATTTGACTGATTTGGCTGTTCTTGTTTTTATATCCGTGAGGACATGCATTATTAACAAAGAATGACCAAGAAATTAGGCCAAAAGGGATTTGGAAAGACCATTGGGTTTGAAGACATGAGTCTTAAATCTGATTTGTATGCACTGGGGAATGCTAATAAAAGAGGGAAAGCTGGAGAAAGAAATCAAGGTTTATGCTGTGAGAGATTAATTATGTCCAGGAAAAAAAATTAAGAAAAAAGGTAATATTTAAAGCAAAAAAGAATACTATTGTGAGCAGAAATTTGCGTTTATGTTCACTGTTCCTTAGCTTACCACTGTTTTTTAGGTGTTGCTGATCTAAAATTCACCCACCCTCACGTTAGGAGAAAACTTGCTTTGGCTTATCTAGAAATAATGAATCTCTCCTTTGGAGGAATTGCTGAATATCTTTTTAACAGTTTTTAGCTCTTTATTTAGTTTGTTAATTACATCTTTTCTTTGCCTTTCCGGTTTTACAAACACACCTGTGAAAGTTGTGCCTTTCTGCTGCATTTCAGATAATGGTCGGTGATCCTGAAAGAAAACATATTCAGGGAAAAAAGAGCAAGAGCTGATGAAAGCATTGTGTCAGGAATGTGGATTTATTTAAGTAGAATCTTTACAGTAATTAGTCAAAACATAGGAAAGCAAAGCTGTTACTTGCACAGAACAGTGTTATCTGCTCCACTTTGCAAGAATAAATTTTGAATTAATCATAGAGTCTGTTCTTCCATCTCCTGCATAGATATTGGCATGTTCTCCAGCATGATCTGTTTTATCCCTGTGTGGGTCTGAACTGACTCAAGGTGAATTTTATCCTATAATAGAGCCTGAAACCTGAAGATTCCTGTTTTAAGCTTATTGCATTACCTAAGCAGTGTCTTCCTGAGTAGAGAGAGGCACAAAGGTAAGATCGGTGACTAGGAGGAAATTGTACAGGGCTTTAATTGTAACATTTTTAGGAGGGAAAACCCTGCTTTGGCCAAGCTAGTTACACAGGTGGTTCACTGCTGCAGAATAGCTTGTTCTGAAAAGGCACATTGTCCTATTTGCTGACTGTTAGGTTGGATTCAGCTTGGTGCATTGTAGGCTAACATCGGTCTCAGTCTGACACAAAAGCAGTTTTAAAGTTACCCTACAACAAGCATACCAGCCTTTATCTCAGGACCATGTATCAATGTTTTGAGTGGCATAACCTGAGATAACTGTGGTAGTTCTTGCTTTCGGCTGTCTTTGTTGCTCTTGAGAAGTTGCCGCTTGTATTAATGGAATGGCTCATCTGTACAATTGCTGAGCTTTTGCAATTCAGGGCTTTGTGGAAGTGAACCAGAGTCCAAGTGAGGTTATCTAAGTACGGCCAACAATGAATTGCTGCTCAATGACAACATGATCAACTTGAGGTGTTCCTTAGTGAGGAATGAGAAACTGAGAACAGAGTTGAGACAGGAAGAGGACAGCATCCACTGAAGTCACCTTACAGCTACACAGCTGTGATTCTAAGTCTTAACTTCCCTCTTGCTCACTTCAGTGTTTTTTTGTTTCTTTTCTTACCTTCTTTCTCCCTCCTTCCTTCCTTTTGTTTTCCTTCCTTCCTTTTGTTTTGTTTTTCCTTTTTCCGGGCTACTTGCTTTCTGAGGTAGCTGCAGCCCAGGCGGTGATCTAAACTGCCTTCCCTTGACTCTATGGAAACCATTCCTCCCTGAGGACGAAGTAGATATGCGGTGATCTACCATCCTGACACGTTTTAGGCAGTGAGACACATTGCAGATGTGAATTACAACTTTAAATTGCACCATCCCTTGAGATTCTTTGACAGTAGTGCTCAGTTGCTGGAAACTTGCTCCGCTGTGCTGGCAGGTCTCAACGGAAGCTGTGGGCGCTGCTTTCTGAGTTCTATCTTGCCCTGTGCCAGAGAAGGTCTAGGTCTCTAGCAGATTTCCTGCAGGCAAGGAAGCTGCTGTCTTGCCCCAAGTATATAGAATTCATTGCCAGCTCTGATTGATTCAATCTAACAAAGTTCACGGTGATGTTAGGAATAGTCTTAAGCTAAGAACACTTATCTCTTATTTTACTGGGAGATGATTTTACTGGGACTAACATTGTAAGTTCTTACTATCATTATTAAATTGTCATTACAATATGACATTTGTCCCGTTACAAAGACAAACAATACACTTGAGCAGAGACATGTTGAGGGAAAAACACTGGTCGTCTTGGTAGTTCATCCTGTTACACTTTGTCATTGCATTTTTACTGGCCAAAGTAGATGTATGACAGTGGAATATTTGTCACAGTTTTCAGCATTGCAAAGTTCTCTACGTAACTGTTGTCAGAGTCAGTTGCCCTTTGGACCCACTCAAGAATCCAAGTTTCCTGGAATACTGAGCTTTTGAGAGTGCTTTACATGCTTATCTGTAGATACACATATAAATTCTCCAACTATTGTAAGCAGTAAGTTCCATGTTCACCTACAGGAAGCCTTGTGAGAACTGTTTAAATAAATCTCAGTTCAGCAAGTGCAGCGTTTTGAAACTAGTAACAATTTCTGTTACCAGCATAAATGGAGAAGATCTTGGCAGAATTCCTTGCTAGTTATATTCTTGGGTCATATGTCTTCATATAAACTGAGCATGTCATGAGATTTATGTTTTTGGCAACCATGTAAGGATCCCTGGTATCTTAAGCTAGGCTTAATGTGCATCCTCCGCAACCATTCTCAGTGTTGGCCTCAACAGTTTATTAGCTACATTCCCACAGTGTTCTTTGTAATTTCTGGAGTGATAATTTTTAGCTCGGTGCTTTCTGACAGTTATTGATGGGAACATTTTAAAGCCCATAAGCCTATTTTTTGGCTGTCACATTCCTCTTCCTCAATCACCCTCTCAGCTGTCACATTCCTCTTCCTCAGTCTCCCTCTCAGTTTGACTTATTAATTTTTTTATGAGAAAATTTGGGGAAGGTGTTTTGGGGTTACATTGCTTTGTTCATATAAGAGCTGTTTCTCATATAGTTGGATTTTTCAGCTGATGCATACGTTTCTAGGTGAATTGTTTTCTTTCTATGGGGAGTAAATGCAAACCACTGGGAGAAGAAACATATATCAGCTATTTTTCGCTTTTAAAATATGCATTAGTTTTAATCTGTATTTGCCTAGTTGTAATGCCTACTATTTGTGGGAATTCATGGGCCTCAAATTAGGTGTGATAGGTTCTTCTTGCTCCAAAAACATAATATATTTTATGTCAAGCACTGCAAGAAATGAAACAAAGACATCAAGTACAAATAAGAGTGATTTTAAGTTTCCAGATGAATGCCAAATAGCTTGAACATTAAACTTGAAACTCTCATCTCAGTCCTCCGCTGCTTCCCTTTTCATTTTGTCAGTGATATGTAGTGCAAGTTGTAAATTGCTGCCATTACAGTAACTGTGTGGAGAGCATTCATTAGGGGCAATGTCTGATCTGTGTGAAGCTCCTGGAGATGATGGCATGTACTGCAGGCTCTTGGAGAGCTGGGCACAGTATGCTATGTCTAACTCCTGCAGAAAACAAACGTTTCCAGATTGTCCCTTCTTACAATGTTTATGCTGTTTCCCATCAGTTTTATTTCCATCTGTAAAAGGGTCCCAGACTGAACAGTAACCCGCATTGGCCAGATAGATACCAGAACGCTCTGGGGAAGCACATCTGTGTTAATCAGGCAAAATGCAAGCTTTCCAAAAATAATTAAAAACAAAACAATAGAAGTGATCTATTCTCACTCCTCTCACCTTCTCACAGGGGTTTATGTGCTTCTTTGGACACCCGTTTGGGATTTGAAGGTTTTGGAGAGGAGTTCTGTTGTTTTTTAGGGAGTAACTTTCCATTCTAGAGAAGTTTGCCATGAAACGGTAAACAAAAACTGGACAAGTTGCTGCTCTGAGATTGTGTTTTGCTTCCTTGATTTTACTGTTTGTTTCCCCTCTTTAGTCCATTCACTTTTTATTATTCTCTACAGCGTGTCCCTTGGGCTCTGTTCTTTATAGCAATTGGATGATTTTAGGAACTGTTACGCTATATTTCCCTGTGGCACCCCTAGCTTTATGGAAGTTACGATTTGGCTTAGTGCTTTGGACTCTGGTACTTTCTCCTGCAAAAATGGAGACTATGCTGGAACATCAAAATCCCATATGTTTACTGCTGATCCAGTTTTGGGACGGAAGACTTATACCCTTTTCTTATCAGTTTTTATCAGGGAGGGATACACAGGATGGGAGCTGTTTAGCAAATTCTCAACTTAAACTTCCAAGGCCATATAAAACTGTCAGCACAAGAACTTCCACCTTACAGCTGGTGGGCTTGCATTGAATCGCACTGCACCTCTGAGGAGAGGCAGCTAAAAGGATTGGAAAGGAAGAGAAAAAGCACTTGAACCTGCCAAAGGGAGAAGAAAGAGAAAATGAATGGCAGCAGGGGAGTTGTTAGAGAAGTCAGCTCCAGGCCAAGGTGAGCAGTGCACCTGGATAGAGGCACAGCACAGATGAGGAGAAAATGTATTAGGCAACTGAAAAACTAGCACTGAGTTCTGCCAACAGCGTGCGTGAATGGTGACCCCAGCGTAAAGGCCATCATACAACAGTTAGAACATAATGTTAGAGTGAATGTTTAAGTGCTGGCAGATTTCAAAGCGTGTGTGTCTGGAAATCTGATTCCTGTTCCTGTTTCAAAAAACAGCTAAGTAGAAAAGGGAGAAATGGCTAAAAGATTAAAAATTTAAGTCTATTTATCAAAATTATTCTAAGCTACAGCTTCTGCAAAGGAACCTGAAATGAATGAGCTTTTGAATCCACTGTCTTTTTCTGTCATTCTTTTTTTTTTTCTTCTCCTTTTCTTTGGAAAAGAGAGCTGTACTGTTTTTGGATACTTATACCCACTTCCTTTAAAGCCTTAAGAGTTACAATGTTTCCTGAGAGTTGGAAACAGATCTGGAATACCTCTTCTACAGTAGCTTCCATTGTCTTCTGGAATACTTATAAAAACATCATTGGCATTATCAGCCTTGGGTACTGGGTATGTGGAAGGTATCGGGGAAGGCAAAGCCACCACTACCTTCAGATCTTGAGTTTGAGATGCATCTGTCAGCTACTTAGTCCTCCTGCCTTAATCTTCTGAGTAGAAAGTCCACCTCTTAACATCTATCATGTTCATTTAGCAAATCAGTTTTTTTGTCTCTTTCCAACCTTCTGAGCAAGTTTCTGCCCTATTTTGCTTCTCTCCTCTTCTCCTCTTTTTATTTTCTTTCTTTCTTAGATGCAATATACTACTTTTGCCTTTTTGGTTTACTTCAATCTAACTGTCACACCTTTATATACAGAATTATTAAATTTTCCTAGATTATTCACATGTTTCTAGCACTTGTGTGCAGTCTCTGAAGGCTTTAATCAAATAATCCAGTTATTCAGCTGTGTGTCTCCTTCACTCTATCATAATTTATCTTTCCTTTCTCTTTCTCCTGATTTCAATATTTTATCAAGATTACTTTATACTTGTTCCTCCTCTGTAGGCTTTTGTTCCTGGCCTCCAACAGACATTCAAATTAAATCTTTTAGTAATGCAGCTACTCAAAAAGAAAGTTTCTGTAAGGGTTAACTTTTTCCAGGGAATGGAATAGGGTGAGAGTTAGAGTTATACAAATATATATCTGACATAAATTTATTAAAATGGAGGGGAACTTGCCAGGGAAATATGTCTACATATTAATGTATAATCAACTAATGTATGTAACAACATTTTTGTGTGTGTGTTTCATTTTCTTGAAAAGTGACCAGCAGACTTCAGCTAGATATGAAAGATTACTTTGAGAAAACCTAGGGAATTGGGGTATTTTTCGTCTCAGTTGCATTCTCTGGCAGACACACAAAAGAAATGTCCTCTCTAGCACCCAGCAGCTCAGCTTGCCTTTTGTATGTGTGTATGATTCTCTTTTCTGAGACTGCAAAACCTCTAAAATCTCCATTAAAATGCACTGTAAACCTCCTCTCTTTGGGAGTACTATGAATCTATGAAAAGAAGATCATACAACTGAAGCCAGAATAAATAAACCTTATTCCAAATGAGTGTGGGTTGGCAAGCTGAAGAATCATTAGTTTTGCCTTAGTGAAAAAGGAGGAAGATGGAAATCCACAAGAGAGAATTAGGTTGGTTCAAGCAATACACCAGCACTGTAACCCTACTCTAGATCTGTGCACAGTACACCCGGAGGGAAATAAGGCTTGACAGCACAAAGATTTTATCAGCCTGTGTTGCTGTGACAGTCAGAGCGCTTGTGAGTGAATGAAGCCAGCAGGAATTAATTGTGTTGTTCCAAACAAATGTTGTAAAGATCTTTATGAAATACTCATCCGTCCTCTACATCTCCATTGTCTGTGCCAGATATGGCAAACGTGCATCTTTGAAATGTGTCTGTATTTTTTTTTAAAACCTTCTCCTAGAAAGGCCAGTCTGTGTAGCAGCATGACTACTGTCACAACCATTACAGTGAGAGAAAAAAAAGCCACCACAATTAAAAGCCGGGTTTGCCTCTTTTCACTCCACCCATACCAAGACAACAAAGGTCACATAGCTCCATGTCCCCGTCTTACAGATTGTGCTGAGATGGGAAGCAGGGGTGCTGAGGAGGTGGCCTCATCAGAGCTCCATGAATCTGTATTTATTTTATTTACTTAGCATTTAATTGAAAGAGCAGTGCTGGGTAAGGCCATGAATTGTCCTGTTCAGAGAGAACTGTGGAAGGCTGTGCTCCCACAAGACAGTGACTCCAGCAGAAAAACCTCTTGAAGCATCCTGCTCTCCATGTGAGCATCATTATTTTGGCTTACATCTATCCAATAACCAAACAAGTGTCCAAATTTCAAGCGTCATCTTTTTCCACAAAAATGATGCAACCTTGAATTAGAAAATCTCATGACTCCCCTTAACCAAAATTGCATTTTTTGCTTATCTCAGGATAAAGCTTGGAAGAATCACAGAACCACAGAATGGCCAGGGTTGGAAGGGACCTCAAGGATCATGAAGCTCCAACCCCCCTGCCGCAGGCATGGCCACCAACCTCCACATTTAATACTAGACCAGGCTGCCCAGGGCCCCATCCAACCTGGCCTTCAACACCTCTAGGGACGGGGCATCTACAGCCTCTCTGGGCAGCCTGTTCCAGCACCTCACCACTCTCTTTGTAAAGAACTTCCCTCTGACATCCAACCTAAATCTTCCCTCCCCCAACTTAAAATCATTTCCCCTTGTCCTGCTGTTATCTACCCTTTCGAAGAGTTGACTCCCCTCCTGTTTATAGGTGCCCTTTAGGTACTGAAAGGCTGCAATGAGGTCACCCCGCAGCCTTCTCTTCTCCAGGCTGAACAAGCCCAGCTCCCTCAGCCTGTCTTCATAGGAGAGGTGCTCCAGCCCCCTGATCATCAAAGCTTCTCTGTCCCATTACTCTAAGCTTCTACTTCAAGCCTTGAACACTTCTGCAATTCATAACTGTGAGTGTTTCCAGGTCCAGAATGAGCTGTTTCCTATTCTGGCTTCTGGCTAGTGGAGCAGCTTGTTAACCAAACTGGGAACAGATTTGCTGAGATTCATATTTAGCAAGAGTTTTTGATAAATAGAACTTCCAGCGTATTTCTCTAGGAATGCAAGTTGCATTCATTCTCATAAGAGATCCAGATTTACTGCTCTGACCTTCTTTATCTCAGGTTCAGGTTGCTGTAAGATGCATGACACTTTGTCTTTCTCCTTCTTTCTGAGAGTATTGAAGAATCTTTATTTAACAGCCTCTAATGACAAGTCCTGTCCCTGGAATCTAATGTTGCATGCGGCTCAACAGGTGACCAGAAACAATCTTTGCGTGTGCGCGAAGCAGTGGTTAGAGGGAGAGCTAAATTATAAATGCATTTGGGCCTTTTGGGAAGCAGAGGAATCCCATCATAGGTTTTCTAATGATGTTTCTTTGTTTGACTCTGATTGACTTTAGTGAGATTGTGCTTGTAATATTTTACATTCTACAGCCTCTTGCCTGTCTTAGAAATATTGGTGGCGTAGTATTTCTTTTCTCATAGAATTGTAAATAATTTGTTTTTAAAAAAAGTATTTTTTTTCTTAATATAGTCCAGTTGAGACTTTAAAATTCCCAAATGTTTCATATTCCATGTATTTCTCAAAATGCCTTTTAATTAAATATCAGCTGTAAGAACCAGAATGAAAGATAAGAAATGTCCCTTCTCTGTCTGAGAACTCTTATTTCTGTTTGATTCCTTAAAAGCTTTTGTTCCTTAAAAAATCCAACCCTGCATGATGTTCAGTGCTTCCAACCGTAAAATTAATGAGACAGTAATAGGCTTTTTTTCCTGAAGTGATGTTTAGCGTATAGGATGTTTTATATGTTATTATTAATATTCAATAGTTTGGGGTGTGGTTTTTGGATATGAATCATATCAGTTGTATTTTATCACCTATGAAAGAGTGAGCTGTGTTTGTTTCCCAGAAAAGTGTGATGGAAGGGGAAAGAGCTTTTCAGTCTTCATTCCTATTGGAAAATGCACTCCTAAGCTTGGCCCCAATGTGTGGACAATGGGGCAAAGAGCTTGGGAGGATGTGGAAAAGCACCAAAAGCACAGCAGTAACAAAACCGTGGGAGGTATGTCAGATGCAGGGTGAATAGTGCAAAGCATCCAGGCTGCCTTGTGCACCCACTGGTACAGACACAGGCTGATCTGCACCTTGCTCTCATCACAGTGCTCTGCAAAGCTGTCTCAGGGGTCCCTTCTACCAGAGTTGGTGAGAGACTTGTGCATCTGGAAAAGTGTTCATAATGGGAGTGCTCCTCATACAAGGCCTGTAAGCTGCTATGCCAGCTCGCACTGCCCTGGCCCGTGCTTTCTAGCACCAAGGTTGACAGCAGTGGTGCCCAAACACGTTTGCAGGGGAAGCTGTGGAGCCGAGGCCGAGCTTGCAAACAGTGCTGAACTCTTCCCTGCAGGCTTTTACCAGGTCAGCAATTTCTAGATGTGGATTTTGTTTGAGGCCTAGGCCATTTGGCAGTCTTATTTCTGCTTAATTAGCTTCATGATTTAAAACTATTTGTGGCCTCCTAATGAACTGAGAAAACCTAGCAGTTGTTAGCAGCTGGCTGGGATTTAACAGCAGACATGTGCGTTCAGCAGAACAGCAATAAAGCAGCGAGAAGAAAAGTCTGGCAGTACTGCCAGGGGTCACAGCAAACAAGAGCTATCCTCAGTCCTGTTAATGATCACCATTAGCACAGTACAGAATTTCAGCTGGACATAAACAGCCTTGTTAAGTGACAGTGACGGTGAAGACTTTGACAGAAGCTTGAGCTTGTGTAAAGCCCTGCATCCTGCAAAGGAGGATTTGAACTGAGATGCAGGACTGTGAAGCAGAATAGCTGAACTGGTGGCACTGCTATGGGACAGAACTTCTTGCATCTTCCCAGCCCTGTCACAATTTGCCAGTTTGTCTATAAACTCTTAGGCTCCAAGATGCCCAACTGTATTGAACGCTCCTGTGGGGCTGTGCTTGGAGATGGACAGGGCTGCAGACAGGTGGTGGCACATCTGCTTGTGGCTGGCTGTATCTGACATCCCTGTGTGGTCTGGAGAAGACATCCCCCAGACTTTAACCACGTGTGATCACCCAGGTGATGACCTCCTGTGTCCACAGTCTGTTTCTTCTGATATCCCTTCTTCTCATATTGGCTTCAGTTATTTCCACAAGGTAGAATCACAGGATTATTTTGTCTGCTCCTGAATGCCCAGGACAAACAGCCTCTAGCAAATCTTCTCCATTTCTTGCAAAGATTTGTAGCAGAAGTTTGAACAAAAGATATAACACATCCTCCTATTTAAGACAGCTATATCGAGATGTAGCATTTAACAATGAATGCTCCATTTCTCCCAGTCTGCAATTGAACAAAACTAAATACGAATCACAGTCTCAGCGTGCATACCTTTTTGTAGTAGCCTCTCTTATTTTGATAACATTTCCAAAGTTTTGAGATAATGGAGAGTAGTTACAGTATTGCTGAACCTGTGCATCAGTGGTAACTACTCCAGGAAAAGAAACAGTAGGTATGAAAGAAAACTCTTGTCCAGTGAAAATGCTTTTCAGATGCAGAAAATACAGTTAGCTGATATGCCTCCAGAAGGCCGGCGCTAGAGGTTAAGAATGTTCTCTCAGATCATTCCAGCTGTTAAAGAAACCCACCCCGTCCTTGCTTTGGAGAGAGATTTTTTTCCCTGCGTCACTAACATGAATTCTTTGGAGAGCTGGATTATATTTTGGATATGTGTGATAAAACTTAGAGATTTTCCTTAATGTGCTCCTTGGAGAGCAGCGCGAAATGTGTCTGGGTTGGTTTTTAGGTTTTTCAATCCATAAATGATCCTCACATGTCCCCTTAACCCATATTTGTGGGACATTTTTATGTGTCTTTGAACAAAATTCTCTCTGGAGATGTGTATGCTCTTCTACTGTCTCAGGTGCTAATTATATTATGTGAAGCCTCTTCTCAGGATTCACTCCAATGGAGTCCAACACATATCAGGTTGATATGCACATAATGCAGAATCTTTTACTGTGTTTTCAGTCAAGTCCTCTGCAGAATATATCTGCAATCACTAAATAATGCACTATTGTGGTTTTGTTATGAAAACTGTACCTAACAGAAATAGCAAAGAATAACTGCATCGCTGTGGGAGTTTTAGCAAATCTATCCTGTGTAGGGTTTCATGGTTCAGGATAGGATTTTTTAGTTCTGTTTCCTCAAATTATTTTCCAGAATTTAAGATAAGCAGAGCTGCTTGCTAAAACAAGGAAATTGTCTTAAACAAATACTATGCGTGGATTTTACCCTGTGAGCAACTTCAGGCAAAGACATGTGGAAGTTGAGAATTTTTGTAAGTCCATTTGATTTCTTGAAAACACAACTGAGGATACCCTTCTTACTCACAGGAACTGAAGGTGCCTCCGATTTTTTCCCCTATGATTTGCTGTTCCTGGAGGGTGAGAACACCCGTAACCTCCAGCATCAGCTGTTTTTTTGGTGTGGAAGTCACATAAAATCACAGTATCACTATAACATCTAAACTAAGTTAAAATCTGATTTTTCCTCACTGCATACAGAAGAGCTCTTCACTGAACCAGCTGCTTATCATCCATTTGTCAAGGGTCTTTGTATCTTGAAAAGAATTAAGGGAAAGCTATATGTCCAAACCCCTTTTGGATGCCCATTTGGTATTGCCTCTATGCTTCAGTCATAGAGTCCTTAGTCCTTTACTTAGATAAGTACTCTTTGAAAGTAAGCAGAACTCTGAGAAATGTCTTTTGGCTTTCAGTGATGGTCATCTGATCATCTTTGCCTTCAGCTTTAGCCACTGTCCCTCCAAGTTGCTTGTGGTGCTGTCTTTGTCTTTTTATCTGTGGTGTGTAACTCCTGTTGTATCCATCGCATGTTTCATCCTTTTCAAAATATTGAGAACTGACAACCAGTATGGGAAAGACAGCAGAAATGGAGAGGATATCTTCTGAAAGTGGCTTTTCACAGCCAGTTCTACAGCAAAAGCCTTTCTATTCTGTAGATTAAGAGTCTCCTTTACCTCCTTATGGAAACTTTCTGTTGCAAGGTGGTTCTTTGGCCCAACTTTGACCAAAAGTGTAGCCCTATTTTTTTTCCCCATTTCCTTTTCTGTTTTCCTTCTAGAACCTTTCCTTCTCTCATATACTCAGAGATTTCCTTTTTATATTGAGTGCAAGGCTTCTCAGCTTTCTGTGATACAGCTTCACAACAGTGGCTGAGGAAGCTGAAAGCAGTTTTAAAAGTCCTCCTACAAGTACTGCTGTAAAAAACTAGCTCATCTTCAAACAGCTGTTTTGTGTTTTTATCGTCTCTTACAAATCCAGAGCATCTGTTTTTAAATCTGCCTTCCCCGCTTTTACAGCATTTGTCTCTGTTGAGACTGAACCCCTGTTTCTCTTAGTACATTTTAGCCCAACTGTTTTGTGGCAGTTGATAATTTCTCAAAGTCCCAGAGAGGCCTGCTTCATCTCTGCCCAGTACAGCAGCTAACTCCAACTGGCATTTACGTCAGCCTTCAGAAATACAGGTCCTCAGAAATGTTAACTTTTTGCTCTTTTATTTTCACTTGCCTGCCAGTTAATTCACTCTAACGAGTCGTCTTTCCTGAAAATCACAGATATAAATGGGATTTTAAAAGACAGTTAATATCTGTCCTGAGGGTGTCTTTCATCTACTGCTGATAGACATTCATCGCTATTAAGGCTGGGGGACTATTACGGCTCTGGAATTTGACTTAATTGCTCTATCAATCTCAATAACTTACGGGGGGCTGCAGATATATTATTGTGGGCCAGCTTAAATCTTTTTTTGAAAGCAGTAGGTGTGCTTCTGTCCTTTTTTTCTTACTCATGGGTATAATGAACAATGAATCTTCTTTATTGAGCAAAACTGTTGAAAATGTAACGGCTTCCAAACAAAACAAGCATATGTCATTGGTTGCGCAAATGCTTAGGTGCTTATTTTTGTGTGTCTCCCCACGAAAAAGAAGCAATTATAACTCCAGAACACTGAACAGAAAAGAAACAAAAAGTCAAGCAAAGCAAACATTACGTGAAAACCCTGAGGGATGGATGGGAACATACAAAGAGAGATTTTTGAGTTCATTGTTAACGAGATGGAAGTTGAGCACTGTGAGTGAATAAGCTGTCTCCTACTGTGTTCAGGGAAATAGGTTTTTGTGTACGCTTATTGTAAATAGAAAGATCATGTAAGAGATGTGCACCCTCTGTATCAACTTCTTTTTCAGAACAAAATGACACTTTGACCCTGAGTTTTTGCTAACTTCTTGGGTCAAAAAGAGGTAGCAGTATTTCCACTTAAACAGTCTGGTCATGATCTTAAACACATTTAGTGCTGGAAAATCGGATGCCTTTTGATGAACTGTTCAAACCATTACATGTCCTCATTGTTTAAATATACGTACTTCTAGAATATATATACGTATATATATACGTACTGTAGTTTTAGAATTCAGGAGGAGGAATTGGGAATGGCCTGAGGAAAAGAGCTGATGAGAAGTCTATAGCTAGCTGTATTTTGAAGCCAATGAAACTTTGGAAGGCTTTTACCAGTACTGTTTGCTCTTTATGCATGTATTTCTTTTTTGCTGTAAACAGTATTTTCTTTTCCTCCTTAGAAAACCTCATGTTTTTATTTAACAGGCTGCCCCTCGCTCAACTTCCCCAGAAATTCAACCATTATCACTTTCTCTTTCATCCTTGTTTGTAGCCAGGAATGTTTGGATTTAGCTTTTGACAATAGTTCAAGAAATTCTGAAGATGGTAGACAATTTCTGTAAAAACAGCTATTTCTGTGCCTCTGTTTATTTTTGTCTGAGGCTTGCTGAGTAGTAGAATTCATTTTCCTCACTGCCAAAATCTGCAGTTTTGAGGTGTCACTAAGCAGATCTCTTGTTGCAATTTTTTTTTCCCGTGCTATTTTCCAAGCATATTATGATGAAAGAACAAGGTGGGAAGGTACAGACAGAGCAAGGAGAACAAAATCAAGAGAGAAAAGAGAAAAAAAACTTATTGTTATTATAGTAAAAATGTGGTTGATCTGTTCATCCGATGAAGGTAGATTAATTTTGGTTTGTGGTAAAGTGAAATGCTATTTTTTTTTTTTTCTAAGGTTGGGGCAATCTGTTTCTCTTTCGTATTTTTAAATTCTTATCTCACCACACACCATGCCTTCTATGTCTCTTGCTTACTTTTTTCATTCTCTGTCTGTCCTCCTTTCTTGGGAGATAATTTTGTATGTGTTTCTTTCCTGCAGTCTCACCAAATTCTTAGCCCTTTGGAAAGTTCTTTGCAGTCAAGTACGTGTTTACAGTGAGAAATACAATGGTGGTGTAGGGCTGTTTTCTTTGTCTTTTCTTTTAGTTTCCAAATTCCAGGTGCAGTTTGGGCTCATGCTTTCCAAACTGACAGTTCATCTGTGGCTGTAGATCAGTGTGTACCGGTTGATTTGCTCAGATAATTAATCTATTCATTCTCCACAGATTTAAAATTGGAAAGAGTTGTCCTCCCATTTGCATCTTGGCTAAGGGAGTCTCTCATGGCCAGTGAGTAGCGGAATAGCTGAAATGATCCCTAAAAACTTTCTTTTATATGTCTTTATAGCATGTCTTTATAACAAAAGGATATGCTAATGACTTGATGTACAGTGGAAGGAGTAGCACATATTTTTTAGGCCATGCTCGCTGTCATTATCAGGAATTTCTTCCATTTGTTCTATTTCCCCCTCTCAGTTCCATGTGAGCTTCTTGCTCATCTTTCTCTTTTCTCTGGACTTGGTGCCATCCCCCGGCCTGTGCCAGAAGTTCTGTGTTATTTTCTTCTCAGCTATGTGGAAGATAGGCTTTTTGCTGAGTGTCTAAACAGGAAACTCTCCTCTTTCTGCTGTCCCATTGCTGACAGCTCAAGTGAAATCCTTCACTTGCCTGCCTTGGGCCTGATCCTCCAGGGTCCTCACCAAGAGTCTGAATGGTAGATGACAAAATATACTGAAGATTTTGTGATGATTTACTTTAGTAAAAGCAAGACAAAAGAAGGGGAGAATAAACTTGATCCATGGATAGTAAGATAGGAAATTGTTTGCTCCTTGATGTTGAGATCCCAGTGCAGTATTGTGCTCAGCTCAGCTTTATCCAGAACAGTGACAAAGATGGAAATAAATCAGAGAAGACCCAGAGTGCAACAGTGGGAGTGATAGACGATTTAGAGGAAGTGAGCTATGAGGAAACCATGAGGTCATGGGGTTTTTTAATCTCCTCCTCCAAAATTTGAAGAGATTATACTCAGTATATATACTAAAGGTCCTTTAGTATAGAAAGGTGTGTTATGAACAGTGACTTCTTCTCCAGGCCTGCTGATCATAGTGAAAAAATAAGCAGCAAGTCTGTGGCAGAGAAGTGTTAAATACTATAGAAGAAAAACTGCATGCACAAGGGTAGCAAAACAGTGGAATAGATGGACTAAGAAGGATTCATGTGACACATAGGAGTTGTCCTGCCTGCTTTGTGTGAGGAGATCTCTTCCAGCTTTGCAGATCTGTGGGAGGGGAGAATGGTTATGTTGGAGGCTGCTGGTGGATGTCATCAGCCAGCTGTTCGATCTTCAGGTAATTCCTGGCCCAAATGAAGCTAGTGACATTGCTGACAAGTTGCCATGGGATTTTGGTGGCTTCACTTCCCACACTAACACTAACAGGTTACTCTTCTCTGTTGTCTGAAGCATATCCTCAAATTCTGTGTTGTTCAAATCTGGCTGTGTTACTGCTAAATGGGCAAAGAGGTGCTGTTAGGGTGAGCAGAAGACTTAATTTTGTTTCTCTGTAGTAGAAGCAGTAGTCATCACCACAGACCTTGAGCTCAGCCAAGGAGGAGCACTGAAATGAATTTGGCCACAGGTTCAGATGGATGACATGCTACCTTGGTCCCAGAGCCCATCTGTGGACATTGGTGACATTCAGATTCTTTGACTCCTTGCTCCTGTGTCTGTGCATAAGACATCCAGGTAGCTTGACTTTAGAAAGCCTTGTGAAGCCCTAGCATGGCTGATTCAGTAAGCTTACTCCATGAGTTAAACAGCCTGTTTCTGCCCATGTTCATTTATTTCAATTACTTTTTTATTTTCCAGTCTCTGCTTGCAGGATACTCTTAAGAAATATTTTCACTTGGAAAGGTGCTGAATCAAGCACTGCTTTTCTAATAAGCAGTGAGTGCTCAGGATTTATACCTTATTGGAGTGATAAACATTTGCCCTCCAGTTATTGAACATTTGCCCTCTACTCTGTAATACTGATTTATTTATTTATTTATTTTTAAAGTACGGTGCTATTTAGATCCCATTCTCCTTTGGTTTGCTACTATTTAAAACTGTGCTTCTAATGAGACAGTTTTTGTTACCCAGAGGCCTGAGGTGCTAATGTTTTACCTCTCTGTTTTTCTCAAAGAAGGGATTAATGTGCTTAGTCCAGTCTGTGGCATTCATTACACAGCCTGTGGCTGTGCTTCTTCTAACCTCTGCTGCTGTGCTCAGTTGGGCAGGATTGCCTTATGGGCCCCTTCCCTCAGTGCGCCCTGCTAACCATCCTGGGAAAGTAGAGGAGGGAGCCTGGCACCTTGTCTCAGGACCCTTATGGATCAACAGCAGCTTGCTGGTGGCCTTCTTGGTATCCACATGACTGCATGTTGTCCTGTGATCCTGGCTGGTGACAGAAGAACTGCTCTTACTGAACCTTATCTGCTGCCATGAGTGAGAGCTTCACATGGAGGTTCATGGCCTTGCAGGAGGAGCTGGCATCAGCCCTCACAGAGTCCTGCCTGTCACATCCCAGTGTCAGGCATCTATCATAGGGAGAAACAGTGAGAAAGCAGCTGCTGCTTCTAGGGCATGCCTTCTGTGACTGATAGACATGGGAGGCAGTTCCGGGCTTGCATTTTATGTCAGAAGTGCAGGCATAAGAGGGATCTAAAATCAGAGGCTTAAGGTTGGTGGAGGGGAGCAGCAGAGATAAAAAGCAAATAACAGACAGAGAGGGGAGCAGTGGAAATGTCTGTGTGAAGGTGGCAGAGTTGCTTGTGAGAGGAAGAGAACTACAAGAACAACCAGAGAAATTAGGAGAGAAAAAAGGTGGGGAATTGACTGTAGTTAGCAGCTGTGTACAAAGCATATTTCTAAATAAATGTAAGTATTTATATATTGTTTACAAGCTGTGTTTCTGGTTTGCCTATCCTGATAACTTCCAAGTGTTATGCTCAACTTTTATGAGTCTTCTTCAAAAGAAAAAAAATAAAATAAAATTATGTGATCCACAGTTAAGTCATGCTTTTAGAAGGAAGCATTTGTAGCCTCCTTTAAAAGTGAAGGTATTCAGTTTTCATTCAGTTGTAAATGCCTTCTTCCCCTCATTTGACTTCCTTCAAAGTGGATCTCCAGACAAACTTTACCTGCTTCAGTAGCCTTCTCCTTCTTCTCTGGGCTTCTGAGTCCTAGAACTTTTCCAGTTCAGTTCACCCATTTTTTTTAAGGTTCTCTCTATTGTTACATGAGCAGAAAAGTCGTTTTGTTGATACCAAGCAGCATGCTGTTTGCAGGGGTGGCTGTTCAGCTGCTTAAAAAGCAGCAGCCCAACTTTTCACCATCATCTTTTTTTTACTTTTTTTTTTTTTCCTTTGATTTAGAAGCAGGTCTGTTTGGTTATTATTTTTGGAACAATCTGAAGCATGATTTGGATGTTTGTCTCGCTGCTGGTTCTTTGAGTAGTTACAAAGAATGTAAAACCCACAATAAAAGCTTGAGCTAAGGAAGTGTTGAAAAAGCAGACTACAAGGGTAAAAAGCTGAGCAGGTGAGCTGAGAAGCCAGGAAACTGGCTGGTTTGGCAAAGCATCTCGGAAGCTGGAAATTTCAAGACATGTTAGGAAAATCTCTGGCATCTAGAAGTGCTGTCCGTATGGAATATCTTTGTATCCTGTGCTCCCACCCTGTGGATGAGTAACCTCTGGTGATGTCAGTGGGTGTTATCCCCATGTCTGGAGGGTAATATATTGGGCCTGCGTAGAATAAGTCATGCCTCATTTTCTTTTGAGCTGGAAAGTCATCTGAATTTCCCTTAAATGTTTCACAAGGGAGTTGAGAGGGAGGAAGAGAGGCTTAATATTCCTTTTTGGTTGCATCACTTGCATGTTTCACAGTCGGACGGCGGAGTCCAAACCAAGAGCATGGAATTGTTTAAATGACAGCAGAGTTATTGCTTAGCTTCTCAAATATTTTGGCTGCTCACATAGTCAAGCTGCTATCCTTCCCGCAACAAATGTACTCATGGGAGAGCAAATGGCAAAGAGCATGAACATCCCGCAGTAGAGCGTCAGTGCTTTTGGCAGGGAGGTGCCAGCTGTCATTGGAAACGAGTTCTGAATTTGCTGTGAGGATTTTTTTTTTTATTTTTATTTTTTATTTTTTTTTAAGGAAAATGGTTCTTCAGAAAGATTATGAAAGGAATGAAGCCCAGGGCAGCAATTCAGCAGTGTTTACTAATGATGTTTATGGTTTTGTATTATAAAAAGGCTAGTTAAAAAAACTGCTTCTGACAAAATTCCTTATTATATATAAAAATATATACATTTTGGAGAATGAAAAGTTGTCCCAATTCTTTTATGTTCATGAGCCTTGCGTGAATGTAATTAAAAAGAAGGGAAAAAAAAAAAACAGCTTGTTCTCAGAGAACATGAAAGCCTAAACGTGAAACTTTTATGAGTTATGAACATGGGAGCTGCGCTGTAGGAAACTTCCAAGGAAGTTCTGCAGCTTTCTAGTGGGAATCTAGCATAGAGCTATTTCAGATGTTTAAAAAGGGCTGTTCTTTCTTCAAGTAAACGCTTACTTTGCCTTAAAAAGGAAGAAAAGGAGGGCTGGGAAAGACGGAGAGAAATAACTAGAGCAAATGTTAACATGGCAGATCCCAAGGCTCTGCAGAAGCTACACAGACAGGGAGTAAATTCAGCTGTAGCTCAGCCCCGCACAGGCAAAGGTGGTGAGTGCCAGCCCTGGCACTTGTGGGCTGACAGGGCAGGGAGCAGTGAAATGAGGGAGGGCTCAGGGCTGCCCTTTGCTTTCCTTGTTGTGTTGAATGGCCTTCTTCCGCATGTTAGCCTTGACTTTGTCCTTCTTGTCCAGCAGTTTTGGCTGTGCTTTACCAGACCTGGCTCTAGATAAGAGTATTTCTCCTTGATTGAATAAAGCAGCTCCCCAGCCCATCTACACTGAAGCCTGATTCAATACATCCTCTACTCACAGCCGCTTTTCCAACATTGCAGCGGCAGTTCAGATTTGGTTTTTGGGTAGGGGTGATTTGCATGCAAAGAAAAAGTACTTCAAAGTATGTGAAGATAAGGGGCTTACATAAAGCCCAAACAGCCCATGGTCTGCAGGATAACTGCAGTAGCTTTTTCATCCCAGTCAGAAACCTCGGAGACGTACCGGAATGAGAGAGCACTCCAACTGGAACCACACAAAACAAGCCTTTAATGAAAGCAATTGGAATAGCACTAAATAAAGTGTTTTAATGGAGCTCCAAAGAGATGTGTAAAAGCTGCTAGTAAAGTCAATTGAAGGCCTGTCAAGGTGCCTCCGAATTCCCTTCACAGCCCTCCTGCTGGCAGCAGTTCAAGTCTCTTTACAGTACATTAGAGGTAAGCGTAACAGTATTATACCAGGCCCTTTGAAAAACTAATAAAAATTTTCTTCCTTTGAGAGAAGCCCACTGCTGCTAGGAGAGGAACTGTGTGCCCTTCAGTTGAGGATCATTTGTTTCTGAAGCCTGGATAAAAGAGAGGTCTTTTAACAATTCGCAAAGCCATTGTTCGTAGTCCTATTCCCTGTGCTGGTCTCCTAGTAGCAAGGGACATTTGTTAAAATCTGCGCAAAATTAGGTCCAAACAATATAGTTTCATGCCCTAAAAGTCCTTTTTCCGATTGCCCGCACTGGATAGGCTATGCTGTAGCTTATGCCCTATATCACCACTTTGCTGGGAGGCTGTGCTCTTTCACTTGGGCAATAGTCTGTAGCTCTGCAAGGACATAGAATCACAGAATCACCAAGGTTCAGAAGACCTCTAAGATCATCCAGTCCAAACATCCACCAATTTTTTCCACTAAACCATGTCCCTCAGTACAACATCTAAACGTTTCTTGAACACCTCCAGGGATGGTGACTCCACCGCCTCCCCAGGCAGCTCATTCCAGCACCTGACCACTCTCTTGGAGAAGTACTTCCTAGCATCCAACCTGAATCTCCCCTGGTACAACATGAGTCCATTCCCTCTAGTCCTATCGCTAGTTACATGGGTGAAGAGGCCAACTCCCACCTCTCCACAACCTCGCTTCAGGCAGCTGTGGAGAGCAACATGCCCACAGGACTAAGTGCACAAGGTGAAGCTCTGTTTTTCCTTCAAGGCACCAAGCACATCTGGGGGGAACTCTATAGAAATTCAGCACAGTGAAGCATGGGGAGCAGTGCCCTTGCCCTCTGGCAGTGGCTGCGCTTCTGAAGCCCTGTGGTGGTCTGGGCACCTACAGCACCACTGCACCAGGATTCCTCTTAGTGGGTGAGCACCTTAAAAATGAGCACTTGATTGCTTCTACTGAGGGAACTGCCGCCCTCCTTGGCCACGTACCGTTGGTCTACACCCACAAGAGGGTTATCCAGTGGGAATTTTACCATGGCCTATAAAATGATAGAGCAGCATTAAGCTCTCTTTCTCCCAAACATCCCGGATCCTTCTTCTGTAGCTGTAGAGGTGGTGACCCCAGAACAGGCCTGAATGCAAAAGCTATTAACAGTGCACCTCTGTGCTGAGACTGAGTATGTATGGCTATAGTGTATGTAGGGTATGAGAAGATTATTGGTGTGATCAGAAGATTTGAACTGACAAAAAGAGTTGACAGAGAGGACAAATTCTCAGAATCCGTTAGGTAAAATATTCTGAAAAAAGGATTTTCATATTTCATTTCCACTGTCATTTTCATTTCATCTATTCCTTGAATTTCAGTTTGACTCTTACTGTTTTAACTCATACGTTATGATGCAATCCATCCATATTTTTACCTGTCATAAAAATTTTATAATTTCCTTCAAAAAAAGAAAAAAAGAAAAGAAGACATAATTACTGCTTTCTGCAAAATGTGCTCATTTTTTTTCAGAGCAGTATTTTTTTTATAGGGAGCCATTCAGATGGGAAGATTTTAGGTAGCCCTCTTGACAGTCATTTGGAATAGCTACTTCACCAAAAAGCAATAAAGCCTCATAAGAATTATCCTGATCATCCTAGACGAGGTCCAAAAAAACCCCATATGCTGTCATCATTGTGTTTTGTATGTCTCATGTATTTTAGAAAGAAGTTATTGAAAATATGTTTCAGAGGATTCTTAGAATCATTTTTAAAAGCTTCCCTGTAAATCTGTGCTCTGTTTAAGGCCATAAGCATAGCTGCATAGCCTTTACAGGAAGGCTATTAAATAAGATAACTTTAAGCTTCAACAGAAAAGAAATTTGAAGATGCTGCTCATTAGGTCAAGGTGAAAGCAATGACACTTGGATGTGTTGTGAGATGTGGGACATAAGAAGTGGATGCTGGTCCATAATTATTCTGTCTAATGTCTGACCTGGGTCTGAAGAAAGGGATTACTGTATGCAATTACAGCTAAAGGCGTATCTTCTAATGGGGCAAAAGAGGCAATGTGGTGGCCAAAACAGATAACAAGTGTTAGATTGCACAAAGCCCTACGTGAGCACAGAACAACTTTCTCACAGGCACTGGATTAGCAAGGTTGTGCTGAGAAGAATGAAAAAGCATCTACAGTAAATGTGTTCATCTCCTGTCTTGCCATTTTAGTCCCGAATTTGTATGCACACGTAATTCTGTTTAGATGCAGACAGATGGAGAAAACTTTTAGCTGTCATTTTTGTTACATTTTGGACAATCAAAGCATCTCCCCGTTGCCTCTTCTGCTGCACCCAGCCTTGGATATGGATCACTAGTGACACATAAAGATATGCTGTGCAATTCTCTAGCTTTGTTTTTACTATCTGCCATAACAAGTAACAAAGATTTGTGCAGATGACTTATCAACAGTTGCTGGAAAGAGAGATAGGGAGAGTGAGTAGCCCCAAAGTATTAATAAAAACAAGCATCTTCTCTGGCAGGCTGACTGGGTTGGAGCTGCAGATCTAATTTCCTCTTCTCTGGGCCCACTGTACATAAGCTGGTTAACGGAGCGCACGGCATCACCATGGGCTCCAAAGGCCTCTAAGCTCTGTGTCCATAGCAGCTCTTCTCACTAGAAACAGAGGGTAAGAAAGACGAGCAGAACATCTGTTGTTTGTCTATGTCATGCCTTGGATGGGAAGGGCCCTGCCCACGATTCGCAGCAATATATGATCGTCCACTTGATCGAGCTGTGATGAACAGCAAGGGAGAAGAGAGGCATGAGGTCATCACATGTTTGGAGAATGGAAGATTGAAGTGGGGAGGTAGTTTTAAGAAAGTTCTAAATGTATGTACTGGCTATTGCTGCCCACTGCATATGCTGGCATATCTGGATATATATTTCATTATGATCATAAATTTAGTGAAAGGACCTTAAAGCCTTTATGTGTTGAATAAACTGTCCCATGGCAGTGATGTAACAGTTCAGAGAATGCCCCAGACAACTTCTGTCTGTGTTTATCTCCCCATTCAAGGAGGCAGCAGGACAGTACTGAGCTAAAAACTGACAAAGGTCCTGGCAGAACAGGTATGGACTGGGCTTTTGAGATTGCTCTTTGCTTTTTCACAGCTCGGATGCAGGAGCCCACTATTACAGTGCCTGGTATGTGGCATCTGGCAACAGCACATATGCTGCAGGTGGATGCAAGCATTCCATTACCACTTTGTTCTGCTAGCATATGCAAGGTGCCTCTCTACTTTCCACTGAAAAATCCTTGTGTTCTGGCAACCATACTTTTGTGAGAAATGCTTCTGAGCTATCCAGAAAAATTGGATGTGAGGATTACGTGTTTCAGATGAACTTGGATTTGTTCCATTTGAACTGTAAGTGCAGTGGATATTCAATGGTCCTATGAAATGAACTTACTACCTCGCAGCTATTGTACAAACAAACCCCTACAGGATAAAATACAAGAGAAATGTGGGAAAGATTAAGTGATTCATAGGCTCAGGTGATTAATAGAGTGACTAGGTTTTTTTGTTGTTGTTAAAGAAAAATATATTATTTGGAAAACTCTTTCTCAAATGTACCCTTTGACTGTCTGATTCTGGTAAAATATGTGTGAGTTATTCTTCCTACTGTGATTCCCTTTGATTTTCCCAGCTTCCCTTTCCTTTGTGAAGGCTTGACAGACTAAAAGCCTATGTCCTTCCTGCTTGGCTCTTTTTATGCTCATTTCCCTCATACCGTTACTTTGGTCTTTTGTAAACAAATGCCACATCTCATGGAAACAAACTCAACTCTTATGTAATGGGTTTGACCATTAGCCTCTTGTCTTCATGTCTTCTCAGCAGAAGGAGTTGAGAACTTTGTCCTTCCCAAAGCATGGAAAAGAGGGAGAGGAAGGTACTTTTAAATGCTATTCTCCTGACAATAAAGAGTGAACAAAAAGGGTCTTTTATTACCTCAGCTGAGGCTAAATCAGAAATGCCAGGCCAGCTGAGCCCTTTTTGCTGCTTTAAAAAATATTTTCTCCCTAAGGAAAGGTGTGTTTCTTCCTCCAGAAATGCTCTACACCTTTCTTCCCTTCCCTACTCCCTTCCCATTTTCCTTCTTTTCTCTTTACCATGGGCCATCAGATATGCATGAGCAGCCACATCAGTTCTCCTGGAATCCCACTGAGTCCCTGTTTCATGACTGAATACAGCTGCTCAGTATGGCTCTGTAGCAACAGTGAACACTTAAGAGTTTCAAAACTTAGTAGTGTGGTGTATGAACATAATCCGTACATAGTAAGCATAGTTAAAGCTGTAACTGCCTGAAGGTTAATAACATAATCATTAATGATAAGATTCATGGGGAATAATATTTGTGTGAGCAACTTAAGATTTGCAATCCACGATAAAGTCTACAGATGGAGATCAGAAACTTGCACTGTGGTGTATATACATTTTCTTAGACTATATGGTATATTTTTGGTAAATTGGTGAAGCTGATGGTCAAAGACTAGTGCTTTCTAGATTATGAGTTAAGTCATGAATCCATCTTTCTGAGACCAAGACTCTGTTCTCTTTTATCCCTCTGCATAGCTTCCTGCCCTCTCTTTGGTCTTCACCTAACTTTTCTCCTTTTTATGTATATTTAATCTGTGAGTGCATTGCAGGTGCTCTGCGTTTTAACCCCGTCCTTGTTCTTTGTGCTAGAACAGGAATTCAATCATTACCTCTCACCAGGGAAACAATACCTTCAAAATAGAAACATCTTCTGGTTCTCCAGGAGTCAAACAAATCTTGTAAAAGATAGGCTCTCTCCATACACTTCTGAAGGGATTTTCTATCTGTAAGCAGATTTAAAACAACAAACAACAGCAACAAGATATACTGGATTTTAATTAGAGGAAGGAAAAAAAAAAAGTAAAACATGCCTTTGTGTATATCGAATCAGTAGTGCAGCGGAGTAAGTTGTCCTCCAGATAAACATCTTAAAGTCAAGTAAGTCCAATACTGAGCTTGCTGTCACAACTGACACAGATCTGTGCATTGCCTACTGAGGTGACTGCTGTATGTGTTGACTGAGTTGCCATGCTTGCATAATTCTACCACTAAGCCTCAATCGTGTAACTGCAAGTGTAACCCTAGCTGTAAAAAAGCAGAATCTAACTTTAGGAATCAGGTTATGTGATTTCAGCATCACCCAGACTCTTATTTCTTCTGTTAACGAGGCCACACTTCTGAATAGCTCTTCTACATCCTGAAGCATTGTCTGATCCAGTCTACAACATATGACCTCTATAGCAATCCCATGTTTTCATCACTGGTCCATGACCACTGAATATTAACTGGCAACTCAGCAGAGTTTCTTTTTTTCAGAGGGACCATCTCTTCTGGCTCTTGGCAGTAGTCCTTGATACAAGTGGGACAAAAAAAGCCCCTGTACTTTTTTACCCAATACAGATCATCTAGAAATATTTAGATTTCTAGAGAAACGCCTCTTGAGGGTAGAAATCAGATTTTGATAATTCAGCATTTTCCTCAGTCAGAAGTCAGGTTTTGCCAATGTGGCTGTTGTTTCACATTATTGTAGCAGGAACAGCTGATAAATTCTGCCAGGTGATATGCAATTAAAATCATTTGTCTGGCTTTTCATCAAGAGGTTAAAAAGAATAGGTGTAGGAAATGACAAGTTTATATGCCTAAAAGTAAATTCAATATAACGCACAGGGGCGATGTATCATGTAACGATCCTACTTTACTGAAATGAATGCTAGTTGAAAATTGTGTGTGACAGCAATGAGTACATGAATGTTATGTGAGGAACTAATACTTGGAACAAGTATCTTATTTCATGCATTTCAACATATACTGCTTAAATATACAGACGGGAAACAGAGCAGTAGAGTTGAGCATTATAGCACTTCATTTAAAGTAAGTCCTGAAGTGAGAAACTTTTTAATATATAGTCCTAGTACTTTCATCTTCTACTATGCTTAAGAACACAGGCACTCAGCTGCTTTACTTTGTCTGTTTTTAGATTATTTTGATGTGTACCTTAGCACTTACATAACTCACATTTTTAGAATCCCATCTCGCTGCTGTCTGCACTGAGAGCAACTCTTGGTTGTTTTTCTGTACTAAAACTACTCTGTTAGAAATAACATGATGTGGAAAGATGAGGAGCATAAGTGTCCTCTGGTCTCTGTGTAATGTTCTTGGAGAGGAAAGAGGAAAATACATGTCTGGGAAGGTATAGAATGAGGAAGTGAGCAAGACTAGAAAGCTGGCTAACAGTTAAANAATGAAAAAAAAAAAAAACCAAAACACTTTTAAAGTGCAAGGTTTTGGCATTTTTATGAAGCCACTGATAAAGGTTTTGTTGGTGGTTTCCATCCCTTATCCTTCCCCTCATCAAAATCTAACAATAAAACAACATTACAACGGTAACTAAGGAATTTTTTTCTTTTCCCAAGGTTTTTGCCCAGGGAACTGCTTTCTCCCGCCTGTCCCCCAAGCAACTTTCGGAGTGTCATGGATATGCAATCTCTGCGCACAAATCTTTGCCTGCAGTTTTTTGTTTCTTTTTTTGGAAGACCACACAGCAGAGAGTAAAAACCTCTTAATTGCTTCCTGCCCACTGACCAGTATTGTGAAGTCAAAAAAATCTTATCAATCATTACAAAATACACATTTCTTTCATAGGCTTCTTTTACCTTCAGTGGCTGTTTTGCCGTGTCTGTACTAAAGCAAATGCTGGATTGTTGTGAAATTAAAGTGGAATAAGAAGTTTTCTTGCTCAGTGATCATTAAACTGGCACCCGGAATTAATGTGTATCTCTATTAGTCTACATTGTTGTATTAAGAAAAAAAAAAAAAAGGAAAAATGGCATATTTGCACTGTTGAGCAGTCCTATCAAGGATTACTGTGGTATTACAGCAGAATAGTGCAATGGTTCTGGTTTTACTGTTTCCACCATTTTGCTACTGACTCTACTTGAATATTTTAGAAAATTGACAGTGGTAGAACTGGCCTGCAAACAGCAGAGCTTGCATTGCAGGTCAGATTTGAGAGCTCCTTAACTGAGTTTTGGGTCCAAAGTCTGGTCTTAACATCATACATATTCAAGTAACTTCAGCTCCAGTTTGAATAGTTGTATTTGTCATTTTCAGAAAGCAGACACTGATGAGGTGCAGCAGATGAACAGGCGATGATAGTTCTATAAAATTGTACCTGATTATTTTTCAGTGATAGGCAAAATGTAGCTTTAGTTTTGGTTCTGCTCATGTCAAACTGAGCGGAAATTTTGCCATTGATTTAAATTAGTAAAGTCAGGTCAGAAAAAGTAATTTTGTTGTAAGACCTGTAAAAGCACAGCATTAATTTTCCCATGTGGAATATGGTAAGTTGCAGTTATGGAAATGCAAAACAGAAAACATACCAGCGTGACTAAAATACTGACGCTGAAGTCCTTGCTGAATTAATCAAATTGAGCTGAAGCCTAGCTCTTTCCTCTTACTTCAAATCCAAGGTTTGTAAGAAAAAAATAAAAGAAATGCATCCAATTTCTAAATCTATTTGATGCATTCCCAATCTAATAGCAGTTCAGGTTTATATATTTCCATGCAGAGCTCCTGTGTCTCTCTAGATATTGAGTTGAGGATACAGGTGCTGGAATTCACATCACGGTGGCAGTGTTGTGAGATCTGGAGCGCTGCCCTTCCTTCTCTTCCCAGGCAGATCTTGTCCACTAGGTCTGGCACACAAATCACCACACTTACAGCTGCATGTTCTCTGTAGATCTCGAGTCAACTCTAATGCTTTGGATTATATTTAATACTAGACATTTATTACTGTGTGGAGCACTTCAGCAGCACTAATCTGTATGGATGGGACATCCAGAAGAAGGAGGTGCTTTCAGATGTGACGTTAATGACTGAGGCATTCACTCTTCATCAGACGCTTGATGAGGTTTGACAGACTGCTCTTGTTTTAATGGTGACTCAGTGCCGTGCTGTTTTGTGTCTCCTTATAGCAGTTGGTATCCAACTGACTACTGGTGTGCTTGAAGGCAGAGAGCAGGCAGAGTACACAGGACTCATGTCAGCTGGGGCCAGGTTTCTAAAGGCTTTCATTGATTTAAATAGGAATAAGGCACCTAAGGACATAGAAATTAAAATAAAAAAAAAAAAAAAACACAAAACCTAGTCCTTCCTTCTTAGTGTACCAATCACGTCCAGCAAACACTTGCTTTCCCTCAATCCTGAAAGCACAGTACAAGCTCTGTGGATAAAGTAATGCTAGGGATGTGTTTGGAACAAAATATCATTTAAAACTGGCACTTGAGCCACTGCTGGCAACGGCCATCTGATTGAGGAGACCTTATTTGTTACTCAAGCCACACAGGAGCTCATTGCAACAGACTGTAAACTAATTGCTACCCTTGTTTAAAAATTAGGGAAATAATTAGGGCTTTCTTTTGTCTTGGATGCTTCTATTTTTGTGAATTCAGTTTGAGAGGGAATGCCATGAGAAGGACAGTGAGTGAGAAGCAGAGACTTGGACAGAGCAATCTATCCTCTAAACTACAGACGTGCTGACTTCTGATGTGAGAAGATCTTGCTGAATCCTTAGAGAGCAGGAGCAGGGATCCTCAGTACTTGGCTTGAAAAATGTTGTGGTGTTATTTATTTATTTATTTTCCTATTCTGATAAGCACTTTCTATTGCATTTAAAATATAGTAAGTCTTCAACAGGATGGGTTGGGATCCTTGCATGGTTTTCCTCTTGTAATCAAGAAAGAAGGAAGCAGAGGGAGGTGAGCCATGCCAATTGTGTGTATGGTTAGTTTTAATCGTTTTTGCCCTGTAACTAAAATTCTGTCATTTAGAAGGGAACAGTCAGGACCTGAAGCCTCAGGGTTTGTACATTCAAGCCACGCTAGAAATAGGGACAAGGGTTTGGCTCCCTCTCTCTTGGGTTGCTTCATGCAGAGATGCCTTGAGGAACACAGCAAGTGCCCCTGCTACTGCATGTCTGGAGATGCTTGTGTTTTGCAGGGTGGGAGATCCTGTACTTCATATCTGGATAAATCCTTGTAGCTCTTCTCCAGGTTTCCCTTTTATTGGAGGGTGACATATGCTGAAGGCCAGTTGGCAAGCCGGTTGTTTTGCTGGGAAGGAGGGAGGAACAAGACAAGAAGCAACTCTGAGGTATGTGTTGTTCCTAGGACAGAGGTGATGATGCTTCAGAGTAGCTTTTTCTTTCAGACTTGCTCCATTCCCCTCAGAACTGGGACCAGCCCAACCCAGCAGTGCTGCCGTCATTTTGCTTGCTGCAGCTTGTGCTGGAATGCACCTGGCAGCTTTTCATACTGG